>CM042179.1:18000422-18015422 GCA_023376005.1 Doryteuthis pealeii
GCCTAAAATATTTTCTTTATGATTGTATTAACAAAAACTAAATAACAAAGTTATGATATCATTTTCTACTCACAAAATTTATCAACAAAAGTTCAAGATATATTCAGTTTTTGTGTTAAGTTTTTTTTCTATTCAAAATCCCTGAACTTTTGGGTAACAGCTTGTATATATATATATATATATATATATATATATATATATATATATATATATATATATATATATACACACACACATAGTTTTAACCTTAGGTCATCAGTAGGAGAAAAGTTTTCTGACGAGATTTTAAAGAATCTTTAAAAACTATTCAGAAAACTGTACTCCTGTCAATAACCTAAAGTTGAAACTAGTTGAAAATGATTAAAAAGTAAGAAATTATCAAGAAATGTTATTCTTGTTTTTGTTTCTTACTTTTTGTTCATAACCCTTGAATTAAAAAAAGTCAGATTGAATAAAACATTTGGAAGGAGACTACAAAATTTCATAACAGTAAAAATAAAAAAATAAATTTAGAATTTCTGCAATAAATTTTCTTAAAATTTTAACAGAGAATTTTTAGTGAAATCTGAAGATTTATTTTAATTGAAGGCTATTATGAATGTCTGTTAATAAAAAAAAAGTAATAGATTTTATTACAAACAAAATCTCTCTCTCTCTCTCTCTCTCTCTCTCTATATATATATAATATATATATATATATATATATATTATATAATAAAAAGACTTAAAAAGTAAATTGAAAATATTGTATAAAAATTATAGCAAAGTACAATACTGCATATATTTATAAATGAACATAACTGAATAATAAAAAAGTACTTTTAAGAGGAAATAGTATAAGAAAACATATTTTTTGTTGATTTATAACAGCTAATTTATAAAATCACAACAAAGAAAATATGTTAAATATGTTAGATATGTTAAATATATCATTCATAATAATAATACAAAGTAAAATAGCATAAGTGATATAAGATAACATGAAAGGGATTTATAATACTGGTGAACATTAAAACTAAAACTGATTTTTGAATAACCAGTTATATAGAATATATTTGATTGCTACCATTCATTTAAAGATGATTTTAATAAAACATATCATAAAAAGTGGTCATAAATTATATTTTTGACAAAATAGAAATAAATCTTCAATATCTTCAATATTTAAAGTAAGTTAAAAATATTAAAAAAAACTAATAAGATTAATTGAACTGAATAATGTTTATGCAATAAAAGATAAAGAAAATTAATGATTATTTGCATCAAATATCAAACACAATTTTGTACTAAAATAATGATTATAACATTCTTAAAATAAATACTTGAGCTTAAATGAAAATCATTAATTACTAATCAATGAAAATAAATGAACAGTTTGTATATCAGAGATTGTATGCCATTCATCTTTTTACTCTTTGACTAAATAATGTGAAGTAAATATAGATACACATAAGAATGAAATTTTGGTTCATATGTATAGTTAATTTTTGCTGTTAAATTATTGTTATTTATTTTATATTCATACATATAAAATAACCCTGTATTTGTCTGGAAGTTAACACACACACACGTACACACACACAGATACATACATACATATGTATATATATATATATATATATATATATATATATATATATACCTAATTTCTAAATATTTATCAATATACTTGTCATTGTATAGTTCAATTTATTTATGAATTTTGGTGCATTGGATTCAAATGGATATAAAAAGTACATGTGACATAATGCCTATGAATATATATACTCTCAAAATTTAAACACACACACACACACATACACACACACTGTATATATACTAATAAACATTCAACATGCCGAAGAAAGTTGTTTAGTGAGTGTATGTTTTATGTGAGCATATATATAACAACATAATCTTATAAGCAAGCACTTCCCCCAAACACCACCCAATAAAAACAACATAAAGGTCAGCTACTGTTATACAAGAAATATATCTCAGATCATAAAAGGCCACAACAGTAAAATAGAAATCAACAACAACAATATACAATCTAACAATATAACTGCAGGGATAAAGAATTATGCCCTCTACAAGGAAACTGCCTACAAAGAATGTATTGTAAAAACAAACAACTCATTCAAACAGTATGTAGGTGCAATGTAGGGAACCCTAAAACAAAGGATATATGTCCACAAACATTCTTTTCCAATAGAAATTACTCAACTAATACGTTATTATTCATACATATCTGGCATCTAAAAGACATAAACACCTCACAAACCATCACTTGGAAAATCTTAAAACTTGCACTTGCCTACAGCAAAACATCAAAAACTGCCTTCTTTGTCTTCATGAAAAACTCATAATAATAACTTGCCCATCACAAGACACCTTACTAACAAGCACCTACTATCATATTTTAACCCATACATATTATCTATTCCTATCTCTACTATCCACCATACACATACCAATACCTCCTCCACCACATAAAATCAAAAAATATATTCGCCAAGCCATAAGTCCCATTTTCCTTTATTGAATCCTCATACCCATCTACAAGAAAACTGAACAATTGTTGATATTATGTTTGCTATAATTTCATGATTGTTGGAAGTATCACTTAATATAATACATTCATTATGTATAACAAATTAACATATCATTATAACATGACTAACATGGTGAGTTACATCCTATACAACAAACAATATATAATAACCTAATATATCATAACATAACACAATATATAGTGTAGTGTGTAATATGTAGTGCATGTTTTGTGGCAAGATAATTTATGATACTGTAATATATACAGTATCATAAATTATCTTGCTACAAAACATAGATTTCAACAACATAAGTGTAGTATAAACATTATTACAACATTATTATGACATAAGCAAATAATATGAATTATACTGATATACATAGTACGATTTAACACACAATATATCACCCAGTGTGAGAGGGTGGTGACACGTTTGTTGTATTATAACCATTGCAGGTATTAATCAGTTTTAGTATCATATTACTAATGCAAGTATCAACTTAACATGATACAACCATCTCAGTACATGATACAATTAATATTGGGCTATACAATATTGTATAAGAAATAATAGCAAATAATGTAATACAACATAGTGTGTAGTATATGTTATAACAAGGCACTGCAAACATAATACTGCAATATTTCCAACTCATCTATTAATCTTATGATTTAAATCAAAAATTAATTTTCCTAATAATGCAATGATGATGACACTCTTAGCTACAATCATCACTATACACACACATAAATCATCACTATACACAAACATAAATCATCACTATACACACACATAAATCATCACATATACACACACATAAATCATCACTATACACAAACATAAATCATCACTATACACAAACATAAATCATCACTATACACACACATAAATCATCACTATACACATCACTATACACACACATAAATCATCACTATACACATACATAAATCATCACTATATCACAACATAAATCATCACTATACACACTATACACAAACATAAATCATCACTATACACACATACATCACTATACACACACATAAATCATCACTATACACACTAAATCATCACTATACACACACATAAATCATCACTATACACACACACATCATCACTATACACACACATAAATCATCACTATACACACACATCATAAATCATCACTATACACACAACATAAATCATCACACATATCACACTATACACATAAATCATCACTATACACACACATAAATCATCACTATACACACACACATAAATCATCACTATACACACATAAATCATCACTATACACACACATAAATCATCACTATACACACACACATACACACACTATACACACACATCACATACACATATCACACACATAAATCATCACTATACACACACATAAATCATCACTATACACACACATAAATCATCACTATACACAAACATAAATCATCACATACACACACATATCATCACTATACACACACATAAATCATCACTATACACAACACATAAATCATCACTATACACACACATAAATCATCACTATACACACAACATAAATCATCACTATACACACACATCATCAAACATCATCACTATACACACACATCACTATACACACACATAAATCATCACTATACACACACATAAATCATCACTATACACAAACATAAATCATCAACACACACATAAATCATCACTATACACAAACATAAATCATCACTATACACACACACATAAATCATCACTATACACACACATAAATCATCACTATACACACACATAAATCATCACTATACACACATATCATCACTATACACACATAAATCATCACTATACACACACACATATATCATCACTATACACACACATAAATCATCACTATACACACACACATAAATCATCACTATACACACACATAAATCATCACTATACACACACATCACTATACACAACATAAATCATCACTCACTATACACAAACATAAATCATCACTATACACACATAAATCATCACTATACACAACATAAATCATCACTATACACACACACATATAATCATCACTATACACACATAAATCATCACTATACACACACATAAATCATCACTATACACACACATAAATCATCACTATACACACACATAAATCATCACTATCACACAACACATCATCACTACACACACATAAATCATCACTATACACACACATAAATCATCACTATACACACACATAAATCATCACTATACACACACATAAATCATCACTATACACACACATAAATCATCACTATACACTAAATCATCACTATACACACACATAAATCATCACTATACACAACATAAATCATCACTATACACACATAAATCATCACTATACACACATACACACTATACACACATAAATCATCACTATACACACACATAAATCATCACTATACACACATATACACACACATAAATCATCACTATACACAAACATAATCATCACTATACACACACATATCACACTCATCACTATACACAAACATAAATCATCACTATACACACATAAATCATCACTATACACACATAACACACATACATCATCACTATACACACACATAAATCATCACTATACACACACATAATCATCACTATACACACATAAATCATCACATACACATAAATCATCACTATACATAAATCATATACATAAATCATCACTATACACACACATAAATCATCACTATACACAAACATAATCATCACTATACACATAAATCATCACACATATCATCACTATACACATCACTATACACACACATAAATCATCACTATACACACACATAAATCATCACTATACACAACACATAAATCATCACTATACACAAACATAATCATCACTATACACACACATAAATCATCACTATACACAACACATCATCACTATACACACACACATACAACATCATCACTATCACACATACACATAAAATCATCACTATACACACACATAAATCATCACTATACACACACATAAATCATCACTATACACACACATCATCACTATACACACACATAAATCATCACTATACACAAACATAAATCATCACTATACACACATATAAATCATCACATACACACACATAAATCATCACATACACACACACATAAATCATCACTATACACAAACATAAATCATCACTATACACACACATAAATCATCACTATACACACACATAAATATTTTATTCACTCAAACTCTTAGCTTCCTACATTTCTGCTGCATTCAGCTACACAACGATATATACATACATACCCTGACTTTCACTCAGTAAGTCATTTCACTTCTCCATGTAAAAGAACACACAGGTGTGTGTAATAACACAGGCCTATACATACTGATATGCAATTCAACACACTGATATAAAGATTATATTTAACAATATTTTTCTGATTTTTTCAATTTTTCAAAAACTTTCTCAATTCTGCCTGATGGTTTCCCAAAAAGATGGGCATGAAACCTGAGGTCACAGATAGAATATTCAGGTAATTAAATATATATACATAAACTAATGTATATTTATCATATATATATGCATGTGTTTGCATGAGTGTGTTATATAACAATATAATGTATATAGATATATGTGTTTTATAAATCAAAGGGAGAATAAAATATTTATAATTGTATTCATATGTATAAAATTTAATATTTATAGACATATTTTCTAACTACCCTTGTATGTATGTATGTATGTATGTATGTATTTATCATCTGACTCATCTGATTCTTCTGAATCATCTCATTCAACGGGGAAGAAGTCTTTTCAATGTCATATTTGCGTCAAACTTTGTAGATCTGCAGCAGGTTTGATGAGTCATTTGAGGGCTCATGCAAGGAAGGATTCTGGTGGTGGAGTTGTGGGATTGTGAGGGACGGCAATGATCTGTAAAGATTATGCTATTGCCATGTATGTATGTATGTATTAGAGAGTGGCGGTTTAACCAAAAAAACAATTTTTTTCAGTTTCATCTTCATATAAATTTGCACCAAAATAAAACTGAAACCATTCATTGTTGTGCTATTACTACTGAGTGATCATATTGAAGAAAACTTGGTTGAAAAGGACTGTAAGATTTTAATAGAATTAGATCTTAACAGCATTTATACCGTTGCAAGAAGAAAAAATTGAATGAAAATATGATAAAAACATTTGACTATTTTTTGAAAATAAAAGTTAAAGCTATTTGTTTACAATATAAATAAAAAAAAAAGGAAATATGACAGAAAATCCATTTCATATTTTAGTATAGAATGTTTTTAAATAAAAAGTGTGTAGGGGGAATATGACATGATGTCTGAAATATGATATTTGAAACAAACTACAAAGAATTAAGTTGAAAAGAAGAGGTTGCCCAAATAAACTGGCAGAACATTATTAATGACACATGAATGAAATTCTTTCCATTATAGGATAAACTCCTATAAACTTACTAAAAAATGTACTAGATGTGCCAACCATGACTCCTATCCAAATTCAAAAACTTCTACAATTTTGCACAAATAAGATTTTAAAAAAACTTATTAAGCAATCTCTAGAATTTGATTGGATAATGCAAATCATGAGTGGTCCTTACACATACATCCATGCATGGAATTTCCTGGAGGGTTGTTATAGCCAAAAAGAAAAACACCAAATTGGAGCTGATAAGCACATATACAAATGGTAATACAAATCATGAAGTCAGTTTCTTTTTAACCATGCAGGTCGTAGGGACTTGACCCAGAGTATGCCTTTGCCCATGTGGGTAGTAGGAATTAGACCAACCACTCAACATGTAAGCAGTAGAGATGTCACCCCACGACTATGGTGCGACTTTGTCTCGGCCATATGTAACAACCCTTTACAGTGGTATGTAGCATGGTGAACTGGAGATGATAGCAGAATCAAGACCATTCAGAAAAGAACTGTTAAAATCAGCTAAAATACTTTAAGTGTCCTGAAGACTTGTGGGCGTCAGTAAAACAAAACAAAAACAAAAACACCACTGGTGTGAAAAAACTCGGTTAGAGTGAAAATAAATTTTCTCATTAACTTTTATAGACCAATTTTTCTACTTAACATATCTTTGAAAAGGTTATTTTTAAATCTAAAGTTTCTCATTGTCAAGCTATCAACAAAATGCATCCCAATTTTCACTTTAAAAACGAATTAAAATTAATTAAATCATTTATTTACGGTCAAATTTTTGTTTAGTAACATAATGAGTATCAGTGAAAAAAAGCAAAATAATATTACATATGAAATGAATTTTTAATACATTTTAAACATTAAATTAGCCCAAAATTTTACGAAAAATGGTGTTGAAGTGAAGTTAAAAAAAACACATTATTGAAATTTTTAAAAAACTTAACAGTTTCTTCTTAGAAATCAATAAAACAAAAAAACAAACAAACATTAAATGCACTATGTACTGAAAAATTACCAACTTGCTGATATTCTATTTAAATTGAATATCTTTTTTTTTCTGTTTGGGATTTTGCTGTTGGTTGAAGTCAATTTTATGAGTTGTCTCATTTTCTTATCGTAGTAAAAGATCCTGTTAGATGTTCTTGTAACATTCTGCTATATCCCCCCACCCCCCTCTTTCTTTAATCTCTTTGCCCGGATTTTTTTTTAACTGGCTTGGTAGGAACAATGGCTCCCCACACATTATTTGCATATTGTTAATCAGACAATATTAAGATAACTTCTATAAATATTATTATAAGTAATTGCTATTCAATTAACAAAGAAGAATTGTTTATAATTTCATTTTTGTGTGTTTATATACATTAGAACATTAAATATTTTACAAACATGACAATCATTGAAAAAAAAAGAAGTATAAAACAAGAAGATGATTAGACTCTGTATAATTTAAGAATATTGGATTCATTCATTATATTGTTTGTTTGTTTATTTGTTTTTTGCTTTTTGTTTTTATTGCAACATATCAAGCAATCCATTTTAGATCTTCCTTAGAGTGTACAATCCTGAAGAATGAACTTCCTGACAAGTTTATTTAACTCTTAACATCCTATACCGCCTCATTCCATTCAGCCTGACGTTACATTCATTTTCCTAATCTACCCCAAATGATAGCCTTTGTTTAAATGTAATATTAAATATATTCAGAAGACTTAAATTAAAGGTAAATAACAGGTAATTTTAAATAAAAAGGCCATTTTAAGCCATTTATTGATAAATCCTTATAGGAATGGGGCTTTGGACTTAGAAAATTCTCAACAGGGTGTTAAGAATTTCCCAGCAACATATACATACTATGCCAAAAGTATTTGGTATATTTTCTTTTTGTAAAAAAATAAACTCCTATAATTCCTAATGAATTGTACAACTAAAGAAAACTGTATCTTGTGATTGTGGTTGCAACATTTTCACCACCAACAACAAAAATAAGTTTAGTTCAATAACAGTGGCCAACACAATTTTCATTGTGTTGGATCAGACACCTGTTTTTGACTATTTTTTTTTACCTCTGAATCCAAAAATGACCCCTGTTTTTCTATATCACATCAACTTTTTGAGTTACAAGACACCTTTGATTTTTCTCAAAAAACATAAAAATACAGCATCTAACAAATTTGTGCTTATTTTATGGAATGTCTAAAAATTTATATATAATGAGAAATAATAAAACATTAAATGAGGCAACACAATTTTTGTTGAGTTAGATCTGACACTTGTTTTTGACTAAATTTTGTCCAAAGATTACCTAAGTTAGAAAAACTTAGGTAATCTTTGGACAACTTTTTGAATAACAGGATACATTGCTTTGTCTCAAAAAACCATTAAAATACTGCCTGTAACAAATTTGTGCGTATTTTATGGAATGCTTTAAAAATTTCAATAGAAAATAATTTAAAAAATGCTTATCTGTAATATTTGTATAAATTCATCTGCTAAGTCAAATTATGTGCAAGTAGTTATGGTGAAAATTTACACAGTTTTTCTCGAGTGTTCAATCTGTGGACAATTTCACTTTATGTTCCAACAATAGTCAGCCATCATATTTACATCTCATATACCTTGATACCATTCCTCCATGAATTTCAAATCTTGGTGAAATCATTCATCTTGCTCACTGGTGACCAAACCAAAGTTTTCCATGGCTTTAGCAAGATGGCTATGCAGAAAATAGAACTTGATGCTCATGTTCCAATTGAGCATTTTGTGGCTATCCAATAATTTCTGGGTGATTTCAGTGTAATTCTTGGCTCGTGCATTTCTAAAAAAGTTCTTGACAAGGTCTTTGAATGATAAAGAAGCATTTTTTTTTAGTTCTGATATCCCAATGAAATGTTTATCTTTGATAACTTGCCTTGATCTTTTCAATTGACTATGGCCCCACATGCACAGAAAGCAGGTATATCTACGTTGCTGGCCAAAAAGAAAGTATACCATTTTAAGGTCAACGCAGATGATCAAACTGTGTTTGTGATATTGCAACAACTCAATGACTATGTATGTATTCGTGAAAAATATGAAGACAAACTGAATGCCTAATTGGGACTGTACCATATAAATTACCATTGTGGAGGAGGGCACACTTTAAGCTCTGCTTTGAGATATCAATGAACAGTTGCTATTTAATTGAGTTGTATATTGGAATTCCCAATTCTTCTAGTAAACCCTGTATGTCATTGCAATGTATAAACTTAGTGTCACTTTGAAAGTACTAGAGAAATCTACTTTTCTCAATTAAAAGTATGATACCTCTACTTCTTTTCAAGCAAATTTTTCTTATTCAGTCTTGATACTAGGAATTCTGAAGCTGTTTTTGATAGTCCCAAAATTTGTGCAAAATCATTCAACTGATGCTGATCAAATCTGCTATTAGCTGAGTCATCTTGAGTTTCAAAATTTGAATAATTGCTGTTACTAAGTTCTTCATCATAATGGAGATCTTCAAGAGAGGGAGGCTGAATGAAAACTGACACTGGGATTTCAGCTGAATGAGGCACTAAATGTATAGCTGATGGTAGACTCTAGGATATGCAATTTTTCATTTGTTTTTCTTGTTATATGGTGAAGTTTTCATTAAACAAAAGTAACAGTCTGTACAATTATATTTTGGCTCTTGCCAAATCATAGGTATACTGAATGCCAACTTATCATGTGTTCCCTTGATCTCCACCCGTAAACTCTCACTGCTTGCACATCCTGTAAGGGGCCCAAGACTTGTCTTAATATCCAAGTTTTAATCTAAAATATGCAAAATAGACTAGCTTCACAAATGCACTGATGTTTGTTCTTTGACTGGGAATCAACAGTCACCAAATCTGAAAATTTCTCCTTCTTTTTCAATAAAATAATCAATGCAATCAGTTGATCATAAAGATACAATTGTACTTATTATGGGAGTAAGCTGTAGAAAAAAAAAACTTGACATGAAGAAATCTGACCATAGTTTTGAATATCAGCATGCTAATATTATTCTAAATCAAATGAAAAATCAAACTCAACAGAAATTATGTCCAAAATTGTTCCCTAGTGTAATCCAAAGAATTCTTGGTTTAAGTGCTGAGAGGGAAGCTTCTTTAGGACAGTGGGATACGTATATCTTAGTTTGTGATTATTTTTTTCAATGATTATTATTCAAATTAAATTCTATATAAAATTTTCCTTTTACACTGCATCAATACAAATGCTAGAGTATAATTGAAAAAAAAAGAAAAAGAAAAAATAGTATTGTTGCATTTTCTCTTTTTTTGTATATCATTTAGTGAAATATAATTTACCTCTAGTTGTGTGTGTATGTGTGTGTGTGTATGTTTGTTTGTGTGTGTGTAGGTGTGTGTATGTGTGTGTGTATCTCTCTCTCTCTTTTCTCTTTCTCTTTTCTCTCTCTCTCCATATATATATATATATATATATATATATATATGTGTGTGTGTGTGTGTGTGTGTTTGTGTGTGTGTGTGTCTCTCTCTCTCTCTTCTTTCTCTGTGTGTGTGAGAGAGAGTGTGTGTGTGTGTGTGTGTGTGTGTGTGTGTGTGTGTGTGTGTGTGTGTGTGTGTGTGTGTGTGTGCTTTTGAACTCATACAACTTTCTAACTTTCTAAAAGAATCATTTCAATTTCATATTTTATATTTTCAGTTTATAACCTACTGGTATATCATTTGTCTCCCCTTGATTCAATCCTCATCTATATCTCTTTCTTCAGCAATCTGTCTAATCCTTTATGGATTAAAAATGATTATTTTCAAAATTTAAAAAAAATAGACTCAAGATATCATGAAATTTATAGATCAAACATGGATAGTGTGAATTCTTCAAGAAAATTTGCAAAAACTTGGTTTATTCATAATAATAGAAACAATGTCACTTATACTGAAATCTCAAGTGCATTTGCATCATTCTATTAATTTCATATGTGATAAGCCTTCAGAATTCTAAGACTTTTTGGTAAAACCATATTATAAAATAAAGAAAATACTATTTACTATTTAATATATTAATTAGATAGATAGATAGATATGCATAGGCACAACTCAGGCAAATATACTTGTAAGATTTAATTGACAAACAAGAGTCAGAGATGATTTTTTATTCAAATAAAGTCAGAGATGATATTATTTTTTTTTATCTAAATTGATATAAAACATATTACCCCCCCCCCCAATATGCCAATAAACTCATGACATTACTAATCTATAAACATATTTTTGGACAGTTACCTTTCTCTTTTAAATGTTAAAATTATCTGATGTGCAACATTTTATACATGTCTATATTTATAGTATATATTCATATCTGTATGACAATATATTCACAAATACACATAATTATATGCATTGTCAACTGTATTTATACACATGTCTCTGTGTTTGTATAATAATCAGTATATTAATAATAATATAATTGTAGGCATGGGGGCAGTTACCCAGGGTGGGGTATAATTACTTGTTACTACAAGACATATTAATAGATCTAGGGTATTGACACCAAGTTTTTCCAGCATGTTTTTACACTAAGGCTATAATTATGGCAGTAAACTGTATCCAGTAGTCAGGTTCCAGTTTGAGAGTTTTTGGGTTCTTGGAAGTAAGGAGTAACCCTTTAATGCCATCAAACCCTGCCTATCCTGCATAGACCTTATAAGTTACAGACACGTCTGCTGTCAATGTGGACCCCCCCCCCCCCTTAATCTTCATTCACGAAGCCAAGCCTTGATGAATAATATACTAATTTATTTATTATACAGACACAGCAAATATTTAGTTCATAATCATTTAAGTCTACATATAAAATGTATTTATATTAAATTAAAGGTGTATTATGTATGCATTATATATATCTATAAATATTTAATAATTTTATGTGTAAATACTTGTATATAGTAGATACATAAAAATATAAAATATTTGATTTGTTGTAAATATTTATAAATGTTTATGTAATATAGTAAACACAATTGTTTACTTACAATATACCACCTTTCTTAATTCATTATATTCCTCTTTTATCGACTTCTCTTTTAGCTTTTTTTTTACCATTCAGGATTCATTGTCTCTTTATTTAAGCATATATTTATCATTGTTAAATTAGTTCTAATACATTTTCAGAGTATATCATTAGCGATTTCTAATTTGCATTATATATTTTGATATTGATAAATTAAATGATTTTCATATTTCTGAAAATCCTTTTTTAAGGAATTTCAGTACTATATCACTTTTTAGGCAATTATCTAATGATTTCTAATGATTACATTTCACATGATATAATTTATGAAAATACTTTTTTTTTGTTTAAATTTATATATATATATATATATATATATATATATATATACATGTGTGTGTGTGTGTGTGTGTGTGTGTGTGTATTTGTGTGTTACAATTTGTATGACAAACTAATCAATTTTTAATAATCCAACTTTCTACCAAATTTTACACTTCATTAGACATAACATCAACTTCTGCTGGTGCTACCATTATTTCACTTTTCATCAATGATGCATGCAGGTGTAAACTGTTCCACTGTATACCATCTCTACGAAAATAATCATCATGATGGGGTGTTCTATAATACCTACCATTTAAATGAGAATCAAAGCAGTTACCAAACCACCATGCTCCATGATACAGATCAGCACAGTTATCATAGTAACGGTTGTCATGGTCACGATCATGTGTACTAAAAGCTTGTTCAGTATGACTTTCCCATATTGAAGTCAGTGAATCCCCTGCATTTGAAAGATCATCACGAAAACCACTGACATAAAGTCGATAAAGGTCTGATTCGGAAGCAACCCGTATATGGGAGTAGTATGCATGATATGAAGTTTGTGGAGTATCCCAGGTTCGGAGTTCAATGTGTAAGCGAGTGTCAGCTGAAAAAAGATGAATATTTATCTAATCAATTTTTCAGCATTATTTTTATATTTACATTTTAACAAATAAAACAAATTAAAAATAGTTTTAATAATCTATATACTTTATGTATATTGTTCATTGATTATTTGTAAATGTCTCATAAGATTTCCAGTATCAACCAGTTTTTTTTAGCAACCATGCAGAAATAAACTAATATAAGCTTACAAAAAGATTTTAGAAGAAAAGATTTTTAAAGTCAATTTTTATGGTAGTGATTCTGGAGAATTACCTTCTTTCCAATTTACTAAACTACATTTTTTTTTGCAATTTCTTTGTTAAACTTATCTTATTTTTTATCATATTTCATCACATTACTAGTGAACCTATTTTTGAAAACTAGAAATTGAAGGATAAAAATAGGAAAACATTTTTTTAATTAAGAAAATGCTGGAATAGTTTCCATGCACTTAATAATAACTAAAATATATTCATAAAACTATATTTAATGAAACTATAATAAAAACATTGGTTATTTTGCAAGTTCTATATTATCTAACTTTTCTAATTTCATCTTTTTAATTTGTTGAAATAATTCATTGAGCTTGAAATTCATAAAATTGTTGAAATTTACAAACATTTAAATACACACACACACACACACACACACACACACACACACACACACACACACACACACAATGGCAGCTCTAGACAACTGAAAATGTGTGTGTGTGGGGGTTCTGCATTTGTGAATATCTTTATCATAATTGACATCATGTGTCTATCTGTCACCAAAACTACATCACCGCAAACAATTCCCTTAGTTATTTCCATTATATTCTTAAGGATTATTAAATAATCATTATCTAATATTAATTAGAATTTCATTTATTAACAATATCTCTAGTCCAGCTGAGTTAGATTTGCCTCAAAAATGTTATCAATGCCTTTGTAACCTTGCAATAAAGATTTACATAATATATGGTGTGGTTAATTTGCATACTGGTTTTAACAAAACCGGATTTAATAAATAATTACTTGGTGTAATTGATCTATAATATTATTGTTTTATTCTCTAACATATTAAAATCAATCTTTATGAATGAT
>CM042179.1:18017922-18022922 GCA_023376005.1 Doryteuthis pealeii
CTGACCTTTCCTGCAACTCAAGAAAAATTTATTGAACCATTTGGTTAGTGAACCTTTTGTATAACAAATATTTTTGGTTGTTTCTGTTATGGTCCAGTTGAACTCATAAAGCATAAGTTCTCATATTCATGCAGAAATGCACAACATGTCAGCACATCAATTACCACTATACTACCAACCACAGCTTAATCACATAATATATGCACCATAAACTACCATGTACTAAGATATTGCAAAACTTTTGACTCATCCTAGTATATAGAGGAAACAGGGAAAGTTACTATCAAATCAAGTGCAAAATGTTATATGACCTAAAGTCTTTTGATAGTTTTAAAATAAAATTTTGAAATTATGCAAATATGTGTGTATTTGTTAACAGAAATATTTTGATGATAAAAAAGTAAATTATGACAAATCTTTTTTCTAAGTAAATTTTCTAATAAACAGTTTAAAAATTACAATCTGTTTGGAATTAAAAAAAACTTGATGGAAAGATTTAGGAAATATTCTCCAAATAATTGTACATTTGTATTATTTGGACTTTTTGGACTGTTGTCCTCATCTTTATTGTTATATACACAATGTTTTTGGCCAGCCTTCTTCAGATGTTTCTTGTCAAACTTAGTAACCTTCTTGTCAAACTCGGGAGCCTTCACATCTGAAGAAGGTCAAAGGGAACGTCGACAGAAACATTGTGTATATAACAAAAAAGATGAGAACAACAGACTTAAAAATACAAATAATACAAATTATCATAGTTTGTATTATTTGGATTTTCATCTAAAAAATTCAAATAGAATAAAAACTATTATTTATAAGTGTGCCTTATAAAAGGAAAATGTTTTTAGTAAAGAACTAAATTAGGAAAGATTAATAAATTGTGGGAGATTACAAAAGTATTTGCCCACCACCCCATAAATATTTACATATGTATCTGTGTCTGTGTGTGGAAATAGAGAAAGGGAAATCAAGATATACACATATTTACTGTTGCACAGATATTTGATAATGACAGATATAATAATATATTGACAAATGTAAATTTCTATTTTAAGGTAGCATCAAATTTGTATTGGCATTAAAATAGTATGAAGAAAATGAATGAAGATTTCTTAAAATGGATAGAAAATTTGGATTAGCTGTCTACACAGGATGTATTGTGGGAAAATATTTTGCCCAAATGATGAGTGCTAAAGGTCATAGTTCAAAAGTTACATTTTAGGGATTGAGGTGAGTGAATTACAAATTACTTTGAAAAGGTCACAACTTGAAAATGTCAACAAGACAGTTAGGTTCACACTTTTACACCATTTTCATTTTATTTTTCTCTCTTATAAGAAATATAATTTTTTGATAATTATTCTTGTGATTATAATTTGTAGAAATGTAATTGTTTATTTTGATTCCATTTTTAAAGTTTTTGGATAAAATATTAATTATTCCTCCTTTTCTTTGAATTAGTTTGCAAATAACTATCCTTAACATTTTTTTCTTTTGCATCTTTCATTTCTGGGAAAAATCTTTAACATCTAAATAAAAGAAATGCATTATCAAGTTTTATGTCATTGATATTCTAAGTAGACAAGTTTTTATGTTGGTATGTTAAAAGCAATAAATAACTCGTTTTTTTTCCTAATTCCCAAAGAGGATTTTTTCTATTTATTGTAGTTCTGCAATCAATATTTTTTAACAATTTTTAAAAATATATACAGAAAATCATATGATCATATATATAACTATGGCATCATTTTATAGTACTTATATAAACTCAGATTATATGTGCACACTTAGTTATGTAGGAAAGGCAACTATACTTTAACAATAATGTTGTTAATATGATTATCATGTCATACACTTAAAGATATAATATAAAGTCATATTTTGAAATAAATTGCATAAAGCAAAAAAGGATTTGGAATAGTTTATTATGCATCAAATTAAAATGCAAATATTGGTGGTAGTTATTGATAATGTTTGTTTCTTTGTTGCACTTTATTGCAATTTTCAAAAAGTCAGATATACTGTTACATGCAGTTTTAGTTCATTTTATACGGTCTTCATTAAATATATATACATATATACTGTCAATTATTTATTATAATAAGCAAAAGTTAAATGTAAATTGATAAGTAGTATATTATAGAAAATTTATTTTAAAATCTGACCCCCCCCCCCAACATTTTAAAGCAAATATCTTCAATTACAGTAGCCATTGATTGAGAAAGTGTATATTTTGAATTTTGTTATTTGAATTTTAGGTTCAGAATGTGTTAGAAATTCTTTAGAAAGTTATTATTGAAAAATTACATGATTTCTTTCACTTTTGTAAAGTAGAAAAATATGTAAGATTGTTCACTTCTTGATTCAAGTATTTTAAAAAATATTTTAATGATGAGCTTCCTTGATTGTTAAGATTCTTGTTCCATAATTTTCAGTATTCCTTTAGTTTAATTTGAATTCTTCATTGTAATTAAAATTATTCATGAAATATACTATTTTAGGTGTGTTCAAAAAGTAATGAGACTGAAGCTGTATTTACAAAGACAGAAATTGATATGAATAGAATATTAATTTTCTTTAAAATAGTGTTCTTGACATTCAGTACATTCTAGTGAATTTACCATTAGTTAAAGTCCATCTTTCAAAACTTCCTTTTTTAATGTGATATGAAGTTGAAATGTCTTATTAAGATTTGAGGATATGGAGAACATTAAAAGAAATGGATTTCTTTCAATTCAATTCCCCATATTCTCAAATCATTTTAGATGCATTTTCAATTTTGGAAACAAGAAAATTTCAGTTTGGTGAGAAAGTTGCACTTGCATAAATCTGTGTTTTACTAAAAAATATGTTAAAAACATATCCAGTCTGGTTTCATTATTATTTTTCATATTGGCACTGACTTATCTACACAAAAACTGCTGATCAAAAAATATTTAAAACTTGCAGAGAATTGTCTAAATGAAATGTTGACACCTATACAACAGTTTAGACAAATCTATACACCATATCTTTATCATATAAATCCAGCTTAAATATATATATTTCAGGTGGATATATATATATATTCATATGAATTTGAAAATTTGAAATTTAGATAATTAGTCTCAATACTTTTTGATTACATTCAATAATTTATTATATTGTATTATATATAATATATAGTATTGAATAATGATTTCTAAAATCAAGCATTAAAATTGATTATACTCCAAATATTCCCATTTATAAATATTCTGTATATATGTTTAATAAAATATTGTTCCCTTTAATATAAATGAAATTATCTAATATAAAATAATTGTTATTGTGCAACAAAAGTAGGCAAACTATAATTTGCTATATATACATAATATACAATATAGGAATTATAACAATTCAACTATTAAATATTTTTTAAAATACTATTATTATAACTCCTATTTATTTCAACAGAAAATACAACAGATACAGAGAGAAAAATAATACTGTTGGATAGAAATAAATTTCATCTGGACATTATTTTGTTCACATAGTCAATAGCAGTAGTTATGAATTGTTAACAGAAAGAAACAAGAATCTGCATGCCATATTTGTAAGTGGTATGCTCCAAAATTAATGCCTCCTATTTTATCATATTGTTCCACAATGATAATCACATGGCAGTAGAAGTTGAACATTCTTGCCAATAGCCCCTATTTCTTTTGCCTTACAACAGACTGAGCAGTGGTCTTGAAAAATAGGGTCTGATATGAAAGTAGAAGTGTATCAATAAATTCTTCCATGTTAAAAGAATAAATCCACTGAGATTCTTTGATTTTTACTGAATATCTATGAAGACCAAACTGGATGTGGGCACAATTAGGTGGTGGGTAATTTCTTTGATTAGTGGTAACAGTGCTGTAAGTGACAAGCCATGTACAGTATAGCTATTAACCCCTATAATGAATAATTTCTCTATTTTGATTAAAGATGAACAAAGTAAACATTTTCCTGACAATAACAAAAACAAAAACAATAACCAAGACAACAAAAATCACTGTTGTGACAATGTGGATTGTCTTTGCTGGTGTAGATTTTTAAACTTCAGAATACAGGATTTTGTTTACTTTTGTTTTTGTATTGATGAAAATGAATAATGACTATGTAGAACACTAGTGTTTTGTGGCCAAAACTTGCTCTTATATAGTAATATTATTGTGCTCCCTGTATGTGTTGTAGTTTCTATTAAACTGAATAGGTGGCATTACTTTTGAAGTGTTCCTAACACACACACACACACACACACACACACACACATACACACACACACAACATAACATGAGGAAATAAAGAATACCCTTCCAATTATGTAATAGGGAGTGATTTTGGTTATATCTCCTTTAGAGATTCAATAAAAATTCATATCTCCATTAGAGATTCAATAAAAATTCAAGTAAAGATTAGATTAAAAACTCAACTTTTATAAATTGGAAATTTTTTTAATGTCTTTTAAAATTAAGAAAATAAGTACATCTTCCTTGCATAAAAATGTAACAAATTACAAAGAAATTATAAATATTAAATATTTTCACTTCACCTTTTAATTTCATTTAAGCTTAATTTATTTCCTTTAAATTAAATTTAACCATTTTTTTAATCATGATGTTACATCTCTCTCTCTCACTCACTCACTCTCTTTCTCACTCACTCTCTCCCATTCTCTCTCTATATATATACACACACACACACACACACACACACACACAACACACACACATGTATATATATATAATATATATATATATATATATATATGCTTTCTGTATTTTATTCCAGTAGTTACTGTTTTCATTCACTCCATATTTTTACTCAGTCAAAATGTATATATTTCCCAATATATCTTTTTAGAAAGGAATATTTTCATTAAACTGACACTGATTATATTTATATATATGAATATAAATACACATAGATAGACAGAAAGATAGGAAAATAAATAATTCTGTTTTTTCTTTAGTCTGCTGTTATTGTTAACTTTT
>CM042179.1:18027922-18075422 GCA_023376005.1 Doryteuthis pealeii
AGACTATCAACCATCTACTAACATTACACTTAGAATCATTGGACCAATAAAAATTAGAAGGTCGATCACTGAATAAAATTTGGACAACTTGTATGTATCGCTTCCGCAGTTATACCATATAAAAATAGGGAGCGGAATTGCTAGTGGATGAATGTGGGACTAGCCTCCAGCCGCAATACACTCACTCTTCTACCGACATATACACAACATATATGAGTATGCGGGCAATTACACTCCAGTTGGATGTGAAGCGACATCAGCGGCAGACACACTTAGGAAATGCGAGTGTAGTTGGATGCATAATATATATAGATTTGTCATTATATACGTGAATGTGATGGGGATATCGATATACTATATATAGGTTTTTATAAGAGTAACAGGATAGAGGGATGAAGATAATTAAAGAATATTCAAATGTTTTATTATCTATGCAACAAATATTAGTGTAACATGGTAAATTATGATAAAATTACATTAAATGAAAGCATTCGTATAATTGAACAAATTAACATAAGTAATTAGCCAATATACTATCTACACTTAGCTTTTTAATATATACTATAGTAATTATATATATATATATATATATATATATAAATATATAATTACCTATCATATACATACAGTCAGTACGATCATATCCACACACTTCAGTCTAGACACACACAGTAGCAACATAATTGACACACTACACATCACTACTAATTATACAGACATGCTTTTATCTTTCATTGAGTATAAGTTGATGTGATTGAGTGTTAAGTGTGGATGTGTGTGGTGATAAATAAGAAGGACATGGAAGAGTAGAGATGAAGTGAAGCAGTGAGAGAGAGACAGGCCATTATAATGATTATTGGTGATAGTAGTTAAATAGTAGAAATGGCTTGAGATGTTTGGGTCAACTTTAAATGATGATCATTATATAATATTAGATAAATATTTTTGAGATTTAATTTCAAATTGATAATATTAATCTTATAGAATTCATGAATATTATACCTAATCTCAAAACCCTGTCACAACACACATCTTACTACCACACATAATCCCCCACACATATGGCTAATATCATTCCACTTTTATACTGCCCAGCCTACACTCTCTAGTATCACTACTTTCACATTATCAAGGCACTACTGCCTCGCCACTACTATACTTACTCTCTCAACCTGCTATTAAAGCACACTATCATAATGTATCACTACCATACCATCTTACTCAAATTTATAGGGTCATATTATGTGCTTAAGAATGATCTCATTCTATAATTGTATAGTGAATATTATTTGATAATTTATCTGTAGGAATAATTACCTGGGGAGCGGTATTTGGTTTGTGTATCCAATATTACTCATATATAAAGTGATTATCAAGAATAAAAATATAATTTAATAAAGATAATTATTATAATAATATATAATCAAAATAATAATTTCATGAGTACATAAGAATTACTACACATCATACACATACACACACATTTATATACAATGCATGCCATATAAATCAATTCAGATTTATGCTACTACACACACAGCACACATCACACACACCAGCACTTATTATACAGAGCATGACCTTTATCCTTCATTGAGCTATATTATATATGTAAAAAAGATTTTCTCCTTTGAACTTCTTCTCATAGAGCCAATAACTTTGATAATATAAAGTATGTAGTCATTATATATCATAGATTTCAATATTATGGATATGGGATAAATTATTTAATCAGTAGAATTATAAATTAATGGCAAATTGATCATGCACATAACTACTTTAATTATGTAGTAATAGTAAAATTAATGATCTATTTAAGCTTTTATCTTAAATATACATCCTATTAAAATAAATTCATTATTTAATATGTAGTACGAAGAATAATCAGAGAATGTTTGCAATGTAATAAGTATAGAGATCATAGAATGAAAGGGGCGTATAGTAGAGTTATATAATGTAGGATATAAGTTTATTTTTAATTAATATATTGAAGTTAGGTCGAGTGAATTTACCAGATTAATAAATATTAATTAGACTATAAATTAATTTTTACAAATTAAGGTGGTTGTACGAACTTCTCAAGTAGAATGCAACTGATAAAGTTCTTCGTCCCTATAGATATTATATCGTCAAGCATTCTCCAATTAGTCCTTGAGAAACAACAGTTTATGTGTGTTATCTATATATTATTAAATTACTATATAAGGTGATGAGGATATACTATGATAGACATAATTGAGTTTTAGTTAAATATTTGAATATTGTGAGCCATAGTAGGACAGATATTTATATCATCACTAGCTAATTAATAATATCTTATGATTCCTATATATTACTTTTTTATACCTCATCACTAGTCTTCATGATATATTTAATGCAATTATTCAGATTTGACCACATTATATAAATATGTATGTATATGTATTTATTATGATATATTCACTATTTTATTGAGACTCCATTCATGTTGTGTCAACGTATGTAGTGTGATGGTTGATCGCCTAAGTAATGCCAAAGTATGTAGTGTCGGATGTTAATGTTCAGCTGTTATATATTATATATGATGTCGCTGTGTATTTTAACTGCAAGACTATATTAATATTAAACATATACATACATACATAGACTAATACCTATAAATTTAAAAAAATATCTTAATAAAAAAGGTTTTTGTGTGTATTGGGTGGAGTGTGGGTGTGGGTGATAAGAGTAGATGTTGTGTATAGCTTATCAAAGATAAGAAAAAACTTAAGAAATCAAAACAGTTTCTTATTAAGTTTTTTTTCTGAATTCTATAGATGACATCATTTATAAAACTAAAATTTGAGCTCTGTAAAGTATAATGATATAATGATACTAATTAAGTTATTTACACTATATGAAGCTATCAGTATCTCAACATATGATGGATGTAAAATTTATTATAAATTAGCGTCTTTTTCTGAGTAATTCTTGAGATGGATTCATGCGAACTCTTACTTATATCTATTCTTGATCATTGTTGTAATATTAATGGAGAATTCGTTAAGTGGGTCGTACAAATAGTGTAGAATTTGTATTAGATCAATCGGAAAGCTAAAGTCCAGAAGATTGTATTAAAATGATCGCCTCTTCATAACGCTATTTCTACACCCTGTGGTATATTGGTTCTAAAAATACGTTTACGCCTCCTGATAACTTATGTCATATACATTTGACCTTAATACATATATATATAGTATTTAGTAGATAATTTACCATAAATTATATAATTTTAGTTACCTTATGTTTGTCACAAAATCAGTTGGAGTTTTAGTTTATATGAATTTATGAAGTCATTGACTCTAAATGTTTATAATATATATAACTCCTATCATTTACGCAATAACAAAGACTTTATAGTTATATTAATATATTATAACAGAAATATTAATTCTCACATTTGAGATTTATTGGGAGGTAGGATCTTGATTATTAGGTTTTCTAGGAATTTTATCAGTGTGTTTTTATGGTTCAATAATCTTATTTATGTATCTAAGCATTTTATCAGGTTATCCATCTCTTGTTACATTCGTCACTTATTAGTGTTATACTCTGGTTACTTTATAGGTAAGTTAATTATGAATACTTATTTTTGTAATTATCGGGTTTTATATGCTGAACTCAAAGTCCTCACAAGGGTTCTTTTTTGTCCATTTCTAGCAATCGGTTTAGCCATTTGTATTATTGGTTCCATCTCTAATGCAGCCTGGTACTTAATTCTTGATTTAGTTGGATATTATTTTCTATTCTCATCTCACTTTATTACCTTCAGGGTTCTCAATGAAGCAAAGAGGTTTTTTGCATTGTAATTGCATACTATAGATTATTTTACTTTTATTCATTTGTATATAGAGATACTTAACTTGCATGTGAAATACAATTCTCTGAGTGAAAGATAAGCCAATGACATGATTACTTTAAAAACTCGATCGTGTATATGAACAAAAGTATAGGAAGTTTCATCAGTTTTCAGGACTGTATATGGTCTCATTTTCTCTTATTTCATGCAATGCACTTAGACGAGTCATAATAATCATTTACTTCTTTGTTATGCATTAACTCTTAAACTTTTCTCCACACTTACACACCTACTACACACAACACAGCATTATATATATGCTAACTATGTAAAATGAATATGGGATTGGCAAGAATTTTCTCATTCAATTTGAGAATTATTAATTAAGATAATCTTACCTCTAGTTAATTTAGGAAATTGCAGTAAACAGGATCCTTAGAAATAAATTTTGTGTAGAAGAGTGAAGCTACTATTTTACATGTAGGACCATTACGTGCATTAATGTTATATTCACAAAACGTCTAAGTTAAAAGAAATACATGGATAATATACTGATATGGAATGCTATGTAAATATCAGTGGGTGCTATCTCGATATAATATTAGTTTCAGATAATATTTGAATATTTTTTTGAATACTTATATAACATGGATCTTAGAGCCTTCACTATCTCTGTTTGGTTTGTAGAACCATTTTCTTTTTAGCCTTTCTGACATAATTGGCCCTTTTGTTTTAATTTCGGCTTTTTTTTAGTATTGCTTCTTTCTTGGTTTTTCTATTAGCAGAATTGTGTTCTATTATTACAGATATAGTATAACATAAAGATGAATTATCATGTTTATTTGACATAATGTGGTTCACAAATAATCTTATTATGTGAATGCATTAGAATTTAATATTAATAATAAGGCCAATTCATGTTAGATAGATTTTATGGATCGTATAGAATATCACTGAATCGAATGATAGTCCCTTTGTAAATTATTCGAATTATACGAACGACATCCAATACCTCTGCAAATAGTATACCACTGTATACCAAACACACAGTCTGATCTCTGATCTCTAACAGATTTCTCTAAAATTTCTATTTCTGTGCTATGTGTAAAGATTAATGTAAATCAAGGTGAAGAATGAATAAGCTTTCTTCTTTATAATTCTCAAGGTAGAAAGCTCAATTCTTTTTATTCCACACTAATCGTGTTATTCTAGGTTTCGATTTTCTTTCTTTTTTTTTTTTTTTGTTATTTGTCTTTTGATTGTTCTAATTTGTCCTGGTTCTTATATTTCATTTTATTAGGGGTAAAGATTTGGTACTTATTTACTGTACCAATTATCTTCACTGGGAAACGAAACTGTTAAATTGGATAAAAGACACTTTTATCAAGTGATTTAGAAAAAAGATTAGAGTGAAAGTTAAAAGAAAGGAAATCTAAAGATGGATTAAATCTTTTTGACTTACTATTTTTTTTATGAAGAAAGATGGTAAAGTTGATATATCAAATGGTAACAAATAGTATAGTTGACTCTCTTCGTGAAACTCATCTTCTGTGCAGAATCAAGAGATATAACATATTAAGATCGTTCTTAAAATAGATCAATATAGAATATGATATATATATTATACGTTACCAAAGTCTAACATATGAAATGCGTTGTATTTATCGATTTGTCTTAGTATGACAATATATCAGATTCATCTATAACTATACTATCTGAAAATTGAGATAGAAGATTATAAGATTAGTTATTTTTGATCTCTAATGAATATATTATATATAGTATCTTAGAAATCACATATAGAATCACCCTTACTACCAAGTTTTGGATAAATCTCTTATATATATATATATATATATATATATATATATATATATATGTGTGTGTGTGTGTGTGTGTGTGTGTGTGTGGAAACAAGTCTTATTGAATGTGATGGACAAGAGACATCTTATTAATTTTTATTTAATGTTTCTTATTTTCTTACAAGAAAATGCATATAAGGATTAAGGGAATTTAAGGACTTTCTATATTATTTTCCTCTGTGTCTAAATGTTCTTAACTACTCTTTGACCATTGAAAGATATATGGGAGTTGCTATCTTCAGTCCTGAGATATTTTTTCAGGGCCTGTCTTCTAAGATGTTAGTTATGTTATTAAATCAAGGTAATCTATTAGTTTAATTGTTTACACAGAAGCATCTCCCTTTAGGGTTTTATAATTTTGAATTGGTTTTCAAAGATAAATTAGTTATTTAATTAAATTAAATTGATCACTATTTAGGACAGAGCGTATTCTGGTAGTAACCACCCCAAGCAGATTTAATAGCTTTGAATTCAGGGTTTTCCTTCTCCTAGACTGGTTGCCTAACCAAGGTTAAAGAGCCCTATCTGCCCTACTATTTACCCATAGCTGGAGAGAGAGTAGTTAGGTTCATATCTTTCCCAAGGGTATTAGCAATATCTGCTTAGATTCAGTGTACTAGTCATCATCATCAGATATTTAAAACAATACTTTTAAAGGTGTATGTTCTAAGTATGTCATTAAACTACATTCAGTTGTGAGTCTTGGGAATATGGAGAAACTCTTTCATTGCTATCATTTACAGTTTCACTCTGACCTACAGTGGTAGTATCATCTAGTCAAATTAATATGTTTGAGATAATGTTTACAATGATTTTGAACTACATTTGCACTAAAAATATTGTTATTGCAACTAAATATAAAGTATTTACCTTTTTAAAATTATTATAAACTTTATTAATACATACAAATATTGATATTGCAACTAAGTATAAAGTGTTTACCTGTTTAAACAATTGTAAAGATATATTTTTGTTCAGTACATAATTGGAGTCCATGGTTGTTAAACTGAATTCAACATGAAATAATCCAACATAGGTTGACATGTAAGTAAAACCAATCAACCAAACCAAAATCAAAAACTTCACTAAGTGAAAGATACTTTCACTTTCACTTTGTTTATTGTTGCTTTTCTTATTTTTATGATTAACACCTCAAATAGTTGTAGTCATTGTTGCAGCAAATATTGCATAAGATATTTGTGTTAATTGTTATTATAGTTGTAAAATTCGTTAGAATATTTCATTTTTTTAAAATATATTGATTGAGATGATTTGGATTGTATTTTGATTAGATAAGAGATATATTAAGAATCAAGAAAATTTCATAGTTATAGGATCAATGAAAGACTTTTCATTTTCATGGGGCAAATGAAAATTGATGATTTTTTATAATCAATAATGAATCTAATAAATTTATTGGGATCAATGGGAAATATGCATGATATTTTAATAACCACTTCATTTTGGTGCATTTGATTACAATAAAATAATTTTATGGTATTAGTATTTTTATTGTGGTTATTATATAGATTATTGTTAAGTGTTTGTTTGATGTTACTAAATTATTTAAAAATAATATGTAAGATGAAAAATTTAGTAGGGCTCTGTTCATGAAATCCATTATGACAGCTATTATATATATATATATATATATATATATATATAATATATATATATATATATATATATTCATTTCTCTCTCTCTCTCTCTCTCTCTATATATATATTATATAATATATATATATATATATATACTAGCTAAAGTACCCGGTCCATGACCGGACTAAAATGAAATTTGGATCACCAGGGAGTGAGAGAGAAAGTGGAAGACAGTAGTTAGAGAGAGGGTAAGAGGAAAATAATTCTTGAAACTAAAATCATTGAGAATTTGTATATTTCAGGATTTGTATTTTCTGTTTTATAGTTTAAAATTATTTCATATTATTATACAACAAAT
This sequence comes from Doryteuthis pealeii, assembly GCA_023376005.1. Lineage (NCBI taxonomy): Eukaryota > Metazoa > Mollusca > Cephalopoda > Myopsida > Loliginidae > Doryteuthis > Doryteuthis pealeii. The sequence continues at coordinate 18,035,562 of CM042179.1, forward strand.
TGAAAGTATTCGTTTGTATATTTGTTTGTTATTGTTTTAAATTTTTTGTACATGACAACAATTCACATTTAGTTCTTAATTGCATGTTGAGTTTAAAAAGAAGCTGAGAATCGAAAATTTAAATTCTTCGTATTGCAATATCTATTTTTGCTAAAACCTAAGATATATAGGGACCACCAATTGATCAGTTTAGGCCATCTTGAATAAAACGGAAATATTTTGTTATTATTTATAATTAATTGATTTTTCATAGAATTTAAAAAAAACTCTTATCGTAACTTGTTTTTAGCTACGTTAATTTTCAGTTGATTTAACAGTGCAAAATGAAAACATTGTTTTTCAATCATAATTTTCATTATTTCCGTAAGCTGAAAAAAAGTTAAAAAATCATCAGGAGTTTATTTAATGTTTTTTCTTTCAAATGGAAAAAATTTTTTCAAGAAAATATTAATTTTTCTGCAAGTTTCATAGTGTTAAATATAAGGGGGGGGGTAAATTTCACAGGATAAAATTGGTGGTACCTAGTATTTTTAAAAACATTATTATCGATTACACACCAATCTATCAGATTGAAAAAAAAATTCTTAAAAGTTCTTTATTATTTGAGTATTCACGGGTGCTCATTTCCTCGTATAAGTTTATAGTAAATTGATCCCCCATATCGGAACCGCTTGAACGGAACCCAAATTATTTATTTATTTTCCCATTAAACTAACCTCCCCCCCTAACCCCTACCCCCCTAGTTAAAATTAAGTTTTATTACAAAATTTATATTAATTACAAAACATCAATTTTCATAAAAGTTCAAATGTCACCTATGAAATCTCTATTTAAACATGCCAATTTTTCAGAACTGAAAAGTTGCACTATAAACTCAGCGATGTTTATTGACTTCACAATAAAGAGTAAAATCATAAAACTTAAAATTTAATTTGTAAGGCAAATTCTGAGGAATATTTTAAATTGTATTTTGAATAATAATTTAAATGTTGGTTGTTAGTTGTTTTGTTTTATCAACTTTTCGGGTGATTTACTAACGAATCATGTCATTTTGATAAACAAAGCGCTTACAATTTTTCGTACTTACATATAAATTTTTTTAAAAATGTTCCAATAACTGGATATTGTCGGATAAACTTGAAATAAATTTCGTCTTACAAATAATTGACTACTTATCTCCAGTCGGGCCTTCGACTAAAGATAAAACACCGGATTTTGTCCGTATTAGTAACCTTTGTTTTTTTTTTTTTTATCGTGGTTTGAGAAAATAATTAGTTAACGAACCAAAAGAAAAACAGTTTCTAAGGAAATTCGTCAATCTTATTGTTATTTTTAACCCTTTAAAACTCTAACAATAAAAATTAATTAATAAATTAAAGAATTAAAAGTCATTTTATTCGAATGAAAATCTTAGTTTAAATATGTAACCGTACTTACGACGTAAACTGATTTTCATGATACTGTTATTTACGATTAAAATAGTTTTTTTAATAATGTAACCGTAAAGCGTGCATTTTGATTTTCTACAATTTTTATGCATTACAAAAATTAAAATCAAAATGAGTGTACTGTACAATTTAAGAATATGGACAAACTCGCTGTAAAAAATAATTTAATCTATAAAAACACATACAAATTACATATTCAGAAAGACTAAGAGATTCCGAACTGCCTTATTCGTATTATCGCCTATACGTAGTATTTTTTTTTTTTTTTAACTCGCTGTAAAAAAAAAAAAACTATAAAAACACATACAAATTACATATTCAGAAAGACTATTTCAATCTTATTACTAAAGATATAAATATTTTAAAGATTTGATCCTAAATAGGTAAGAGATTCCCATCTGACTGATATAGACTGCACTGCTTGTATCGCAATAATCATAGGCAGCGTGGCTATCCGAAGCCATTTTTTAATTTTTTAACTCGCTGTAAAAAATGATTCAATTGATAAAAACTCACACAAATTACATATTTTGAAAAAGTATTTTCTTATCTTTCTAACGATATAAAAATTATTAAAGATTGGACCATAAATAGGCCATAAATTCGGAGCTGAACGGCTTAGACTGCAAAATTAATTCATTAAAATCAAAACTTCGCTGCTGTTATCGCTTTAACAATAAGCAGGCAGAGACAATATTTTATTATCAGGAGGGGCTGATATACGGACATTTCCGCAAATTGGGTGATTTTGGATTAATTAATCGATTAAATCCCTTAATCAGTAAAAATCAATAACCAAATTTGGAATTTTTCTTAGTTAGAACGATATCAATGTGTATGCAAGATTTTGAATCTGAGTGACCTCCCGTTTTTTTGTTATACGTCGACACGTACATACCAAAATTTCTGTTTTATATATTAGATATGTATTATTTCTTTATATTGGTGGGATCAAGAATGTTAGGGCCAAAAAGGAGTAAATATCCATATATATATATATATATATATATATATATATATATATATATATATATATATATATATACATATTCGAAATTGTAATTAAAGAGACAATAATTTGAATAAGAAGTTGTTTTTTAATACAGAGAGGAAATGAAAGTGGGAATATTAGAGTTGATTATGAATTGTGGGACAGTATTAATGAATTATTAATCATATGTGAAAGTTCCATGAATATTTAGAATAAAATATGTTTTTAAACATATATGTACATATTCATCTGCTTATATTTTCATAGTATACATATTTTGAATTAAAAATGAGTGGAAGCCTTTTCTATTTCAGAGAACACAGAATCTATGGTAATTATACACATTTTTAAAACAGCAATTATTATGAAATAGAATGCCCATCATTCTTTCCAAGATATATTTGTGAAGTAATTTTGATAATAACAAAACACAGAAATAAATTCCATGAAAACAATATTGTAAAACTGACCAGAAATTCTTTGAAGAAAATTAAACATTTTTCAAAATCATAATTATTTATGATAAAAATGTCTATATACATGTGAAATAAATAGTGTATATAAACACTGAATCTTGCTTGTTTTTACTTCAATTAAGTAATATAATCCCCCTTGGTTTTGATATTTAAAATATCCTTAACCATATCTTTTGACATTTACTTCTATTATATATTATATGTGTTTTTGAATTCATTATTACAAAAGAAATGTTTATCTTTGTATTACTGCAAAATAAATATTTCATACAATATTCTCAGTATTTTGTCGCTGATTAATATTGCTATGTATAACAGATAACTTGTAATTGAATCTGCAATGATACAATATTTTCTACATGCTTTTTTCCTATGTTTAAATACTTTACAAGTATTGTGATATATTTCACAATTATTCCATATCCTACAACTTTCTCATTGTAATTAAAGTTGAATTCAAAAGATAATTATGTAACAGATTTGGCTACCATCTCCTGCCACTTAAAACCCTGACAATAACAATAGTAAAAACTCAAAAGGGTTTGTTTACTTCCGGGCAGCCTCACTAATACATGTATTATGTTGGTATAAATAAATACACATAAAACAAGTTTCTTGGTGAGTACTAATTTATTACATAGTAGCAGCAATGTATTTATTTACTACCTTGCACACATGTCACATAGGTCAACTATTGACCTCCGAATCTACAAAGATAAAGTGAACCCATATTGCAGAATCAACTAGATAAACATGGCAGTCACAGACCATGCTAGGATGAATTGGTACAACCCATAGATGAAGAAATGTCACATTCACAATGTGAAATCATCTTCAGACTAAAGAAGATAACAGACCCACAGGGCCAGATAGATGAAATCCTGCTATGTACTGGAGAAACATGTACATCAAACGTTTAATAGTTAGGATCTTTGTCGACCATAAGAAGTGGCCAGACATTGTATGGACGAAATTTGAAGAATACAAGAAGTCTAATCAGAATTTCAAAGTGGCCCACTTGGCACTTAAGAAACATCAACCAAAAGATTATTATTATTATTATTATTATTATTATTATTATTATTATTAATTAATAATAATAATAATAATAATAATAATAATAATAATAGTAAAGACTGTCAGACCAAGCAAGGGTGATCTTAAAGAAAAATGTTTCTCTGATCTCGAGATAATGGAAAAATGAGAACAATCTCATATATATATGCCCAATAGGGTAGGTTGATTTTTCACTTTTTAAAAATATCAAATTCTTTCAAATAGCAAAAGTTGTATGTTGGTATAATTAATACAGATACTAAAAATTAGATCTTTTACTTGCACCATTGCTTAAGGAAATAGCATCAAAGATAGTCAGTTAAAATGCACTAAAAATCCTCGTTTTCGCAATCTTTGCAATTTCAATATTTAAAACGGAAATTTATTTTTCTAAGATGAAACGAATAAGATATTATAACTAGAATTAAAAATTTTAAAAAACCCCATCATCACCAACTCCTCTGATATGCTGTTTTTTACCTCATTAATTAAGCTGTAACAGGGATACTATTGTAAAAGGTTGAAAACTATGTCCTCAAATGAATGCAAAGTTTTGAAGAAAAATATTTTGTGTGGTAATTCTTTATGTTAATTTGCAACTTTCGCCACATGGGAGACAATACAGTTACAAAATCGACCTACCCTAATGACAAAGAAGATCCCCTTAAATGAGATGATACACAACACACTCGCAACCAAAACATTACACAACTAAGCATCACAACAATATTAACACAAGAAAGAGACAATGTAGAGCCAATAAAACAAATCATTCCGATAAGAAGGGTACATTACTAAGAGATCAGGACTGTCAACAAGCAAAAGCATTAAGGAAGGGAACAAAACACAAGTACACAATGGATTGAAAAGACAAAAAAAAAAAAAAAAAAAAAAAGCAAAAAAAAGAAATAAACGAAAAGATACGAGGATGGAACCAAACAATAAAAGCAAAACAGGACCTTCCGAAATAATGAAAAGAAATTCTACCAAGTCGGCGGAGAAAGTACAAAGAGAGGCAAATACCCAAATGCAAAAGAAACAAAACTGTTTTGGAGCAAAACGTGAAAAAAAAAAGAAAAAAAAAGGAACACAACAGAAAAGACAAATGAATAAATGGCCTGAAAAATGGATTGGAAGAAATCGAAGAAGGCCCAGAGGCAAGCATAAACATAACCCTACTTAAGGCAGCAGTCAAGAAAGTACCAAACTAGAAAATACCAAGCCATGATGGTGTATATGTATTCTGATTTTTAAAAAATCATATCCATCCACAATAGATTGACCCAACAACTAGGTAACAAAAAGAATAACTACCTTAATCTAGAAAGACCTACAAAAAGGAACCATCACTAGCAATTATTGAGCGATAAGTTCTCTACCTATAATGTGTGACCGATTCATTGTTTGAAATTAGAAAAAGAAAGAAAGAAATAAAAAACAGAAATTTAATTCTTCCGGGAGCTTGAGTCGGAGTAGAATCAAAACAGATGGTGGCAGTTATAAGGCCACACAGGGTGATTGGAATGTATGCGAAGAAATCGAAAGAGTAAATCTCAAGTGTTTTGGGAGACCTCCTAGAAGCGAGTCCACTTGAATCGGCTGTGATTGTTGGAGACAGCCTTTTGATGTGACTAAACTGATGGCATGGAGTCGCACGGAGAAAGATGATCAGGAAATCGGTTGACTATGATTATCTTGGGCCCTTGAAGAAATTTAAAAAAATTATTTTCTTTTTCCACTTAAGAAAAAGATAAACTTTTTGTTGAAAATATTATAGATGACCTGAAGAAACTAATTAAACCCATATGTATTTAAGACCCCACATTTTGTTGGAAAACACTTAAGAATACCGGAAAAGAACTGGCCCTCTGTCGATTTGGCGGAAGTGAATTCTATTGGTAGTTAGAATTGAGGAGAGTGCGATACCCTTGCCAGGGTGGGAGGCACAGAGAACATTTCTAATATCTCCACGTCAGCCGGAAATCAGAATGTCCGGTTGAGACGTTTTTGGACGATAAAGCAGACGAGACGAAGCCAAGCGTGCTTGCAGATTAGCTGACTGGGCTAGTAGAGAAGATTGACACAAATACCGAGAACCGACAGAAACTGACTTCAGCTAAGACTATTGAAAAACTTAGTCAACTTTACGAACTGTTTTGAACAATATCTTTGCAGAGCCCTGATTGTATTCTGATCAGAAGTTATTAATTAGAGGTCCACCGCTTGAGAAATAATTGTTTGTATTCTCTTATTTGAATATAAATGTTGTTGGGTTTTTAAAAAAGAAAAAGAGTCGTTGTTTTTTATGTGACCACTAGGCCGCCGTTAACCTTGGAAATCAATTTCTATAGTAGATTTCTAGTCGTTTGAGATCTGAACACAGCGTGGGCATTCGGCTAGACTTTCAGCAAGCATATATTGACCCTGAAATCCATGGTTGATGCAGAAGATACGATCTTGACGGCCAATTTCGGAAATTCCGTGAGCCCTTTAGCTCAGTAGCGACCGACGGGTTATAAATATGGAAATTTCTAACTACACTAATTAAAGAAGAAATGTATTACTGGCTATATTGCCGTGAATCATTTCTGGAAGAACAGAAAGAATACTACAAGTGAGATTTTTGCTCCTAATTTTAACCTCTAAGAAAGAGGTTAAAACTAGAATTTTCGAAGCGGACACCATCAAATAGTGATGAAAGAAAAAGTAAAAAAAGAATATCTCAAAAGAACGAGAAAATTTCTAGAAACCAAGCTCTGCAGCAGAAATCTCATCAATGATATAAATACTTGGACCGTCGCCATTATAAGATACTCTTGACCATTCTTAAAATGGACAAGAGAGGAACTCTGACAGATAGACCAAAAGAAAAGAATATTGCTGTCGATGCACAAGGCATTACACCCGAGAGAAGATATATATATATAGACTATATGTACCAAGAAAAGAAGAGATCTCACCAACATTAGGAAGATTAATTACAGGATCCAATAACAGTAATTGCATCAAATGGACAAGCAGAAAACAAAACAAAAAAATGATAAAACAGAAATTGGAAGGAAAATATTTATATGGATACTGCAAGCGACAAATTGGAGGGATTGCACATGAAAAGACATGGGCATGGTTAAGAAAAGGAAACTTCAAGAAAGGAACTGAGTCATAATTTCAGCACAATATGAACAAATTATATTAAAGCAAAAAAAGATAATAAGACACAACAGAACAGCAAATGTAGGATGTGTGGAAAAAGAGGTGAGACGATCAACTATGTAATAAGCGAATGTAGCGGACTAGCACAACGAGAGTATAAAGCTAGGCATGACTGGGCTGGAAAGGTGATCCACTGGAAATTATGATGCAAGAAACTAAATTTTGACCACACAACAAAATTTTGTATGAACAAACCAGAATCTGTTCTTGAGAATGAAATGCATAAAATTCTCTGGGACTTTGAAAGCTTTTTAATTTTGCAGTCCCATCAGATCGCAAGGTGAAAGAAAATAAGTGCCAGAGAATTGCAGTCCCATCAGATCGCAAGGTGAAAGAAAATAAGTGCCAGAGAATTGCAGTCCCAGCAGATCGCAAGGTGAAAGAAAATAAGTGTCAGAGAATTGCAGTCCCAGCAGATCGCAAGGTGAAAGAAAATAAGTGCCAGAGAATTGCAGTCCCAGCAGATCGCAAAGTGCCAGAGAATTGAAAAATTGTGGAACATGAGGATGACAGAAATACCAATTGTAGTTGGTGCCCTTGGAACGGTCCTCAAAGGTTTGTTAAAATATCTGGAGGAACTGGCAATCAGAGGAAGAATTGAAACCATCCAGACAACAGCATAGTTAAAATCGGCTAATGCTGGTGTGAAAAAAATGCAAGGAGTGAAATAATAATAATAATAATAATAATAATAATAATAATAATAATAATATATCAAAAAGATATCAGCTATAGAAGGAAGACTTAAAAGATATCGAGAAAGAACCAAACAGTACTAACAAAATAGGACCTTCCAAAACAACGAGAAGAAATTTTATGAACAAATTAATGGATCACAAACAAAAAGTAGTGAACACCCAAATGCAACAGAAGCAGAAAAGTTTTGGAGCAATATATGGAAGAGGAAAGAACACAATAAGAAATCGAAATGGATTAGTGATATTAAGAATGAATTGATGGAAATTGAGGAAGGGCCTGTAGCAAGTGTTCATATAATTACGCTTAAATCGGTACTCAAGAAAGTAACAAATTGGAAAACACCAGGCCACAATGGCATACATGGATTCTGGTTCAAAAAATTTACTTCTATCCACAAAAGAATGGCCCAGCAACTGAACAGATGCCTACAAGAAACAGAAGTACCTGAATGGATGACGAAAGGAATAACTACCCTAATCCAGAAAGACCCTCAAAAAAGAAACATCCCCAGCAATTATAGACCAATAACTTGTCTACCCATGATGTGGAAAATATTGACTGCCGTTATAAAAGAAGAAATATACTTCTCACTCAATTGGCGAAACCTTTTCCCAGAAGAACAGAAAGGCTGCCGCAAGGGAAAAATAGGAGCACACGATTTAATGTATATAGAACAATACATTCTTAAAGATGTAAAAAATAGACGGAAAAATATTGCAATAGCCTGGATCGACTACAGAAAAGCATATGACATGGCCCACATACCTGGATTTTAGAATGTTTAAAAATGTACAAAATTTCCAACAACATCATAAATTTCATTGAATAAGCCATGGAAAACTAGAGAGTTCAATTAAAAGCCAAAAAAATCCCTGGCAGAAGTAAAAATCCAGAGAGGTATCTTCCAAGGAGACTCATTATCACCACTACTGTTCATTATAGCAATGATGCCTCTCAGTCATATACTTAAAAAATGTACTGGGGGATACAAATTCACTAACTCACAAGAAAAGATAAACCACCTTATATACATGGATGACATAAAAAATTTTGCTAAAAATGAAAAAAAATTAGAAACCCTGGTACAAACTATTAGAATATATAGCCAAGATATAGGAATGGAATTTGGAATTGAAAAATGTGCTATGCTAGTAATGAAACAGGGTAAAAGAAAATTAATGAATGGAATACAACTGCCAAATCAGGACACCATAAAATCACTTGATGAAAATGAAAGTTACAAATACTTAGGAATTTTAGAAGCGAACAATATTAAGCAAACACAAATGAAAGGAAAAGTTGAAAAAGAATATCTCAGGAGAACTAGAAAACTTCTAGAAAACAAACTTAACAGCAGAAATCTGATCAAAGGAATCAATACCTGGGCCGTCCCCATTATAAGATACTCAGGACCATTCTTAAAATGGACAAAAGAAGAACTCAGACAGATTGACCAAAGAACGAGAAAGTTAATGACCATTCACAAGGCTCTTCACCCTAGAGACGATAGAGATAGATTATATGTGTCAAGAAAGGAAGGGGGGAAGAGGTCTTGCCAACATAGAGGACTGCGTAGAAACCACAATCCAACAACTTGAGGATTACACAAGAAAGAGCAGACAAATTACTTATGGCAGCTAACAATAGTAGAAGTGACAGATGAACAAACAGAAAAACAACAAAGACTAGAAAACAAAAATGGGAAGAAAAACAATTATATGGACACTTCAAACGACAAATCGAAGAGGTTGCACATGGAAAGACTTGGACATGGTTAAGAAAAGGAAACCTCAAACGAGAATAATTAATAATTGCTACACAAATTAATGCCATAAGGACAAACTATATCAAAGCGAAAATTGATCCAACGACCCAACGAAATAGTAAATGTAGACTTTGTGGTAATAGAGATGAGACTGTAAACCATATACTCTGCGAATGTAGCAAACTAGCACAACGAGAATACAAAACTAGACACAACTGGGTTGGGAAGGTGATCCAATGGGAATTATGCAAAAAATTTAATTTTGACCATACAACAAAATGGTATATGCATAAACCAGAATCTGTTCTTGAGAACGAAACACATAAAATTCTCTGGGACTTTGAAATAAAAACGGATCACCTTATCCCAGCAAGAAGACCATACCTAGTGTTGATAAACAAAAAAGAAAGAACTTGTCAACTGGTGGATTTTGCAGTTCCAGCAGATCCCAGGGCAAAGCTAAAGGAAAATTAAAAAATGGACAAATATCTGGACCTTGCCAGAGAACTGAAAAAGTTATGGAATATGAAAGTGAAAGTTATACCAATTGTAGTTGGTGCACTTGGAACGGTCCCAAAAGGATTGGAAAGTCTGGAAATCAGAGGAAGAATTGAAACCATTCAGAACACTGCACTGCTGCAATCTTCCAGAATACTCAGAAGAGTCCTGAAGACCTGAGGAGACTTGCTGTCACTCAGACTCCAGTGAAAGACCATCAGCTAACACTGATGTGAAAACTCAAAAGGAGTAAATAATAATAATAATAATAATAATAATAATCCTTCTGGGATTTTTTAAAGAATGAGGCAGGGGAAAAAGAGGAACACGTGACTTACTTTATATAGATCAAGACATCCATAAGGAAATTAAAAATAGGCATGGATCGACAACAGAAAGGACTATGACATGGTCCCACATATCTGAATTATAGAATGTTTAAAAATGTACAAAATATCCAAAACATCGTAAATTTCATTTTGAAAAAGCCATGGTAAACTAGTGTATCCAATTAAAAGCAGGAGGGCAATCCCTGGCAGAAGTAAAAATCCAAAGAAGTATTTTCCAAGGAGACTCGCTCTCACCACTACTATTTATCATAATAATGATGCCACTCAATTATGTACTTATAAAATGTACAGGGGGTTACACATTCACTAACTCGCAGGAAAAAATATACCACCTTATGTACATGGATGATATAAAAAAAACTTTTGAAAAAATGAAAAAGAATTAGAAACACTGGTACAAAACATTAGAATATACAACCAAGATATAGGAATTGAATTCAGAATCGAAAAATGTGCCATGCTAGTAATAAAAAAGGGGGAAAGAAAACTAATGGACGGAATATACCTACCAAATCAGGACACTATAAAACACTTGGAGAAAAAGAAAGTTACAAATACTTTTTAGAAGCAGACATTATCAAGCAAACAGAGATGAAAGGAAAAGTAAAAAAAAACAAAAAACATAGAGTTGGCAAGATCTCTTCCATTTTGCGTAGATGCCACAATCTAAGGATTAGAAGAATACACAAAAAAGAGCAAAGAAAGATTACTTATGGCAGCCAATAACAGCAGCTTCAACATGTGGACAAACAGAAAAACAACAAAATCAAGAAAACAAAGATGGGAGGGAAAACAATTATTATTGGAAATTTTATTTTTTCGAAGAAACGAATGATATTTAGCCTACCCCTGTTTTGTCTGTCTTTCAATATCTCTTGTTTTGTATCTTGCTACGAAAATAAACTAAAAGAAAGGGCTGCTGTGGCTGGACCCGGAAGCTGGACATCGGTAACGTGACACCTATATCGGTCTCTTTAGATTAGGGTACTCGAGACGAGAAGACGCTTCTATCATTCTGGCGAGCAACCATCAGTGTCCATTCTTAGTGCTGACTGACAAAGCCCGAAGCAGCTAGAAAACAGACATACAATGGGAATACAAAGCTAGGCATGACTAGGTTGGGAAGGTGATCCACTGAGAATTAAAAGAAACGCATAAACTTCTCTGGGACTCCGAGATAAAAACGGATCCCCTTATCCCAGCTAGAAGACCAGACCTCGTATTGATTAAAAAAAAAGGTAACGTCATCTGGTAGATTTTGTAGTTCCAACAGACCACAGGGTGAAGATGAAGGAAAACGAAAAGATAGACAGATACCTGAACCTTGCTAGAGAATTGAAAAAGCTGTGGACTATGAGGGTCTAATTGTAGTTGGTGCACTAGAAACAGTCCCAAAAAGCTTGGGAAAAAGACTGGAGGAACTGGAAATCAGAGGAAGAATTGAGACCATCCAGAAAACAACATTGGTGAAATCAGCTAAAATACTCAGAAAAGTCCTGGAGACCTAAGGAGACTGGTCGTCACTCAGACTCCAGAGAAAGACCATCAGCTTACGCTGGTGTGAAAAACTCACAAGGAGTGAAATAATAATAATAATAATAATAATAATAATAATAATAATAATAATAATAATAAACACATCACTAAACAATGCCATAAAAACAATTATATTAAAGCAAAAATTAGATAGAATAGAAGAGCAGGTGTAGGATGTTCATAGACTGATACGAAACTGTTAATCCAATAATGAGTGAATGCAACAAACTAGCACATCGTGATTAAGTGGTTAAAGCTATCCATTATTGTGCGAAAAATCAAACTTTGACCATACAACAAAATGGTATACGCACAAACCAAATTCTGTCCGAGAGAATGAAACTCAAAATTATTTGGGATTTTTTAATACAAATGGATTGCCTAAATACAAATGGATTGATTAATAATAATAAGAAAAAAAGAACTTGTCATCTTGCAGATTTTGATGTTTCGATGCACTACATAGTAAAAATGAAAGAAAGCAAAATGATAAACAAATACTTGGACCTTGCCAGAGAACTGGAAAAAAAAATGAAACATGAGGGGGATTGTGATACCAATTGTATTTGGTGCTCTTGGAACGGTCTCCGCAATTTTGAAAAAAAGGAATGAATTAGAAATTAGAGGAATGTGATAATATCCGCTCTGCACTTGTGCACTTTCGTTGCACAATGTTGATGAACCCACGTTGTAATAATCTGTGCTGGCCAGTTTGAAAGGCACGAACTAGAGACAGGTTCACAAGGATTAAAAAAAAACACAACACAACATTTGATAACAGGACGCTAATGGAGGAGGAAGTTGTGACACTTTGCGCAGTTTGTACTAGAGTAGAGGGCACCTAAATATATGTCGTCAGTTGGTAAGAACGTTCGTGAAAAGTCGACTGCTAGCTTCAATGATGTGGTATTTGCTTATTTTCTATCTTTTGCTACTGGGACGACACTATCACCCCGACTACCGGTCTGAATCTGTCTTTTTTTTAAGCACAAGCCGGCTGAATATATGTAGAATTCTCCCATCCACAACCCCATGGATCCGATCCCCCAGAAATTAGTACTAACTTTTTCTGCTAGACTTTGTGTCTCCAATTTCTCCTAAAATTATGGACATTACTTTTTTCTAGACTGTTAGACGCCAATTTTCAGACCATTAATTTTTAAAAGACCCATTTCTCTTAAAATAGCCACTTAAATGTATTATCTTTAAGTGACCACATTGAATTGAAACATTCATGGTTGTCGTACATTTTTTATGGCTTTCTTGAACCTTCGCTGACTGATGTGGCGAACCTTTGTTCTTTTATCGACACACACACATATACATATATATGAACCTAATATATTATATTTTCTTTTTGTTTTTAGTCCTGAACCTACACAAGCATCATTGTATCACAGTGAGAATCAATACGATTTAGACAACAACATTGTTAAAATCAGCTAGAATACTCAAAAGAGTCCCGGAGACCAGAATAAGCTTGATGTCACTCAAACTCCAGTAAATGACAACCAGCTAACATATGTGTGAAAAACTCGCAAGCAGTGATATAATGAAGCTGAATCAAATGATTCAAAACTACACATGAAGACAGCTAAAAGTTATTTTCGGGGAACAAAGCATAAAGACAAAGCCAACTGCGAGTACGATAAGAGGCAAATAATTGTTCGAATAATTTCCCCAAAAGTTCAAAAAATTAAAAATGACACTAGAGAAAAATATTCAGATGATTTAAAAACCATGAAGCTTCAATTCACACAAAGTGATAGGATACAATGTCACCGTGGCTACCAAAACACCCACAAAACTAGAGACTGTTCAACATGTGGAGGAAACCACAAAGCTTATGTAATAAAATGCATAGACAATGGTAAAGAATGTTGAAAATATGGAAAATGGAATCACTGGGCCAGACTTTGCACATGGAAGCCAAGATACAGTAAAAATATACACTTTGTAGACAATGATATTGTTAATAGTAACTCTGACAAACTAGTATTCCACATAATAGACAATTCAGATAGTCGAACTGATATCACAATGAAAATAAACATCTAGGTGCCAGGAAGGGAACGAAAACCAGTAAATTCCTGCAACAGGAATAAATATACGACAGCTATGATTATTTTAACATGTTTGCCCAAATATATCAGAAGAATTAGTGAAACAGTTGAATACTATTCTAACTATATGCACTATAAGACCATCATCCCATAAATTGACACAATCCGACTCCAATGCAAATGCAACCAAAGTACATGGTCATCAGAAAAAATCTTCATTACAGACTCAAACATATCAGCAATATTAAGATTGCCAAACAATAAAAACCTCAAAATGATAACCCTGCTCTGTGAAATAAAGAAAATATAAGAGATACGTTAATGACCTGATATGAGAATACCCGAAACAATTTAACCTCATTGGCCACTTCACAAGCAAAGGCCACATTGTCAGTGACCAATGGTAATACCGGTTGTCCATGCTCCATAAAATGCCCAATCCACCCAAAAGAAGAGGTGAAGAAAAAGTTGGACAAAATGATGAAAGACTGGTTTATAAGGAAAGTGAAAGAACCCACTGACTGGATCAGTAGCCTAACTTATAGCTAGAAAAAAAAACAATGTACAAATGAGGGTTTTCCTTGATCCAAAATATTTTAATAGAGCAATCAAAATATATCATCATAGAATCTCAACACAAGAAACAATCACAAACTGACTGGTGAAAAATGTTTCAGTAAGCTTGGTACAAAAAACGGATTCTGGTCCATTGAGCTAGAAAAAGAGAGCCAAATCCTAAATTGTTCTAAAAGCCAATTTGGCTGATATTGCTTCGTAAGGATGCAATTTGGGTTGGTGATGAACCAGGATGGGATCCAGCAAAAGATGGATCAAATATTTGAAAGATGCCCTGGAACCATCGGTATTTCTGATGATCTTATGGTATATGAAACAATGAAAAGGAACGCGACAAAAACTTGCGTAGCCTGGTAGAAGCTGCAAAGGAAAATGGTATTGTGTTTAACAGCACAAAAGTTAACGGCAACATTAAGACCAAACTCATAAAATTATTTGGTGGAATTTATCATGAGAATGAAATGCATCCGGATACCAAAAAGTAAAAATAAAAGAACCATGAGAATCTCTTCCAGCAAATCAAGACCCTTATCAGTAAGAGATTAACTGGCATATTTTGACGCAACCAAGCCAACAAGCATCCAAATTGGTGCATCTAGCAGACGATTAAGAGCAGCATTTTTATTACCGCTCTGAACTCTTGTTAACTCTAAATCTTGTTTAAAAATCAGACCCTCTGTCTGGCCAATGGCCTTTATCACAATTTCCTATCTATCTTGAACCCTTTTCTTATTTTTATGGTTTCTCTGACCGACCATTCACATACCTTATTAATACATATAATACATGTATACACACACACACATATGTATGTATGTATGCGCATACACACACATATACCCATCTATGGGTGGTCTTACTCTATCTACACCACACACATATTTCTATATATATATATATACACATTATCCACCTGAACACACATACATATATACTAATCTTATATATGGGTTTTACTACTACTTATTTACTATAACTAGCTCCTATGTATCTATATAACTAACTGTGCAGCCACATATGCATGCACAATGCATAGTATTATACCTGCCAGGGCACTTAATATGGAGAGCTGAATGTATACGTATGTATTATTTATACACGTAACATCTCCCCCTTCTAGGGAAAAGGAGAAGGAGAATTGTCTTTTTCCTTTCACTTTTTTTGTGGTGATTGTATATTTATGTGTGTGTATATGTGTTTATGTATTATTCTGTATATCTTGCAGGCGTTTTTATGATCCGACCTGATCGAGTTTGCAATGGTCCTTCTTTTGGTTGTGATCCTGCGGATTCTCTCTCATTCTCTTCGCTTTCATCCTCAGACTGTGGTGTGACTTTCTGTGTCTGTTTGGCTATGGCCAGTTGATGCCGATTGTTGTTGAGGGTATTGTTTGGCGTAAGAACCGTCTGTTTCGTCGGTATTTCCGTCCATCTGCGTTCTCGACTTCGTATGATCGGCCCGTCAATTTTTTTCTAATCGTGGCCTTGACCCACTCTCTTGAGTGGGCTCTTAGAGGTTGGACTCGAAGTTGGTTGGGTTCTCTGCTCGTACTCGGTTGCTTCAGCTTCATGTCTTCTTTATTTTCTGCCTCCTCAAAGGAGTAAGGAAAACGGGGTCTTCCGCCGTTGGTACCATGGACTTTGTGAGTAGGTCTAAAAGCCTTTGTGCTGGACTAGTGTTGAGGCCCTCCGTCGGTGTGTTGCGAAGGTTCAGTAGCCCCATCAGTAGATCTTCTCCCGAGGCCTTACATTTACGCATTATCCGCTTCACTACTTTAACTGCGGCTTCTGCAGCACCATTTGATTAACTGTTGCCTGGGGACGAAGTTTCATGTCTGAACGCTCAATTTTTAGCAAACTTTTTGAACATGTTGGATGAGAACTGGGGTCCATTGTCAGAGACAAATATATCTGGCACTCCGTACCTGGCGAAGTGGCTTCTTAAGCGACTAATTATTTCTTCTGAGGTTGAGATGTTTAATTTGTCTATCTAAAAAAAATTGCTGTCCACTGTGACTAGATATTCAGCTCCTCCCCATGATAGTATGTCAGTCGCAACTCGTTGCCAAGGTCTTTTGGGTACCTCGGTGAGTATAAGAGATTCTGCCGGTTGGCGATCTGCATATGTCTCACAGGTGGCACAGGCTTGTACATATTATCGTATTTCAGCCGACATACCTGGCCAAAATATTAAGTCCCTCGCTCTTCTGAGGCAGGAGTTTATGAAAAATCGTACTGCTGAGCACGCAATAGCAAATTTTGTAAGCGTTTGGGTGCTTTTGCTAGTGAATTTTGGCATATTGACACAAGTGGCTTGTGGTCGGTGAAAATCTTCACTTTCCTCCCATGTGTGTAGTGGTGAAACTTTTCCAGACCGTATACAACTGCTAGCATCTCTTTCTCAATTTGCGCATATCTCTTTTCCGTATCAGATAGAGTTCGGCTTGCATATGCGATAGGTCTCTCCTCCTGTATGAAGGCTGCACCCAACCCGTACTCACACGCATCATTCTCCTGTGTTAGGGCTTTATGTGAGTCATAGTAGGCAAGAACTGGTGCTCTGACTAGTAGGTCCTTAGCTCTGCTGAAGGCCAATTGTTGTGCATCTGACCATGTCCAGGTTGTGTCCTTTATGGTTAGATCCTGGAGAGGTTTTAGAACTGTCGTCAGGTTTGGGATGAACTTCCCAACATAGTTGACCATGCCTAAGAACCTCTGAAAGTCACCAACGGTTTCTTTTGCTGGCATGTCAGTAATGGCTCGGATCTTTTCTGGGTCCACCCTTATGCCCTCCTTAGTGATACGGTGCCCCATGAAGGTGATAGCATCTAGGCCTATTTCCAACTTTT
The DNA here is from genome assembly GCA_023376005.1 of Doryteuthis pealeii. Lineage (NCBI taxonomy): Eukaryota > Metazoa > Mollusca > Cephalopoda > Myopsida > Loliginidae > Doryteuthis > Doryteuthis pealeii. The sequence continues at coordinate 18,053,081 of CM042179.1, forward strand.
CAGGGTTTAATTTTACCCCTACTGCAAGGCATTTCTGTAGTAGTTCACGAAACCGACGGTCACATTCCTCTTGATTCGTTCCATAGAACACCAGTTCATCTGCAATGATGACAATCTCCTTCATGTTCTGGAATTGATCCATTAGCTTCTTTTGAAATATTTCGGCCGCGGATTTTATGCCAAAAGGTAGTCGACGCCAACTGTATCGCTCAAAACATGTTTGAAACGTGATCAAATTGCTGGATGTTTCATCCAACTCGACATGCCAATATCCTGATGAGAGGTCTGCTTTCGTGAATATTTTTGCATCTCTCATGTCATGGAGGACGTCCTCTAGAATGGGTATGACATAGTGTTCTCGCATTAGTGCTTTGTTCAATTCATGAAGGTCTAGGTATATTCTCAGCGCTCCATTTTTTTTTCTGGTGATGACAAGTTGGCTAACCCATGGAGTGGGGTTTTCCACTGGTTCAATAACTCCCAATCTAGTTAACCTGTTCAGCTCTTGTTTGAGCTCTTGACGTACTGCCATGGGTACTCTTCTATTGGGTGTTACAGTCGGCACTGTGTCTGGTTTAAGTTGTAGAGTCACAACTCCTGGTAGTTTGCCCAGCTGTCTATCGAACACCTGCTTGTAATTCTTTTCCGGGTTGACTGCTGCAACACGGTGGAAATTATCTTGTTTTATTTCTACTAATGGGTATTTGCACTCAAGCCCAGCAGAGGTTGACAGTCATCTTCATCTTTGAACACGATCAACTCCACTGAGTATGTTTTACCTGTCTTTGGATTCTTTATGTTCCTCCGGCATAGTCCTAGTGGTTTCATTAGGGATTTGTTCCATATCGTCAGAACCCCTTTATATGGTTTTATTCCTCTAGCAAACTTTGCAGTTTTTTGCAACTTTGATGGTTGCTCCGGTGTCAATCTGGAAAATTATTTCCCGCTTGTCAAGAAGCATCAAACATTTGGCATCCTTCCTCTGCTTTTTCCCTGAAGTCACCGCATTCACCCAGTGGGTGTATTCATCATCCACATACTCTGTTGATGTGTCAAGTTGATGTAAGTGGGGGCGAGGAGTGTTGCGATTACCCATCTTTGAGGTGTTATCCCTCTGTTTGGGGCCTCTTCTGTACCTGTTGGGACACTTTGACCCAAAGTGGTTCTTCTCCCTACAAGCGTTGCATGTTTTGCCATAGGCCGGACATTTGCTACGTTTAAGTTCATGTTCATAACCACAGAATAGGCATTCTTATTTTCGGGCTGGTTCTCTAACTCTGTTGGACTCATACACTTTCAATACTTGAGCTTCTTCTAGTCCCATACTTTGCCTAAGTACAGAGGCTTTTTCAGACGCCCTCAAATGTTCACACTCTTCTACAGAAGGGTAAGGTTCATTTTTTAATGTTTCTTCTTTCCAATGGACGAAACATTTTCAAGATAATATTAAGCTTTATGCAAGTTTCATTGTGTTAAATATAGGGGGAGGGTAAATTTCACAGGAAAAATTGGTGGTACCTACTGTTCGACCCTTGTCTTTCTGGATCAAATCAATTCAATGTGAACAGAGAGGGGGAGGACAAGACCAAGGAACCAACGTCGTATCAGTCAACCATAACGGACGACCGGTGGTGGGACGGAGCTGAAAGAAAAGGCCACATTTATTGATGTCGTGGCTGGAAGGGTTGTTACACACACACACACACACACACACACACACACACACACACACACACACACACATATATATATATATATATATATATATATATATATATATTATTAAAGAAATGGATACAATAGAAACCTAATCGAGTTTCACCATAAGGATCTTCAGGGTTAAATACACCGAATTAATCGAGGTACCGATTAATTTCAGCCGATCACACGTGTGTTCATTGAATAAGATGTTACGTTATATATATATATATATATATATATATATATATTATATATATATATATATATATATATATATATATATATATACATCCTGGAAAGATGGACCTACACAAAATGGACAATTTAATTTATACCCCCCCCCCCCAAAAAAAAACGATGCATACATGTGCAGTGTAAACAATACCTATTGAAAAACAATCACCCCCCCCCTCCAAAAAAATTAAGTTGTCAATTGCACATAAGGTGATGTAACAGATTCGGCTATTATCCCCTGATACTTTACACCCTGACAATTGCAACAGGTAGAAACCACAAAGGATTTGTTTACTTCTGAGAAGCCACAATATGGGTATGATTGAGATACGAAATGACGTGTATTGTGCAGGTATAAATATATGTATAGATATAAAACAAGTATCTTGGCGAGTACTAACTTATTACAAATTGAAGGGAGGAAACTCACATTTTTAATCTAAGTATCTTTTAAATATGACATACAATTGCATACAAAGCCACAACACAGTGATACTTTATAATTAAGCAATTTGAGTCATTTCTAGTTGTAATGTTCCAAATCCTGAAAATCATGAAATTGATATGAAATCAATTTTTCAGAATATTAAATTGAAAATAATTAGTGTTTATATATTTTCAAATGATTTTAACAAACCAAAATCCCTTTAATAGTGCATATATATATATATATATATATATATATATATATATATAATATATATATATATAGTCAATTAAACATTTTTATAAGTATTATGTTTGCATTTTATTATTTAGTTAACTGAAGATGTTAAATTATGCTTTAAAATGGATAGTGGAAGTCAAAAAAGTTTGACTTTTAAGAAAACTAATTGTATAAAAAAACATGATACCTACTGTCTGAATATTCAAATAATAAAATAGTTTTATGCAGATATGTAACTTACAGAAATATATGTAACATTTGAGTAGGGCATATATAATAACAATTGAATGTCCCTGCCAACACTTATAAATATTGATATCAAAATATTTTTTCTGTTACAATGAGAGAAAGAAAATTACATTTCTAGATTGTAGAGAGAAAAGAATCAAATGTATAAATTCGAATGGATTTAATATAGATCAGAATAAGGATAAAAAGCAAACTAGTGAGAGTAATGTATATTAACCAATAGAATAATGAAAGAAAAGATAAAAGCAGCATTACAGAGAATTCAAAATTAATATCTAAAATAATGATGACATATATAGCAATATATTCAAGATTCAATGGTTCAACTTTGCAAACTAATCCCGTAATTGCTTTCTCAAATTAAAAATTCTGATGACAAAGTCTATCGCTTGCAACAATAACACAGCAGTCTCCAACATAAACTCAATAACATGCTCCAAGCGTTTCACCACCTTCCCTACCTGGTGCCTGGTGTTTTATGCACAGTTCAATCTTTAAAATATTTGCATACGTGCAAATACATTCTTGCCCATTTGAAGTATTCATATCTTTCTAATAACCACATTTTCCTTTTGGTAACTCAGATGAGTTCTGGGTATGAATTGCACTGTTTTTCAGAAATGGTTCATATATAAAGTTGCAAGGTTTCTTTGTATTCTTACCTCTCCAACGGTTATTTACTGAAGGTTTATTCAATTGATCACAACCGCTAACTGATAGTTGGTTAAATGGGTTCAGTGAAAAAGACCTAAGTTTTGGTCATACATTCGGTGTTAACAATCCTAAAATCTTGTTAGCACCAACTTCCCTTTTTAAAGCTACTAATGATCTCTTACTAAGATAGTCATCTGGAGCTCTCATTAGTACGGATAGATATTGCTATTTTTAGAATTTCTTATCTTCATGGACACTTGCCTTTTGAATATCCAATGTTACATAAGGGAAAATTTACGTAAAATATATATTTATAAAAATATGTATTCATAGATTTTCATCAAAGTAGAAAATACATTCAATATCGTACATAAGAATAAATTGCAAGGATGACATAAGACATAATTAAATTGGAATATGATAATTTTATTATTGAATTATTATCAAAATATATCGAAGGAAGCTAATGGGAATGGAAATGTCTTTCTATTCCTATCTTTCTTTCCTGCTCAGGTTAAATTCAATTCCTAGTTGAAGTTTACTCGGATAAAAAATGGAGGAGTTCAATTCCTAGTTGACTAAAAGAAAAATGGAGAAATATGAAAGATCGATTTGCTGAAAAGGTTAATATATAATGTAAACACGAGTACTTGCCGTATAATGGTTTTTTTTTTTCCTTTTAGCTCCATAGCTAGAATAGTGAAAGATTTGATGCTCTTTGCTTTGGTGAAGTTCCTCGAATCCCTTCTTGATACTCGTGGTATTCGTTCATGAAGTATGAACCCCTTTGATTTGACAGAACAGAATTTTATTTACCATCTTCTCCTGGGTAAAGCCCAACTTGATGGGGAATACTTTTTAAGCTTCATCCACTTCTGCAATGATATCCCTATCTAAAGAACAGATATTCAGCCACAGCAGAATTTTTTATATGGTCGAGAGATTCCCCATTAGCCAACACACAAGCAGACCCCCACGCGGCCACACTCTTGAACCAGTATCTGTGTGTATCCTGTGAATCTAACTGTGAATTGCCAACTGACACTTTTTCAAATTTGTATCTTCTTCCATCACTACAAGGAATCACGGACCTTGGTGAGTTTCCCTTCTTCAGCGTCCAGCAGCAATATATATATATATATATATATATATATATATATATATATATATATATATATATATATAGAGAGAGAGAGAGAGGAGAGAGAGAGAGAGAGAGAGAGATAGGTTGTGTTAAGGTGTATTCATTTAACTGTTTCTAAAGTGTAGTATCAAATCTTACCTAAATTCAATGCTAGATATACGTTGACCTATTTTCAGCCTCAGGGCAACACGTACACTTGAGACTGGTTATCAGTTTCGTATGCTTTGGGGACAGGCTAACGGTGTTACAGATATCTGGTGACGATATGAGTTCTTACAGTGTGTCGCATTTCCCACATCAGATCAGTCTTTGTTACATAGGATTCCTGATTGGCTCCTGTAATGACCTTCATATCCCGTTTACATTACATTTCTTTAAGTTGCTGTATCAATAGAAGTTTGCATCTCCATGTCTGCTTTCTTTGCTGCCGACTCTTTTACTGTTTCTGCTCTTTTTGCTGGGAAAGTGTTTCAGAGTGATAGCTCACTGGAGACTGTGGATCCATATCTGGTCCTTGCATAGTCACAGTCAAACAGCACTGGTAGCCAATGTTTTTCTGCATTAAATTCTCCTTCATCTTCAGTAAAGTCCCATCAGTTTCATTAATTCTGCAGTCACAGCCGTGCATACAACTGTCTTCCGGCGAGTCTTCTGGCATTGTGTTTCTTTAGTCTGCAATTGAAAATATATCTCTCCCACCTCTGATTTTTAGTACCATCCATCATATTGCATAGGTAATTTTCACTGCATTCACATTTTAATTTTGTGAGAACTTCCTTAACAAATGTCTTCCATTTCCCATAATGCAACTATGAACTTCTCTTCTGCCTCATGCTCTATCAATTCCATCATTTTTTTGTGTTGGAGGGGTTTTTTCCAACGGGATTCCCTGGTGTTATGCATTGATACAGCTGTATTCTCTTTCTCTACACTAGAGTCAAAACCTCCAAGTACGTTTGTCAGAAAATCTATCTATTCATGGCTTTGATGAAATTCCTCTTTTCATTAACGTTTTCCTTTTCATAACAAAATAATGACAGGTGGTACAGATAAAACACAATATTTTTGTTTTGTCTTTTATGATGATTTTAAAAATATCATTGAGTCATATTTTTGATAAAACAAGTTCCATTTATTTAAAGGGAGAAAGATTTCATAAATTTTGTCAATTGCCTAAAACTTTTACTCACTGACTGAAGATACACATGTGACTACTAGGGGCTTCAGGGGCAGAAGTAGGCTGACATTTTCACTGGTCACGTTTTCACTGTAATTAATGAAATAAACATCAGTTGAGGCGTTAGTGTTGTTTGCATGCAAACCAGTGGCAGTTAAAATGAAATGTGTTGTCTCATTAAACCAGCAGTATAAACTAATTAGGGTTTGTATATAAGCTCTCCTTACCCATTTCCACTTAGGGTTCTATAGACCACAGTAAATCAAGGGTCAGCACCAACTGATAAAATGGAATTTGTAAAAAAAACAACTAAATTACTCTAAGACTAGATTTTATGGTGGTAGTTAAATTGATAAATAAAAAATAACTACATAAAAATAAGGTATAGCTAACAGGTCAATTTAACGACTGTTACAGTAAGTGTAGGCTATGTTGATATTGAGGTGAAGCAATTAATCATATAATAAGTAAATGCAGCAAACTAGCACAGAAGTAATACAAGAACAGGCATTAGCAAGGTGAATTGTGCAAGAAACTGAAATTAGACCATCATGGTATATGCAAAAACCAGAAAATGAAACAGAGTTAAAAATAAAGAAAGTGAAATATGTGGACCTTACCGGAGAGCTGAAAAAGTTGTGGAAATTGAAGGTGAATATTGTTGCATGTACTAATAGTTAGAGTTAGAAGCCTTTTTTTTCTTTTTTTAAAATTTTCCACGTTTGAATTTGTTTGTAATTTAAAATAATGTTCCTATTTTTCCCTTTTAGTAAAGTAGTGAGTGGAGTGAGAAAGTCTGAATATTATGGAATGTAGAAGTCAATAAGTCTACAAATCTCCTAAGCTGACATACTGACGTTGGTGTTGGTAAATTTGAAATAACATCGACTATGGTAAAAAATTAAAATCTAGTGTTTAGTCTTTACAATAATGAAGACTTTTAAAATACTTCCAAGCTTTTTTTATGGATTAAATTAGTTACTGTTAATGCCTTGTCCTAGTAGATGTTGAAATTCCTGTTAGGCAAATTTGTGTTTGTCTGGATGTAGCCTGCATGGTAGATTTGCTGTTTTGTAAAATGTCTGTTCTAATTCCAGGGTCATTTTCATTGGAGATGTTGCAAGGCTTGATGCATTTGTGAGCTTCACAGCTTCACCACTGAAAGTCTTGTGATACCAAAAGAGGGAATCCTTTTTGTAGTATGCTTGCATCTGCTTTGACTGCCATGTTTTCAGTATGATCTACTGTGATTACATTAATACAGCATTGTCATTTGTCGTTTGGGCAGCTCAACCACTGCCATTTTTAAGTTGGCAAATCTATGTATTTGTGTTCATGAGACAATTTTAAATTAATTTTTTTGGATCATATGACCTTTAGGCACCCCTTTTTGATCTCGATTCAGAAGGACATGTTTTTCATTTACACAGTCAATATCTGGTTATTTGTTAACAGACGATTTTTAGAGTTTTTTTTTAAATTATAAAACTAACCCCTAACCCTAACCCCTAACAAACAACCGGATATTGATGGTGTAAATGAAAAAAATGTCCTTCTGAATCGAGATCAAAAAGGGGTGCCTAAAGGTCATATGGTCCAATTTAAAAAAAAATGCTTATTTTTAAAGTCAGACTGTCATCATTTGTTGCATGTACTACTCATTTGAGACAAAGTGAACATTAATGAGACATGCAGTAAAAGAGAAATGAAAAAAAGGATATATATATATCAACAAATAACAATAATTTATGCCAGAAAATATAAATAGTTAATAAAGTGTTGCATGTGTATATGTGCATGAGCACATCCTTGTGTGAGTTAAAATGTATATGTTTTTTGTCTGTATACAAAGTGAGTTTTGGTTGATGTAGAAGAAGAAGGCTTTGTATGTAGGTGAGCTAGTATATCAACTGTTTAGATGACATGAACTCTTGTTACTCTGGTGGTGAAGTGATTGACAAGCAACAAGTTAGTGGAGAAAACATAAAGACAAATTAACATGTAAATTCAAATGAGACAAAACTTTTTTAGGGCAAGATATGGGTAAATGAAGAACATAATAGAAAGAAATAAATAATATGAAAAAAGAATTACAAGAACTTGAAGAAGTTTTGAGGGACTGACATACCTAGAACAATACTAACTGAGCAATTCTAACTGAGCACTGATAAAATAAAAATATATTATTCCCTTGAATGCTGTGGACTATTTCTAGAAGAACAAATGAGTTGCTACAAGGTAACAAGAGGAACAGATGACCTACTGTGCATAATTAAGCAGATTAGAGATTTAAATTAAGTAAAAAATGTAATCATGACATTGATTGATGAGAGAAAAGCCTATGATATGATTATGCAAACTTAGATAATTGTATGTGTAAAAATGTACAAGAAATCTAACAAAATTATAAGCTTCATTGTGAAAGCCATGAAAAACTGAAATGTTGAATTAATAGCAGGAGAACAAACCTTAGCAGAGGTGAAAATCCAAAGAGGCATCTTCCAGGGAGACTCCCTTTTGCCACAGCTATTTTTATAGCAATGGTGTCACAAGATTACATACTTAGAAAATGTACAGGGGCTACAAATGTACAAAATAATTTAAAAAAACAATAAATCACCTTATGTACATGAATGATATCAAGATTTTTGCTAAATATGAAAAAAGCTCCAAACCCTTGTAAAGATAATCAAAAGTAGGCTGATTCTTTGATTCTAGAGTGCAGGAATTTTTACCCTTGCTGACTTGTTGAGAATTGTCCTTTTCAAATATATCTTAAAAACTGTCAGGCATGCACCCTTTTGCTCAATATACAAGATGCTAAAGATATAAATCCAAATCACCTAACCCACATGGTACTAACAAGGTAAAATATGTCAACTTTTCTTAAATTGTATACTTTAGTTTAAACAAATCATTTCTCTTAAATTATAGATATAACCACTTTTTCTTCCCAAACCCCACACATAATTTATACATTTAAGGTAAATAAGTTAGATTCCCAAGAAATAATTTTAATGTACATTTATTACATTCCATAAATGAAGAATAAGTCTTAAGGATTAAATTTTAAAATTTGTCACCAGTATTTGGTGTAAACGTTTCCTGTTGATTCCTGTTGTTGTATAGTCACACATAGAAATAGAACTTCATCATAAATTTAGTTGTTCTTTGTTATATTGTCACTGAATATTTATAAAATTTGTTTGTGTCTTTTGTAAATGTTTTGCTTTGAACCTGTATCTACATTTTTCCCTTGTGATTATGCAAACCCTTTGAATAATTGTAATTTTCACAGCTGTATATGTCTATGAATGATATAACATTCAACATTTTTGGCAGTTTATCAGCTCTATCATGCATTATTAAGATCGGAGCAGTGGCAGATAATTACAGCAGACACTGTTAAGTTTTTTATAAGCTTACATTTCTATAAATATATTTGATGCAATACCAGCAGGAGTGGACTCCGCCCACTTCCGCCCAAAATGTTTGTTCCCGCTTTTTTACCCCTTGTATGAAATTGAATCAGTTCGTAATAAACCCTTGTTGAATTCACCTCGTGGTGTTAACCGCTGCTGCCTTATCTTTATCCGTACCTTATGTGACCAGCTCCCCACTTTATACTTTTACCTATTGTAAATTCTATTATTATTCCACGCATTATTTTCACTATGCACTCCTCTGCTACTTACCAAACCTCAACAGGTTATGCTCCCAGTAATTATAATAATAGAATTTATTTTAATGGAGACCCTGAACAATTTCAGTTATGGGAAGTTAAATTTGTTTCCTACCTACGACTCCAGAAACTGGCATATATTATAGAATCCGAGACTGACGATATTCAAACAGAAAAAAACGCTGAAGTTTTTGCTCTGATGACCCAAGTACTCGATGACAGAAGCCTTACTCTAATTATGAGGGACGCGAGAAATAACGGAAGGTTGGCAATGCAGATATTGAGAGAACATTGTGTTGGAAGTAGTAAACCCAGGATAATTTCTCTATACACGGAATTGACATCACTAAAAATGTCAGAACATGAAAGTGTTACAGACTTTCTCTTACGAGGAGAAAAAGCTGCGTTCTCGCTAAACTCGGTTGGTGAAAACATATCTGAAAGCTTATTAATAGCTATGATACTAAAGGGCCTCCCGAATGATTTTATATCCTTTTCGACTGTAATAACACAAAGGAAGGACGAATTAAAATTCAACGAATTTAAATCAGCTCTAAGAAGTTTTGAAGAAACCGAAAAATGCCGAACAAATGGACCACGAGAAGACTATTCTATGAAATTAAATGTTCAACAAAATTACCAAAATTTGGACACCGGAATTTCGAATGCAAAGCCCACCAAAATTTAAAAAAAATGGTGCGAACATTGCAAGAAAAATAACCACGACACGAAGTATTGCCGAAATAAAAGAAAAGAAAATTCAGTCAACTCACTGAAAGACACGGATGAAAAAAAGTCATTTCTTTTCACTGAAACCAGAAAAACAGAAGATACAACTGTCAACAAGGTAATGTGCGTGAAAGAAAGAATAGCGTCCCCGCCAAGACAACACAACAAAAACAAATTTAAAGGGACATGTTATATTTGTAGAAAATATGGACATAGAAGTTTTGAATGTCGAAATAAAAACAAATTTAAAACACAAGAAAACTGGTGTGAAATTTGCAAAAATGGAACTCACGCTACAAAATATTGCAGACGGAAAAAGACAGCAAAATTAACGACGAACAGCACGAAGAGAAATAATCCCTACTTCAAGGTGACTAAACCTGAAAATGTTGTAATAAATTCCTGCGGCATACTGAAAGACAGAGAGAAAAATAGACAGAGAAGAATTTTATGCACTATTGAAAATGTGGAAAAACCGACAGTTAAGTTGAAATCCCCAAAGCTTCATTCAACACAAAACTGTCGGCAAACGCATTCCAAGATGGGAAATGTGAACCGCTGACCGCCCCACGAGGGAGACGATTTACCTGGACAGTAGCAGTTCAAACTGATACAAACGAAGAGAAGGGGCACAGCGCGAGTGTTGCTAGCCCTACCATGATAGAAGGCTACGAATCTGATAGTTGTGAGACATTTATGTTTCATTTCTAAAAACAAAAAAAAGGACTTTACCAATTAATATATTTAATTGAAGAATTGCCTTAGGGTAATTATATTGAAACAACTTACAAATGAGGTATGTCTTTATTTGAAATGAAAATTGAACCAGAAATTTCTTACATGCATTTATTTGTGAACATTTGCTATGTGTATTTAATTTACAGAACCCTAAGAAACTACACGATAGAAGTGAAAAGGGGATATTTATGGGATATAATAAATATAGTCCTGCTTATTCGATATATTTTCCCGAGAAAGAAGTTGTAAAAATCGTCAGGACAGTAAAAGTCATTGATAAATTTAATGAAGAATATTCAAACCTGTCTGTCTACTATATATTTGAAAATAATATTATGAGTAAATAATAAAATGAATATACAAACTAACGAAAGATTGTATAGAAAAATTGTTGGAAGATTAATTTTTGAAATAATTACGAATAGACCAATTTACATTTCATCGTAATAAAATTGTCACAATTTAAGAGTAAACCATATGAGAAGCATATGATGTTAGTCAAACATATAGATATAAGATTCAATTTCATATGAAATGAATTACTGAATGAAACACAGTCTATTTAACACAGCTTGTGAAGAAATAGCATATAATATTCACAAAACCAGTGAACAATAAATAGAATAAAAGTAATGCATTTACGTATCTATTGACTGTACTTTTAACTGAATTTTTTCTTACTTTTGAATATAAAGAAAATAAAAAATAATGAAAGGATCATGTGACAACAAGGACAGTACCCCAAAAATGGAGGATCATGTGAATACAAGTAAAAAAAAAAAATAAAAAAAAAAAAACTTTTGAAAACAAATGAACTATTGACCACATTATTGTGATGAACTTTGTATTATGAAAATATGAACTTTAAATGATGTTTAATTTTAAATGTGAAAAAAATTTTAAAAGAATTTGTGAAACCTATTTTTAATTGAATTTAACAATAGTTGTCTACCTTTAAATGTAAATTTTATTTTGACTTCATATAAGCTTATGGAGGTGAGTGTTAAGTTTTTTATAAGCTTACATTTCTATAAATATATTTGATGCAATACCAGCAGGAGTGGACTCCGCCCACTTCCGCCCAAAATGTTTGTTCCCGCTTTTTTACACCTTGTATGAAATTGAATCAGTTCGTAATAAACCCTTGTTGAATTCACCTCGTGGTGTTAACCGCTGCTGCCTTATCTTTATCCGTACCTTATGTGACCAGCTCCCCACTTTATACTTTTACCTATTGTAAATTCTATTATTATTCCACGCATTATTTTCACTATGCACTCCTCTGCTACTTACCAAACCTCAACAGACACTAACATCAACTGCAAAATCTGGATAAACAGAAACTCCTGAGAAAATAGAAAAGAAAAATGTGTAGAAAAACAACTCTATGGATACTTCAAGTGACAAATTGGAGAGATTAAACATGAGAAGACCTGAACATGACTAAGAAAGAGAGAAACTGAAGATTCAGATATCCTTATAATAGCAGATAATGCTGTAAGGACCAAATAAAAAAAATAAGATATCTCTTATAATAGCAGCACAAAATAATGCTGTAAGGACAAAAATAAATAAGATATCTCTTATAATAGCAGCTCAAAGCTGTAAGGACTAAATCAAAAATAAATAAGATATCTCTTATAATATCAGCTCAAAATAATGCTGTAAGGACTAAATCAAAAATAAATAAGATATCTCTTATAATATCAGCTCAAAATAATGCTGTAAGGACCAAATCAAAAATAAATATGATATCTATTATAATAGCAGCTCAAAATAATGCTGTAAGGACTAAATCAAAAATAAATAAGATATCTCTTATAATATCAGCTCAAAATAATGCTGTAAGGACCAAATCAAAAATAAATATGATATCTATCAAAAATAATGCTGTAAAAAATAAATAAGATATCTCTTATAATATCAGCTCAAAATAATGCTGTAAGTACTAAATCAAAAATAAATAAGATATCTCTTATAATAGCAGCTCAAAATAATGCTGTAAGGACTAAATCAAAAATAAATAAGATATCTCTTATAATAGCAGCTCAAAATAATGCTGTAAGGACTAAATCAAAAATAAATATGATATCTATTATAATAGCAGCTCAAAATAATGCTGTAAGGACCAAATCAAAAATAAATAAGATATCTCTTATAATATCAGCTCAAAAAATGCTGTAAGTACTAAATCAAAAAATAAATAAGATATCTCTTATAATAGCAGCTCAAAATAATGCTGTAAGGACCAAATAAAAAATAAATAAGATATCTCTATAATATCAGCTCAAAATAATGCTGTAAGGACTAAATCAAAAATAAATAAGATATCTCTTATAATAGCAGCTCAAAATAATGCTGTAAGGACCAAATAAAAAATAAATAAGATATCTCTTATAATATCAGCTCAAAATAATGCTGTAAGGACTAAATCAAAAATAAATAAGATATCTCTTATAATATCAGCTCAAAATAATGCTGTAAGGACCAAATAAAAAATAAATAAGATATCTCTTATAATATCAGCTCAAAATAATGCTGTAAGGACTAAATCAAAAATAAAAGATATCTCTTATAATATCAGCTCAAAATAATGCTGTAAGGACAAATCAAAAATAAATATGATATCTATTATAATAGCAGCTCAAATAATGCTGTAAGGACCAAATCAAAAATAAATAAGATATCTCTTATAATATCAGCTCAAAATAATGCTGTAAGTACTAAATCAAAAATAATAAGATATCTCTTATAATAGCAGCTCAAAATAATGCTGTAAGGACTAAATCAAAAATAAATAAGATATCTCTTATAATAGCAGCTCAAAATAATGCTGTAAGGACCAAATCAAAAATAAATAAGATATCTCTTATAATAGTAGCTCAAAATAATGCCGTAAGGACCAAATCAAAAATAAATATGATATCTCTTATAATAGCAGCTCAAAATAATGCTGTAAGGACCAAATCAAAAATAAATAAGATATCTCTTATAATATCAGCTCAAAATAATGCTGTAAGTACTAAATCAAAAATAAATAAGATATCTCTTATAATATCAGCTCAAAATAATGCTGTAAGGACCAAATCAAAAATAAATAAGATATCTCTTATAATATCAGCTCAAAATAATGCTGTAAGGACTAAATCAAAAATAAATAAGATATCTCTTATAATAGCAGCTCAAAATAATGCTGTAAGGACCAAATCAAAATAAATATGATATCTCTTATAATAGCAGCTCAAAATAATGCTGTAAGGACCAAATCAAAAATAAATAAGATATCTCTTATAATATCAGCTCAAAATAATGCTGTAAGTACTAAATCAAAAATAAATAAGATATCTCTTATAATAGCAGCTCAAATAATGCTGTAAGGACCAAATCAAAAATAAATAAGATATCTCTTATAATAGCAGCTCAAAATAATGCTGTAAGGACCAAATCAAAAATAAATATGATATCTCTTATAATAGCAGCTCAAAATAATGCTGTAAGGACCAAATCAAAAATAAATAAGATATCTCTTATAATAGCAGCTCAAAATAATGCCGTAAGGACCAAATCAAAAATAAATATGATATCTCTTATAATAGCAGCTCAAATAATGCTGTAAGGACCAAATCAAAATAAATAAGATATCTCTTATAATATCAGCTCAAAATAATGCTGTAAGTACTAAATCAAAAATAAATAAGATATCTCTTATAATATCAGGTCAAAATAATGCTGTAAGGACCAAATCAAAAATAAATAAGATATCTCTTATATATCAGCTCAAAATAATGCTGTAAGGACTAAATCAAAAATAAATAAGATATCTCTTATAATAGCAGCTCAAATAATGCTGTAAGGACCAAATCAAAAATAAATATGATATCTCTTATAATATCAGCTCAAAATAATGCTGTAAGGACTAAATCAAAAATAATAAGATATCTCTTATAATAGCAGCTCAAAATAATGCTGTAAGGACCAAATCAAAATAAAATAAGATATCTCTTATAATAGCAGCTCAAAATAATGCGTAAGGACCAAATCAAAAATAAATATGATATCTCTTATAATAGCAGCTCAAAATAATGCTGTAAGGACCAAATCAAAAATAAATAAGATATCTCTTATAATATCAGCTCAAAATAATGCTGTAAGTACTAAATCAAAAATAAATAAGATATCTCTTATAATATCACAGCTCAAAATAATGCTGTAAGGACCAAATCAAAAATAAATAAGATATCTCTTATAATATCAGCTCAAAATAATGCTGTAAGGACTAAATCAAAAATAAATAAGATATCTCTTATAATAGCAGCTCAAAATAATGCTGTAAGGACCAAAATCAAAAATAATATGATATCTCTTATAATAGCAGCTCAAAATAATGCTGTAAGGACCAAATCAAAAATAAATAAGATATCTCTATAATATCAGCTCAAAATAATGCTGTAAGTACTAAATCAAAAATAAATAAGATATCTCTTATAATAGCAGCTCAAAATAATGCTGTAAGGACCAAATCAAAATAAATAAGATATCTCTTATAATAGCAGCTCAAAATAATGCTGTAAGGACCAAATCAAAAATAAATATGATATCTCTTATAATAGAGCTCAAAATAATGCTGTAAGGACAAATCAAAATAAATAAGATATCTCTTATAATAGCAGCTCAAAATAATGCTGTAAGGACCAAATCAAAAATAAATATGATATCTCTTATAATAGCAGCTCAAAATAATGCTGTAAGGACCAAATCAAAAATAAATAAGATATCTCTTATAATATCAGCTCAAAATAATGCTGTAAGTACTAAATCAAAAATAAATAAGATATCTCTTATAATATCAGCTCAAAATAATGCTCAAATAATAAAGCTCAAAATAATGCTGTAAGGACTAAATCAAAAATAAATAAGATATCTCTTATAATAGCAGCTCAAAATAATGCTGTAAGGACCAAATCAAAAATAAATTGATATCTCTTATAATATCAGCTCAAAATAATGCTGTAAGTACTAAATCAAAAATAAATAAGATATCTCTTATAATATCAGCTCAAAATAATGCTGTAAGGACAAATAAAAATAAATAAGATATCTCTTATAATATCAGCTCAAAATAATGCTGTAAGGACTAAATCAAAAATAAATAAGATATCTCTTATAATAGCAGCTCAAAATAATGCTGTAAGGACCAAATCAAAAATAAATATGATATCTCTTATAATAGCAGCTCAAAATAATGCTGTAAGTACTAAATCAAAAATAAATAAGATATCTCTTATAATATCAGCTCAAAATAATGCTGTAAGGACTAAATCAAAAAAAATAAGATATCTCTTATAATAGCAGCTCAAAATAATGCTGTAAGGACCAATAAAAATAATAAGATATCTCTTTAATAGCAGCTCAAAATAATGCTGTAGGACCAAATCAAATAAATATGATATCTCTTATAATAGCAGCTCAAAATAATGCTGTAAGGATCCAAATTCAAAAATAATATAAGATATCTGCTTAATATCCACTCAAAATATGCTGTAAGGACTAAATCAAAAATAAATAAGATATCTCTTATAATAGCAGCTCAAAATAATGCTGTAAGGACCAAATCAAAAATAAATAGATATCTCTTAATAAATAGCAGCTCAAAATAATGCTGTAAGAGACCAATCAAAAATAAATAAGATATCTCTTATAATATCAGCTCAAAATAATGCTGTAAGACTAATCAAAAATAAATAAGATATCTCTTATAATAGCAGCTCAAAATAATGCTGTAAGGACCAATCAAAAATAATAAGATATCTCTTATAATAGCAGCTCAAAATAGCTGTTAGGACCAAATCAAAAATAAATATGATATCTCTTATAATAGCAGCTCAAAATAATGCTGTAAGGACCAAATCAAAAATAAGATAAGTATCTCTTTATAAACAGCTCAAAATAATGCTGTAAGGACCAAATCAAAAATAAATATGATATCTCTTATAATAGCAGCTCAAAATAATGCTGTAAGGACCAAATCAAAAATAAATAAGAATCTTTCTTAATAATATCAGCTCAAAATAATGCTGTAAGCTCAAATCAAAAATTAATAAGATATCTCTTATAATACAGTCAAAATAATGCTGTAAGGACCAAATCAAAAATAAAAAGATATCTCTTATAATATCAGTTCAAAATAATGCTGTAAGACTAAATCAAAAATAAATAAGATATCTCTTATTAATCAGCTCAAAATAATGCTGTAAGGGACCAAATCAAAAATAAATAGATATCTCTTATAATATCAGCTCAAAATAATGCTGTAAGGACTAAATCAAAAATAAATAAGATATCTCTTATAATAGCAGCTCAAATAATGCTGTAATGACCAAATCAAAAATAAATAAGATATCTCTTATAATAGCAGCTCAAAAATAATGCCGTAAGGACCAAATCAAAAATAAATATGATATCTCTTATAATAGCAGCTCAAATAATGCTGTAAGGACCAAATCAAAAATAAATAAGATATCTCTTATAATATCAGCTCAAAATAATGCTGTAGTACTAAATCAAAAATAAATAAGATATCTCTTATAATATCAGCTCAAAATAATGCTGTAAGGACAAATCAAAAATAAATAAGATATCTCTTATATATATCAGCTCAAAATAATGCTGTAAGGACTAAATCAAAAATAAATAAGATATCTCTTATATAGGCAGCTCAAAATAAATGCTGTAAGGACCAAATCAAAAATAAATATGATATCTCTTATAATAGCAGCTCAAAATAATGCTGTAAGGACCAATCAAAAATAAATAAGATATCTCTTATAATAGCAGCTCAAAATAATGCTGTAGACTAAATCAAAAATAAATAAGATATCTCTTATAATAGCAGCTCAAAAATGCTGTAAGGACCAAATCAAAAATAAATAGATATCTCTTATAATAGCAGCTCAAAATAATGCTGTAAGGACCAAATCAAAAATAAATATGATATCTCTTATAATAGCAGCTCAAAATAATGCTGTAAGGACCAAATCAAAAATAAATAAGATATCTCTTATAATAGCAGCTCAAAATAATGCCGTAAGGACCAATCAAAAATAAAATATGATATCTCTTATAATAGCAGCTCAAAATAATGCTGTAAGGACCAAATCAAAATAAATAAGATATCTCTTATAATAGCAGCTCAAAATAATGCTGTAAGTACTAAATCAAAAATAAATAAGATATTCTTATAATATCAGCTCAAAATAATGCTGTAAGGACCAAATCAAAAATAAATAAGATATCTCTTATAATATCAGCTCAAAATAATGCTGTAAGGACTAAATCAAAAATAAATAAGATATCTCTTATAATAGCAGCTCAAAATAATGCTGTAAGGACCAAATCAAAAAATAAATATGAATATCTCTTATAATATCAGCTCAAAATAATGCTGTAAGTATAAATCAAAAAATAACATAAAGATATCTCTTTATAATATCAGCTCAAAATAATGCTGTAAGGACCAAATCAAAAATAAATAAGATATCTCTTATAATATCAGCTCAAAATAATGCTGTAGAGGAACTAAATCAAAAATAAATAAGATATCTCTTATAAATCAGCTCAAAATAATGCTGTAAGGACCAAATCAAAAATAAATAAGATATCTCTTATAATAGCAGCTCAAAATAATGCTGTAAGTACTAAATCAAAAATAAATAAGTATTATCTCTTTAATATATCAGCTCAAAAATAATGCTGTAAGACTAAATCAAAAATAAATAAGATAATCTCTTATAATAGCAGCTCAAAATAATGCTGTAAGGACCAAAATCAAAAATAAATAAGTATCTCTTATAATAGCAGCTCAAAAATAATGCTGTAAGGACCAATCAAAAATAAATATGATATCTCTTATAATAGCAGCTCAAAATAATGCTGTAAGGACCAATCAAAATAAATAAGATATCTCTTTATAATATCAGCTCAAAATAATGCTGTAAGTACTAAATCAAAATAAATAAGATATCTCTTATAATATCAGCTCAAAATAATGCTGTAAGGACTAAATCAAAAATAAATAAGATATCTCTTATAATAGCAGCTCAAAATAATGCTGTAAGGACCAAATAAAAAAAAAAGATATCTTCATAATAGCTGCTCAAAATAATGCTGGCCGAGGATCAAATAAAATTAAATAAGATATCTCTTATAATAGCAGCTCAAAATAATGCTGTAAGGACCAAATCAAAAAAATAAGATATCTCTTATAATAGCAGCTCAAAAATAATGCTGTAAGTACTAAATCAAAAATAAATAAGATATCTCTTATAATAGCAGCTCAAAATAATGCTGTAAGACCAAATCAAAAATAAATAAGAATATCTTTAATAAATAGCAGCTCAAAATAATGCTGTAAGGACCAAATCAAAAATAAATATGATATCTCTTATAATAGCAGCTCAAAATAATGCTGTAAGGACCAAATCAAAAATAAATAAGATATCTCTTATAATATCAGCTCAAAATAATGCTGTAAGTACTAAATCAAAAAATAAATAAGATATCTCTTATAATATCAGCTCAAAATAATGCTGTAAGGACTAAATCAAAAATAAATAAGATATCTCTTATAATAGCAGCTCAAAATAATGCTGTAAGGACTAAATCAAAAATAAATAGATATCTCTTAAATAGCAGCTCAAATAATGCTGTAAGGACCAATAAAAAAAAAGTATCTTCTATAATACGCTCAAAATAATGCTGAGATCAAATAAAAATTAAATAGATATCTGCTTATAATACAGCTCAAAAATATGCTGTAAAGACCAAATAAAAAAAATAAGATATCTCTATAATATCAGCTCAAAATAATGCTGTAAGGACTAATAAAAATAAATAAGATATCTCTTATAATATCAGCATCAAAATAATGCTGTAAGGACTAAATCAAAAATAAATAGATATCTCTTATAATAGCAGCTCAAAATAATGCTGTAAGGACCAAATCAAAAATAAATAAGATATCTCTTATAATAGCAGCTCAAATAATGCTGTAAGGACCAAATCAAAAATAAATAAGATATCTCTTATAATATCAGCTCAAAATAATGCTGTAAGACTAAATCAAAAATAATAAGATATCTCTTATAATAGCAGCTCAAAATAATGCTGTAAGGACTAAATCAAAAATAAATAAGATATCTCTTATAATAGCAGCTCAAAATAATGCTGTAAGAGACCAAATCAAAAATAAAGAAATATCTCTTATAAATAGCAGCTCAAAATAATGCTGTAAGACAAATCAAAAATAAATAAGATATCTCTTATAATAGCAGCTCAAAATAATGCTGTAAGTACTAATCAAAAATAAATAAGATATCTCTTATAATAGCAGCTCAAAATAATGCTGTAAGACCAATCAAATAAATAAGATATCTTTATAATAGTCAGCTCAAAATAATGCTGTAAGACCAATCAAAAAAATAAGATATCTCTTATAATATCAGCTCAAAATAATGCTGTAAGTACTAAATCAAAAATAAATAAGATATCTCTTATAAATATCAGCTCAAAATAATGCTGTAAGTACTAAATCAAAAAATAAATAAGATATCTCTTATAATAGCAGCTCAAAATAATGCTGTAAGGACTCAAATCAAAAATAAATAAGATATCTCTTATAATAGCAGCTCAAAAATAATGCTGTAAGGACCAAATCAAAAATAAATAAGATATCTCTTATAATATCAGCTCAAAATAATGCTGTAAAGTAATAAATCAAAAATAAATAAGATATCTCTTAATAATATCAGCTCAAAATAATGCTGTAAGGACTAAATCAAAAATAAATAAGATATCTCTTATATATAGCAGCTCAAAAATCATGCTGTAAGCAACCAAATCAAAAATAAATAAGATATCTCTTATAATAGCAGCTCAAAATAATGCTGTAAGGACCAAATCAAAAATAAATAAGATATCTCTTATAATAGCAGCTCAAAATAATGCTGTAAGGACCAAATCAAAAATAATAAGATTATCTCTTATAATAGCAGCTCAAAATAATGCTGTAAGTACTAATTCAAAAATAAATAAGATATCTCTTATAATAGCAGCTCAAATAATGCTGTAGAGACCAAATCAAAAATAAATAAGATATCTCTTATAATATCAGCTCAAAATAATGCTGTAAGTACTAAATCAAAAATAAATAAGATATCTCTTATAATATCAGCTCAAAATAATGCTGTAAGGACTAAATCAAAAATAAATAAGATATCTCTTATAATAGCAGCTCAAATAATGCTGTAAGGACTAAATCAAAAATAAATAAGATATCTCTTATAATAGCAGCTCAAAATAATGCTGTAAGGACGCAAATAAAAAAGATATCTCTCATAATAGCTGCTCAAAATAATGCTGCGAGGATCAAATATAAATTAAATAAGATATCTCTTATAATAGCAGCTCAAAATAATGCTGTAAGGACCAAATCAAAAAATAAGAATATCTCTTATAATAGCAGCTCAAAATAATGCTGTAAGGACCAAATAAAAAAAAAGATATCTCTCATAATAGCTGCTCAAAATAATGCTGCGAGATCAAATAAAATTAAATAAGATATCTCTTATAATAGCAGCTCAGAATAAATGCTGTAAGGATCAAAAAAAAAAGAAGATATCTCTTTATAATAGCAGCTCAAAATAATGCTGTAAGGACCACGATATTTTGTATAATGGCCCTTCCACGCTGGAGACTATTGGTCTAATTTGCGGAGTAGAACTTGTTTTGTGGGTTTTTATCAGATGGTAAAATCTTGGAAGGCACTGTTTTACTAGTGAAGTTGGTTTTAAATTTGTTGTGGAGTTTTCTACTTTTGCAGATCCTGGTCCATGTGGCGTTTATTTGGCTTTCTATTTGTGTGGGCATTACATCTGTGACCTCTGTATAGAGTTCATTGTTGCTAAGATGCTTCGAATGCTAAGTTGTTGTATGTCTCCTGGGGGATTACGCAGAACTCTCTTCCTTATCAGAGGGCAGGTAAATTAATTCTTTCTCTCTTAGGTGTTTAGGGTATTTTGCTGTGCCCTGAGAGGTTAGGTGTTATTTTTTTGTTTCTTTTTATTCTGGAATATTGACTGTTGAGTCTTGATAGTTTCGAATCTAGTACTTGGTTGGCTGGAGGGGGTGGAGTGGGTTATCTAATGTGTATGTGGGGAGTTGGCTGTTTTTATTAGCTGAAGCAGTGGTGTTCGCTGTGTCACCAATGAGTGCTAGCCATTTAAGTTGGTATGCAGTTCTACAAAAGTTTGTTTCAAGTCCAGTAGTAGTTTGTCATTGATTTTTTTTTGTGAGTATAAACTTGGGTCCTAG
>CM042179.1:18080422-18230422 GCA_023376005.1 Doryteuthis pealeii
GCTCAAGGGGTTAACACTCTTTGGTGACTATTACTACAGGTATGGCTCCCTACAACTTGCTTACGGATAGAAAACCTCGACGGACTTCACATTTCCCGCTCTCAAGAGAGATTGCTATCTTTTGACCCATGAAGGTTGATAGCATTTACCTTTATCACCAGGATAACAACTAGGGGAACCGACGGAGTAAATGCAACTCGGACAAGCTTCACCCTTTGATACCAATGCAGTCGATAGGCTGCTAGCAGAAATAAACTTTGTAACCCTAACAATCTTAAACAAACCCACAACCAATTAATTACGGCTTACTAGAACGGTGCTGTAACCAAAAACTCAACTAAACTAATGACTACGGCTAAGACCTTAAGGAGCTGAGAACTAAATAATAACACACGGCTAATACCTCACGAGAGATGCCGCTAACTTCTAAAAGAACTGTTATTAAACCTCGGTTGCTTGTCCGAACTAAACTAAGAACTTTTTTCTCTTTTTGTACCCTTTTTTATGTGCATATATGTATTAAAACTGTTGCATTCATATCGTTGTATCTCTCGTTCCTTGACGTTCATATCCCGCCCTTTCTCTTCTGCCCCCCCCCCCCCTGTTAACCACCTTAATTCTTATAAATAATAATGATGAACAACTGGAAAATAAAAACCGCTGAATTACAAATGATAATGATAAAGAACTGCAAAATAAAAACACTGCATCACAAAATGATATGAAGAAAAACTTTCTAAACGAAAAAATTAATAAACCCAAATATCTGGATGATTAATATTAGACGACTCAGACACAACAAACTGTTCTATTGATTATTGTTATAGTGTTAGAGACATTCCCAAAGCTATGAACAAGCCATCATATCTACTGAAAAAATAATAAAAATGTGGAACTATAAAAAGACTTTTTCGACAAAAACTTATTTACAAATTTTAAAAAAAGAAAGAAAGAAAGAAAGAAAGAAAAGTCTTTGTATGGACTAAAACAAAGTGGAACAATTTGTTACACACTTTTTAACTAACCAGAACTTTTGAACAATCATTAAATAATTATTGTGTGTATACAAATTATTATCAAA
This sequence comes from Doryteuthis pealeii, assembly GCA_023376005.1. Taxonomy (NCBI): domain Eukaryota; kingdom Metazoa; phylum Mollusca; class Cephalopoda; order Myopsida; family Loliginidae; genus Doryteuthis; species Doryteuthis pealeii. The sequence goes on from CM042179.1 coordinate 18,081,504, forward strand.
ATTTAAATACAATTATTGCAACACCCAAATCTTATAGAAGCAATTTATCTCAAAATTTTAAGAGAATTTGTGAAACCTATTTTTTAATTAAATTCAACAAGAGTTGCCTACCTTTAACTGTAAATTTTTTAACCTCATGAACAGAAATATAACCTTATGAAGGGAGTGTTAAAGATTTTTATAAGTTCATATTTCTATTATATAAATATATTGATGTGACATCAGCAGGAGCTCAGACTCGCCCACTTCCGGCCCAAGGTTTGTTCCCGCTTTTTTAACCCTCGTAAAAAATTAATCAGTTCGTAATAAATCATTGTTGAATCCACCTCATGTGTGTCCAATCTCCCCCTCATCTTTTACCTTTNCCCCACGACGAAGAGAGCCGCACGCGCCTGAAAAAAGCGGAAGTGAGCGGAAGCACGAAAGGTAAACAAGCCAGCGGCGCAGCACGACGACGCGAACAAGGGCCGGTCCGAACGAGTCGACCGGAAACGGAAGTGAACTCACACGAGTCGCACACGCGCACGCCGATAACACAGACGAACCGACACAAAGCGATAAACAACGAGAAGGCAGACCAAACGACCACCGCAGACAAAGACACCACCCACAGACCACCGCCTCAGAAGACAGGAATACCAGCGATACAACAGAGACAGACGCGGTTGTAACGATCCTTTGTTTTTACTGTATTTAACTTGTCATCTTGTTGCTGTTTTAATTTTTGGCAATATAAATCAGTGACTCTTAGTAACTGTTAAGTTTTGTGTTTCGGCTAACGTTCAAGACACAAATTAAGTCTTATAGGGTGTAATCTAACCTAGTAAAACAAAAATGCTAAGTAGTAAACATAATGACCATCAAAAAAAAAGACTACTACGATTATGACATAATCGATCTAGTCTTTTTTTTCTTTAATATTCTTCCATGTTGCAAAGTCTGGCCCAGTGATTCATCTTTCCATATTTTTTCAACATCTTTACCCATTGTCTAATGGCATTTAATTACATAAGCTTTGTGGTTCCTTCCACATGGTTGAAACAGGTCTCTATTTTGTGGGTGTTTTGGTAGCCAAGGTGACATTGTAAATCCTATCATTTTGTGTGAATTGAAAAGCTTCATGGTTTTTAAATTCATCTGAATATTTTTTCCTCTAGTGTCATTTTTTTTAATTTTTTCTGGGGAAATTATGTCGAATAGATTATGGGATACACGTTCTATTCGATACTCGCAGGTGGCTTTGTCTTGTAATGCTTTGTTTCCAGCGCAAATAACTTTAGACTGTCGTTCATGTATGTAGTGTTTGAATCATTTGATTCGGCTCCATTATTATTGTTATTATTTTTTAAAAGAGCGTATGGTGGTAAGATCAAACGGGTTGAAATTCGAAGACATTGCCATTAGTTTTTACAAACACACACAGACAACACAACAACACACACACACATCACATATATATATATATAATCTATTATATGTGTGTTGTGTGTGTGTGTGTGTGTTGAGAATGTGGAAAATAAAATCCGACAATATGAGGAAAAAATGAGTAAAGAAAAGAAATGTAAGATGGATAAAAAATGATTTTAAATATTCGATATCTCTTTTATATCGATATACTGACACACTGTGTTTTGGTTGTTTTTATAATTTTATTTCAAAATTGTTATATGGATTTACGTTATTGGAGTGATTTATATTATTGATTATTATTATTAAAATAATCAATGGAGTTGAAATGATGATGATATAATAAAGGAAAATGCAAATAAAAAGTGTTCCGGTACACAGATTGCCGACCTATCAGAGTAATAATTTTTAATTCTTTTTTGAGTTGGAGATAAGAATGGAGATTTCAAAAAGTTCGAAAAGAATATTTTTAAAAAATGTTATGAACGCCAAGACGCAGGCCTTTTCAATTCGGTATTCCCTTGATATTGAGGAGAACTGTCTTCTTTCCGTCATCACATCGTAAACAATCCGTCGATCACCCGACTAATCGCGCAAAATGCATCTCCGGTCTTCGAAGTCTCGTCCCGAATATTTGCTACTACCAACCTCAATCTCAAATCTTCTTTGTGTATGCTGGTCTCTCTTGGGGATTTCAGCTCTGATATTCTTTGAAATGGTCAACCGTGTCCCCTCGATTATTAAAAGGCCAACTTTCAGTGTACAGCGCATGTTGATCCGTTTCGACTTTTCATTGCCTGGAGGATGGTGTACGATATCTCGCCCCATTTCTGTTCAAACCGTCTTTCCTGCCATGGGCCGTACCTTACACTTGTTTGCCAAAAAATATCTCTTGAAGACTCAAGTACAGACTCTCTGTTCAAGCGAATATCATCCAGAAGGCGAAATAGCTTCTAGTAGAAGAAAAATTAGAGGCGGGGGAAAATAATTTCGACTAACAGGTCCTTGTTGAGAGGGGGTGGGTGCAAAATGAAAGCGAGTCAAAGCCTTCTCAAGCAATTTCGTCCTAGAACAATGTCGTCGTCTTGGTCGGTCGTCAAAAGTTTTAGCAGCTGAAATCCGCGTCTTCAATAAAGTTTAGCAGCTGAAAGATCGAACTCACCCCCGCCCGTCTACCCCACTTCTATTTGTATATTACTACTGGTTTCCTCCTTACACCCGGGCGTTGCCAACCCCGACAACAGCACGCAGATTTTCGAGCCAATCCCGCCGCGGAATCCTCCGGAGCTATCATCCGGGGCACCTAGGCGCTTAACAGACGGGACTGTAAGCATCATCGACTTCGGTGCCAATGGTCGCCCGTTCGCGATTGAAGGACTACGCGGTTCCGGCTACATCCTACAATCGAGGCAAAGCCTAGCCCGCTTTCCTTCAAAGAATACTGACAGGCCCTGACGTTCGCCACTCACCTCGTTGGTTCTCTGTAAAGTCATCCAGCTTCAGTCTCTAAATCTCATCTCATGTGAATGGGGCATTTCTGGGCTGCGTGATGACAGGAGTGGTTGTGCGGTTTCAGGACATCCGGTAATTTCCTCCGCGTGAAACTGCTATTTCGGCATCCGGAACTCGAATGCGGGTACATATTTCTCAGGTCTTCCCGAGCAGAGTTGATATGAGCTTGGTTTCTTCGATGACGTTGTGCATCGTAACTCAGTTTTCCAAGTCTCTGAGTGAGCGTAGTCTAGTGATGGTAGGGTCCCACGGTTCAGATCGTTTTCACCATAAAGACTTGTGATTTGCCACTTCCCTTTATAGGTATCATCATATGCAATGGAACCATGTTGAGGGATGCAGGATCGCATTGTATATGCAGTCAGTACAGTTGACTCCTTAATACGTGTTATACTCCTACGGAGTTGGCCCTGTCAGAATGCTGAGTCTTAGTTTGGAAACATCTTGCGGAAAACCCGTATGGGGAGAGGTATGTCCTTCGAGCTCCTGTGTTAAAGTCATTTTGAGAGTCGTTTTAGGTTGTTGGGTGCCTGGTAAGGTTGGACGCTTATGATTGTAGAGAGTACTGCGAATGCCTCAGTCTAGTTCTTGATCTTATTTTCTTCATCAATTGCTGCTGATAGTATCAATGTCATTTTGTAAAACTGGTTGTGACTATCTCCTGGTTATCAGTCTGATTGGTCATTTAACTGAGTACACATTCTTGCTATTTTTTTTAAATAATGGTGCTGTACTGCTGACGTCCCGGGGTCTACTTGGTGCCAGGTTAAAATTTGGTCCTTCGTGGAGTTGTAGTTATTATCTGTGTCTGTGGTGTCTTCCTTTATTCTCTTGTCTATGTTGTCACAGACTTAGCTGCAGTGATTCTTATTCGTTCCACATCCCTGGCGCAAGTTGATTACCCCAACAGTGAACCACTTTTTTCTTCTGGGGGACATGCAACATGCTAACCGCACCGCGTTTACAACTGCTGTATTTCAAGGGGCCAATTTTATGGCCTTTCTCTTTCGCATTGTGGATTTCCGCCAATTGTGGCTTCAATGTGGCTATTGAAGCTTCGTAGCTCTGCTATGTGTAAATGAAATAGAATAAATAATAAAAGAGAATAGGTTAAAGCACAGGGCCATAAGTAAATGGCGTGGGGTGTTTGTCTTTTTAACGAAACACAAAAGATTAGGCGTAAGGTTTTTACAGAGGTGTTATAACAGCCCACCGGTGAAATGGGACCACTTGTGATGACTATCTTCAGCATCTAGGTACGAAAAGCAAAAAGGATATTTAATGAGAAATCTCTTTTTGAAAAAAGTAATGGTCGACGTATTGGAAGACACTAACGTCTGGAAAAAGATTAATTACTTAATTTTAGGGTTAATGTACGTCTAGAGTCGCGATTGAAATTTAAGTACTGGCCATCTTAATGTCCGGAGCGGGGGGTGGGGGTGGAGGAGAGTTCTATATTAAATTTCAGCTAAACTCAGCACTTACGGCGAGTCATCCGCGGGCCTAGAGGTGTTATACGTCGGTAAGCAGTAGAGTTGCCCCGAATCTAGCAATCAAGTGAAGTCAGTAACCAGCAGTTGGGATAGATTTCTAAAGTATCACAAGACCCCTTCTTCCATCCGTATCTTGTTTTCAGCTTTGTAGTTTGTTGTTTGTTTTTAACCTTGTGACACTGTTTCTGACTTCGGTGCCCTTCAAATCGGCCAGCAAAAATATCAAAACGTTTGGTGGTCAGACATTGTGCATCGAAGTGTGCAGAGCGGCAGAAACAGGTATTCTCAGACATAATGTGGGCTTCTTCCAGTGAGAGCATTTTCCCCTTTTTCCAACAGCTTGCTTTTTTAACCCGCTGTGTCCTGGTATCGTAAAAGCTGTTTCTACTAAACGTATTTCAGTATCAAATGTTGTCTCGGAATTGCACTTCTTTGTCTGCAACCTGCACTTGCTAATAGTCGTCACTACGTTCAGTGTCTCTTGTTTGTATTTGTCGAAAGACAATGATACGATGTGAAAAATTTACCACTGTGGGTCTAAATGGTTCTTAAATGTCTTTCGAAGTTTCTGCCAACAATCTGTAGATTATTTTCGCGGCTTCGTCGTAAAAGTCGATGAAGTGAACCTTCTTAGGCCCTCTTCCCCAGAAATAACAAAATATGGTCGAGCCTGTTTGCCTACATGAGTGTTTGTTTACAGAGAAATATAGCCTGCAACTTTATGTTGAAGAATTTGACTTCCTCTAAACTAGATTGTTCTACGGTCAGGACATTGACGGCTCCTACGGTTGCTCTTTCGACAAAAATACTAATTATAACAATTCAAAAAATGTGAAAATACAGTGTTATTAATTGTATTAAATACATTTACTTTGTTTCTTCCAGAAGAACGTTTTTTCATATACTGCAAACACTTTTCGTTTTTTTTCTATTTTTTGTTTTTAGAATTTCTGTTCGAACATGTCGGTGCGTTCGGCCGATCGACACCTTAATTTCTTATTCGTCCCCGCCCCAAAAAAAAAAAGGGAAATTGTTTTTTTCGTCCAAAAAGTTGACATAACTTTTTTTTTTCCAGTTAGAGTCTGTTCGGTGTTATTATGCTCCTTTTTTTCTGGTGAATGTTCAAATCCAGGGCTGCCACCATGTCAAGTATAGTCTGATTAATGGAGTACATCGGACGCAACCTGCTGGAATGTTAAGAGCCATGTTTATTCTGTGGTAACTTTGTGCCCAGACAAAAGGGCAATAACTCTTAAGCTCACGTTTAGGGTTCAATACAAAAACATACAGATTTTCCTTGGTTCACAAATTTTACTAACACAATACAATCCCGCTCACGCAAACAAACAAATTAAAAGAAAAAAAAGCAAAAAACATTCGATTGCAAACTAAGCTACTGAGATGTAAACATCAAACGGATGTTGATCGAAAAGTAGCTCTTTAAACGAAATTAACAAAACAAGTTTTCCACGCATGAAGGCTGCACGCAGGCTTCCGGTGAAAAAACCAATTTTTTATAAACATTAAAAATTCCCTACTATTAAAGTTTTTCAACTATCAAAATTTCACCCCAAAACCTTTTCAAAGCGAATTCTAAGGCCGATTGAAATAATAAAACAGCTGACGGATAAGACGTTGACTGTCGGCGTTGGCACACAGAGCCGTCACTCCTTCCAGGCAAGACCAAAGACCGCCATAATACCTCCGACCCACAACCCCGCGTCCACACAGAAACAAAGTCTCAAGCCAATGACAAAATTCAAACCCCACACCCAATCAAAGCCTCATTTCAACCGAGCGATGAAAGGAATTATCAATCTCAATAAATTCCAGATTTTCATTTATTTTTTAATAAACGAAATTTTTTATCGTCCGTTTTCTTTTGCTACAATACCTTTGCTTGTGGCATATTTCAAACGTGGGTCTATTATGACTTGGGAGATTAGTTTGTTGGGGTGATGTGTCTCTCTGGGTGGTTCCCTCCTCAAATAATCTCGTAAGTAATGAGTCGGGGTTTAGATATAAGATTCCGACTTGTGGTACGGATTCGAGGACTGTTTGTCCTGACGCGATCTGTGTGTTGCCTTGATTTACTTAGAGGGATGCAGCAACCTTGCTCCTTCGCTTTACGAGATTTGTTTTTATTTTTTATTTTTAATTAGTCATTTTCACAGTGAAGCATTTTCGCTTATTCCTTCAGGATGTTTCCTTTTCAAAAAGACATAAATTCAATCTTTTAAACAGTAGCATTCCTAAGTCACACACTATTAGAATACAAGTGGAAGACATGTTTCAAACAAACTGAAAGAGATCTAAATTAAATTGAACATACATGGTGCTGTAACATCAATTAAATTAACAGTGGTAAACTAACATTAAGGTAAATTAAGGCAAGAGGGGAAATTTTCATGTCTATAAGTAAATGTATATATGTATACATCGATACGCAACAACAAATACTTCACGTAATCAGTTTAGGTCATATTGAAGAAAGAAACGTAAATATCTTTGAACAATTTTTTAAAAAATCTCGCAGAAAAAAAAGAACATAAAGAGTTTGTATAACGAAAACAGTTATTCAAATATCAAGTTTTCGATTGGGGAAAAAATTACTCACCGTTATCTTGAAAAATAAGTAAAACAGTCCGTTTTTTACAACAGGTCAGTTTCTTTAATTGGTTATTTTTTTAAGCAGAATTTAGATATAATTCAGACGCTTATCTTATGAAAAAAAGTAACAGTCATTTTTGTCAGGTCTCAGTTTTTTTACATATTTCATAAAATAAATAAGGGGTATATCCTCGTAAAAATATTTTCCCCTGAACATATTTTAGGGAAAAAATTGATTTTTTCCATGGAATTTTTTAAAAAGCTCTAGCCTGTCGTGATGGAGCAAAGAAATATTCAAGATAATATAAACTTTATGCAGTTTCATTGTGATACACATAGGCGGGGGGGGGGGGTAAATTTCACAGAGAAAATTGGTGGTACCTAGTGAATACAATCCAAACATCCAATATACACGATACCTGCGGACAGAAATAGATCATAACTCAAAATGGCACGCTTCTTTTTTTAAAGCCTTTTTTTTACTTTATCAAATTATATATATAGTATAGGTATATAGTATACTATATAATTTGATATATATATATATAGACTATAGTATAATATATATAGTTCAATAGCAGTTCAATTAAAGTTCTTGATAATGTGAGAAGACCATATTTACGCATATGTATTTGACTATGTGATAAACCTTATATAGCGATATTGTTTGGTAGACGAGAAAACCTTATGTACTCATACGTTCTTGGATGGTGATAAGACTAGTAAACACAATAGTCATCTGGACGAGTATTCGTAGACGAGCCGGAAAATTGATGTCGGTGAGACGTGTGTAGGGGTGCCAAGGTCGTCTCAAATGTGATACAGCTGGTGGTTGCCGCTGAAAACTGCTTTTTTGTTGGCGGAAAATATGTTGTTTATTTTTGATCTTTTAACAGGTGCTGGCGCCCGATTTTTTAAGCAGGAATCTCTTGGATTGGATAAAAAAATATAACTATGGTTTAACAGGTGCTGGCTCCGATCCTTGAGGCCTTAAGTTTAATCGGGGAGTGTTCAGATTGGTTAAAAAGTATAGTAAATCAGAATAGATTTGGCTAAAGTAGTATGCTATTATCAATATTTTGGTTAATGTTCCTTAGTGCTAAGCGGGCTGTGGCTGTCGTCAGCAACTAGATAAGGAATCAGCAAGGTTTTGTTTTCGCAACCGCTTCCCTGTGTCTTAGATTACCAGTGACCCTGGACACTCTCAGGGTAATTTTCGCTAAACAAAATAGTCATTTCAAGGAGTCAAAGTATGCCACATTCGTTGTAAACAGGTACTGAGAAAAAGATAACCTTAATATTTTAAACATGTAAGCATCCTTTGGCCTGGGGTCCCCCAGCCTACAGGGTACTAACAAGGCAAAATATTTCATTTTATTAAGTTATATACTTTAGTTTAAACAATTTATTTATCGAAAATTATAAATATATTATTGAACTTTCATCAAGTATTTTCTTTCCAAGTCTCAGGCATAGTTTGTGCATTTTAGGGGTAAATAAGTTAGATACCTAGAAACCTTTCTAATTGTACTTTATTACTTTTGTAAATGAAGAACGAGTTTAAATGATTAAATGTTAGCATTTGTAACTGGTATTAATATGAAAAATTAATTCCAAGTGGGGTTGTATAAGGGTATTAATGTCTCACATGGGGTAAATTTCTAGTTCCAATAAAATGGCAAATTACCATTCTTAATTATTGGGGAAATAATTCCAAGTTTCAGTATATGAGTAAAGTACCGAAATTACATGTATATTGTGAAATATTTGAATGAATTTAAGTACCGCAATTTTCCAGTTCGGATTCTGAATGAAAAAGACAAGGCAATAAGACACAAGTATAATTTAAAAAATTTTAATTACCAAACAAATAAGTGAAAGGAGGGATAGAAAAGAAGAGATAAAGAAGAATAAAGGTGAAGGTGGAGGAGTGGAATGGTTGCAAATTCATAGTTATTTCGCAGGTAAACTTAGCTTTAAGAGTCCGTGTATCAAAGTTCATAATAGTGGTTTGATTTGAAAGGTAATAGCGGCTTAAATTCTTGAAGATGCAAATAGTTATCTTGAAAGGTATTCGTAGAGTCATTTCGAAGTGTCAATTTCTTTGTGGTTTATAGTTGAATTTTCTGTTAGAATTGAAGATAGTCTTTGAGTTGAAATGAAGTATTATTTGTATTTTTAAAATTTGAATTTCAAGATTTCTGGAAAGCCCACCAATTTTATCAACAGAAACGGAGATTGAGGAATTATTTTTCGTTGGTTAGAATCTTTAAAAAATATATTAGGTAATTCGCTTGGAAAGTCATAACAGGTCTGGGAGGATAGATACCCTGACTGGTGAGGCTCCAAGACGAAGAATAAACATTTCTGACGATACCTACTGGATGACCCGGTGAATCAATATTAGAGGAGGGAAGACATACATCCCTGTTCAATTTATGCTCAGAGCATCTGAAGTATATGCTGCATCCCCTGGATAAGGGGAACAAAACACCTCCAATTTTCTGTCTTTCAGAGTAGCAAAGCGGTCTGTTTAGAAGACCGAGCTTTTCATAAAAAGTCCACTAACCTCAGGTCAAAGCTCTATTTCGTTAACTAAGCTCCGCTTAGCTCCTGAATAGTATTACATTTATTGAGAATCATAAATTGTGAGCAGACCCTATAGTTAGTTTTAAATAAAGTTCGTTAGATTTAAAGCGGAGGCGGGTAGATTTCCATAACCGTTGGGTTATGATTGGCATTTTGGATGACCCCAATTGACATCCGGTACAGAGACGTGGGAATAGTCCTGTTTTAGAATTTAGATTCGACCTGGCTGGAAGGAGAAAGACGTGATAGTCTTTCTCTCTCGGGTCATCTCATCCCGCGCGTGGAAAGGATGGACTCATGGGCTAATAAATAAAAGCTTGATCAAGCAACAAAAAGTCTTGTTAGTTTATTATTTAATAAAAAAAAGCAAAGCTCAGAAGAAGAATAAATCAGCCCTTAGGTAGAAGAACTCAACTAGACAAGACATAGCAGATAGAAGAAGAATCAATAAGTAACCAGAGTAATCAAGTAAGACATCCATCCACTCTAAGATAATACGTCTTCTCTCTCTCTTCTCCCTCTCTCTCTCCTCTCTCTCTTTCCTCTCTCTCTCCCCTTTCTCTCTTTCTGTCTCTCTGTCTCTCTTCTTATATACCGATGTTTGATAGGGTATATAACAATAGACTGACTGCCAAAACAATCCACTTTCTGGAAGTGAGCTGCATCAAATGAAATGATGCAATCTGTTGCCTATTGGAACACTTCTCCCATCAAAGATGAAGGTGTTATGTGCCACTTTTGTTGATGTATTCACTTCTGTTAATTGTCGCATCTAAGAAAAGTATTCCCATACATAAGATGGTAGCTCAACAATTGTTGATGTTTTTCTTTCTTTTTTTTTTTTTATTCAAATCCTTTTTTTTTTTCTCATTAAATCCTTAAATCCTCTACGATAAATTTGATCTTTGCATGCTGCTTTCGTACATTTGACTCGAATCGGAGCTCTGTGTGGAAAGACTTAATTTAACTGCAATTGGCCATTGTAATGACCCAGTTTATTGTCTCTCGAATGGAAAAACGAGAACTTCAACCACACGGACAAACGAGAACCATCAATAAGACGGATAGGCAAGATACGTCAATCAGATAGACAAACGGGAAACGTCAATCCGACAGACAAACGAGAAACTTCACTCAGACGGAAAGACGGATAAGGTTTCTTCTAATCATGCAGTAGAAAACATAAAACGTCCTTACATCTTCCTTGGTCATGCAAATGTTTCCAGTTCTTTCTTTTTTTGTTTTCGTACATATGAATTTCCTTCTACTAATCATGCAGTAGGTTTTTTTTTCTGTCTTTTTTTTGTGTGTGTCCTATCTTATTTTGCATGTATGCACAATGTTCTTTTATGCAGTAGGATGGAATTCAACAAAGAGCTCTCAGCGCCCCTTACCAATTACTCAATCCAATCCGTGAATTATGTTCAGAATGTCAATACATAAACGTGTACACACCACACACACACACCACACACACACACACAAGCACACACACACACACACACACACACAACACACATATATATATATATATAATATATATATATATTACCAACAAGCTTTTGCTTTAACAGCAGCCTTCAGTCCTTCGCAAGAGTTTTTTAACTATTTTTGTAGGTGTAGTTTTCTTTGTATCAATTTATTGGTGCTAGTTCATTTGAATTCCACCCTGCCTTCCACCGAAGACACCTACTGAGTCTCCCTCTTTGCTCCACATACTCCTGCCAGTGCTCTTTTTCTGCTTGATATTTCCTACGTCTTTTCAACAGGAATACTGCTGATAGTGCCATCAATAAAATTCCGACTAGTTTATTACAATCCCGACGTTTCCTTTCATACTGAATTCGATATCCCTACTGAACTTAACTTATCCTGTAACTGGTCTAAATCAAATCCTCTCAAACTGGTCCTAAATGTTTAGGTATCTTTCTCAACGTGGGCATCAGGAGCTCCTTCAACTAGGGTTTCCACAACTCCGCCAATCGCTAATATTGGTCCCTAATAAGTTAGAATTGATTCTTTTTTCCTCGAATTTCTCTACCGCTTGATAATATGGGGGAAGGGGGACAGGTGTTCCAAATGCCGAACATCCTAATGGTAGTTTTATCATGGCTAATGGTGGCATTACTTTCACTGTCTTTGTGGGTTTTGCCTTCACGTACCTCTGATAGGGCAAATTTCCTTCTGGGTAGCAAGTGCCCAGATTCCATCAGTCACCTGATACCTGAGGTAATACTATGTTTGTCAATACTTCAGTCTGACAATTATTGTGTATCTCTCCTTTATCCCCTTTGTATAATTCTAGTACGCACAACTTATGATTACCATTACATATATGGGACTCACAGAGTTGCAAGTTCCTAAGGCATAATTTTTACACTTTATTGCTTCTACCTCTGACAACAGCATGAATTTTGTTCGAGCCAAGTTCAAAGCAAGGAATTCAGTCTCAATTTTTATATCGAAAAACTGCTCTAAGTTTCTGGTCTACCGGGGTATGGGAGAGGTAAGTTCATTACCTGAATATTTCAAAAATACTATCTCTATCCAGTAGGGTAACGGATAACAATGCCAATAGTTTATCATCTAACAAAGTAACACAATGCAAGGCACTATATACATCCACAATTCTTTAGTAGAGTCAACCGGCAATCTCAAATGATGAGGGAGCCTTGCTCGTATACCCACGAGAATACTTCTAAGATGACTAGGGGTTACATACTCGGAGATAAATGTCCTAAGGACAACATGTCCACTGTGCTCTTACATGTTCCAGTAGAGTTATTAACGCCGCACTCATCTGTCGCCACCCTGGTAATGATCGCTATCAACTGAAAATACTGCTGGACAAAATTATCTAATTCTATTAACCTATCTGTTATATTCCCCTTTTTTTCCTGCAAGGTTTTCATACTACTAACCAGCCAGTTTATAGTGCCTCTGTTCTAATTCCACTCTTGCCACGTTTAAAATGGATACACTTTCCTTAGCTACCTGGGCTAAAACTTTCTGACCCTCTTCTACATCTTTTTCAATTTTCTTCTGATTGTTTTCATGTCGCTATCGGATACTGTTCCGAAACAACACACTTAAGGCTTTTCCCCACTATGGTACCACGCTCTTTTGGTCTAGTTGGTAAACACTCTATCCCCTTCAAAATAATTATCTTCTTTTTTTCCAATTTTTCTCGTAGTTGGAAGATATGTATTACTTCCTCCACCCCCCTCATTTAATTCTTCTCCGCTAAGGTTAGGATTAAGAACCTTATCCTTCTATCTCTGTACAAATGGCTTCTTTTCCCCAGTATTTCTCCCCTTCCTGAATCCTCTCCTGGGCTTGGCTCTTCTAATTCTAGATCGACCCAGAATCTTTCTCCAAGTTTCTAGTTTCTAATGCATCGGCCAACCTAGCCGTTCCTCCGGCGAAGTATCTCATATCTCACTTCGTCGTCCTGTAAGGCATCTACATATAGATCAACCAGCTAGGCTTGGATCACCTTACATTCCGAGCCGTCTCCTCGGGTAGGCGAGCAACGCCAATTCGGTCGCTCTCTCACTCCAACTCCTGCTTCAGCCTAAGTAATTTTCTGTCATTTCTTCAATTTGGGTACGGACACTAGCATACTTTTCTATTAACCTTTTTTTTTAAGTCTTCCCCAAACCAGGACTTTCTTCAATCCCATCTCCTCACAGATTTTGAAACCGGTCCTGCTGTTGCCTCAATGCTAACGACACCGATTCCTCTCTGATAGCCCATAAATTGTTTTTCTCTTCTCAATTGATTCTAGCTGAAGTCTGGTAGAATCGCCCTTGAATGATGCACTCGTATCCCACCTAATATCTCTTGAAGGTTCCCTCTTCCATTCCTTCCTCATCAGCTTCCTGACCCCATATTCAAACTATCTTGAGACCCGCATCACACTCATTATTATATAAACACCGGCAGAGATGTACGACAACAAAGAAAGGGAAAACCAAAGAGTGTCTTACCTTTAATCGATCCCTGCCTCCTCTGTTTCTGGGTTGTTAGTTTTCTCAGACAGTATCTTTTTTCTTAAAGTCAAATTGACTAGAGCTCTCTTTTTCTCAAAACATATCAAGTTTTCCCGCTCCTTGGTTGCCGGGTCTCAATGTTCCAGCATCCTTGCTGTCTGAGTTCCTGGAGTGGTTTCTGTTCTTTTTCCACTGACTGAGGTCACAGTCCGGGTTGGAAAATCCTGGTCACGGCACCAAATATAACCGTAGGCCGTACTACTGAGCTAAAGAGCTCACTGAATTTCCGAAAATAGTCGTCAAGATCGGATCTTCCGCATCACAGCACGAGTTGCAGGCTTTCTATACTTGCCGAAGTCTGATCGAATGCCCACGTTGTGTCAGATCTTAAACGACCAGAAATCTGCTATAAAAACTGATATTCTCACGGTTAACGGCGGCCTAGTGGTCACATAAAGAAACAACGACATCACAGACATCACCCGACAGATGGGATAGACGAGAACCATCAATCAGATATACAAACGAGGACCTTCAATAAGACGAACAGAAGGATAGACGAGAACTATCAATCAGATGACAAATGAAAACCCTTCAATCAGTGACAAAACGAGGACCTTCAATCAGACGGACAGATGGATATACGAAAATCATCAATCAGATGGACAAACGAGGACTTTCAATCAGACGGACAGACAGATAGACAAGAACTATCATCAGATGGACAAACAAGGACCTTCAATCAGTCAGACAGACGGCAAAAAACCACAACACAAGCAATATAACGGTTTCGAGATTGGTGTTTCGAGAGTGTCATGTGTACTTTGGTATTTCCTTTGAAAATTGGAGTCCCTGACAGCTGATCGAGGGTAATGGAAGGCTGCGATTTAAAGGAGTGTAGAACTGTTTTGAAGCTGCAATGGTGGACAGGGCAAAACTCAGGAGGACGTGCCAAAAACGTGAAACTCTGCTGGCCCAATTCTGGTGTACTCTTGTGAAATGTGACCGGGTCCTATTGTCAAAGGCGGGCTTGGTCAATCACATGAAATCACATGTAAGCTACCTGACTGCAATTGTGGTCTCTACCATACCATACTGATTCCCAGCGTGATCTCCAACATGAGGACTTTTTAGTTCCTATTGCACAAAAGTGTGCCGAACAGTGGTGGTCTCAAGCTTCCCATGAGTTCACTGTGATCTGTATACAAACATGTCGACTCAGTCAACACTGATCGTTATGTGTGCCAGAATATGTTCTAAAATATGCAACACTTTGGCAGAATTGTAAAGTCATGAACGAGGTCACAAATGGACAATGAAATGAAGGAGTGACAGTCCCCAGACAAGACGTTCTTATCAATTTTATGTATGCATGTGTATTGTTGTGTGTGTGGGGGGGTATTGCTGGATCTAGTTTTTAATGATTGCTCAAGTTTCAAAGAACACAAACCCCAGACAGAAAAAGTCGACCTTTTGAGTTGTAATTTTCAACAGGCACAGATCCATCCATCACATAAGGATGAGAAGCAGTAAAGTTTTAAAGAATCTGAACTAGTATTTGCTAAGGGAATGTATTCGGGGTAAAATGGAATAAATGAGTAGAGGAGTTAAAGAATAATAATTCTTGCACACAATCCATATGATATAAAGATATAAAGTAAAATAGAGAAACAGAATAAGAAAATGATTGGATGGAGGAAGGAGGAAGGAGATAGAAATGTATGATAATAATGAATATTTTCTTTAAATAATTTATATTTTCTAAAGAAATAAAAAAAATGATTCTGTCTATTTTGTAGAAGTTTTTTTCTTTGTTTAATTGATAATTGATAATCAACTTTTTTCATGATTATTATTGCTCCATTGTTTTTTTAAAAATTGTTTGTGAAATTATTATGCATAATGTTTTATGTTTGCCATTATTTATTTGAAGAATATACTGAAGAATAAAAATCAACTTTTTTATGAATAAATTATTGATTGATAACTTGAAATATTAATACAAGGGTGATTCAAATGTTTTACAATATTTTGGTAATGTTTTACTTTGCTTTGTTTTAAATCACATGAAGCATCTCAAGCTGAGAAATGGTACCTGTTGTGGTAGTTGGTGCACAGACATATGTGTATTGCTTCACTCAGTGTGTGATTTTAAAGTCACACAGATAAAAATATGCAACATAATCGAATACAGGAACTTATGCCTTATAAGTTTGAAATGGGTCATAACATCATGGAAACAACAAAACATTTGTTATGTGAAAGATGAAGACATAGTTAATTATAGTATCAGATGGTTGAAGAAATTTTGCATGGGTTGCAAGAAACTTGATGATCAGATAAGGTTAAGTAGGTCTGAAACCATGGATTCCGAGGCCATGCTCCAAGCCATAGAGGCAAATCTGGCAATTAGCACTCAGTACGAAGTCAAGCTCTGAATCTTACAGTCCAGTTGTAGTCCATCACCTTCAAAAACCTTGCAAAGCATCTGGAACTACAAAATTGTGCCTCATTTTACAAAAATATTACAAAACTTTTTCACTTTCACCCAAGTAGATATGATTATCCATAAAAAATAGTTAATGAAATTTAACCAAAAAAGAAAATTGCTTATCCTAACAACTTGTTTCTATTGTGTTTTTGAAGTAATTCCTTTAAGTATGAATATAGTAATTCTAGTGATTTCAAGATTTCATTGTTGAATTCTGTGATTCAACCAGATGTTAATTATGTCAAAATGGTATCCTTTATCTTTGGGAATATGAAAAAGTCACAAGATAAGATGAATAGGTTGAATGGTAAATAATTATTATGTTTTTGAAGCTAGGAATTATTGAATTATTGTTATAATGATTATCCCAGTGGTAATTGTTCTTCCATTTCTTATCTTCAAAACACACACACATAAAATGCATTAAATAGAAAACTGTATTAAAATACATTCAAAAATAAGTGAAGTTTCAAATTTGAAATGTGATCAAATTGTGGTGTGTTCAAAAATTCAAATAATCATGAGGACCTTTGGAAAAGGATTGAGAAGTTTAATTAATGAATATTCAATTAATATAATGAAGATCCAATATAGAAAAGTTGAGAAGTGTATAAAAATGGTGCAAATGAAAGGTGTCAAAAATGTTGAGTCTAAACTCAGGTAGATGAGCAAGAGCTTTTGTATTAAGGATATCATAGTTGTCAGCTGAGAAGGTAAAAATATTTTTATTTTATTGAAGAACTGGCTTTTGAGAAAATAAAAGTTCTTTTTTTGTTTAATTGAACAAATGAAATTGGCTTTTAGAGTAAGACAAATAACGTTTTCTTCTGTTTGTTTTTTTATTTTTACTTTTTCATTTTTCAAAGACACTCTCTGATTAATGTTTTAAATAGTTGTAAAGTTGTAAGTTGTAGGTTGTAATTTACTATAAATCTAGATATGTTTAAATGAAGTCTTCTATTTTCTTATAAAAAAATTTATTTTATCATGCAATATATGATACCATGTGTGATATCCTGTCCTCATCACCCACCAACCAGAGGTGGTAACACATTTTTGGTGGCTTAAGGTGGTACTGCCACACCTGGCTCCACAAGCATTTTGGGGGCCATTGACAGCAGTGTCTAAAAAAAAATTTTTATGAAAAAAAAGATGAATAATCTTTGCAATTTCATTGTAAGTGTAGTTATAATGAAACTGAAAAGATGAATGGATTTTATTTATTTATTGTAGTTTGTGTTTTTCTTAACAAAATACATTCACTTTTTTTACCTGTTAATGACATTATGCCACTCATAGTAACCGTTACTAAAATTTCCTTGATATTATGTATCACTAGAGTTGTACACTGGAAGCAGTAATAAATGTCATGCATTTTTATATCTGCTTAAGATTTTTACTTTGAATTTTTGGCTTGCTTAGATTTTCTCTTCAGGGTGCTGTCACTCAACAATAGGATCCTGAACACTGTGGGAATAATTATGATCATAATTCCATCATTCAATTTACATTCTCCAATAGGGGATTAAATGTTGTTTTGCACATGGTCTTATGGTTTTGTAAACCTGGCAGGCTGTTCAATTTTTTTGTCACATGTAGCCAGGTAAGATATCAGATGATTTTCTGTTTTGAGTCAGTCTGATGATATATTCTCCTCCCCACTAACAGTCACCCAAGGGATTTTTTTTTTTATTTCTAAATTCCTCTTTTCAAGATGTCACAACAATTTTCAGTAAAATTTACTACATATGATTTTATAATATAAATGCTTTGAAAATTGAAGAAGAAACAAATTTTGTATTTTCTAATTATGGTTATTACAGTTTACCATACTTATTGGTTAAATAAATGTAAATAAACTATAGGTCATGTCAGATAGCCAACATATTAAAATATTGAAATCAACCACTAAATATCATTTGCACAAATTGTCTTTTGTTTTAAGTTAAATGTAAGACAGCAGGTTAAAAAGAAACTAGTTAGATAAGTTTTCAAAACCCCCCAAGGTTTAGGATGGCCAGTTATTTTTAAAATTTTACAGATAAGGGATTAATCATGTTGGCCTTCATACAATGGCTGTTGTTGAGTAACCCTGGTGCATATATGTGCAGACTATTTCTTCAGTTAGATAAGATTTTAATTAGAGACTTAATTCAATCTACTGAATAGGTATCCTAAATAGTATGTAAAGATTTTTTAAAAATTTATTCTCAGCCTAATAACAGCGATGGAAATCTAGAGTCACCATATATATATATATATTTATATATTATATATATATATATATATATATAGAAACGGGGGTTGGAATCCGACAAATGAGGTAAAATATAAGGAATGAAAGACAAAAACAGACAAGAAATGTGTAGTATTATTTCGCTGGAGGTTTGAACTCGGCTTCATCAGCTTTTTCATTGAATCATGGATCATAAGACAAGTGTTTTTAATTAGAAGGGGGAAGGGTAGGTGGGTGGGTTTTTGTGTGAGGGAAAGATTGATTGGTTATAAGGAGACATTTTGGGGAAGTGAGAAGGATAATAGATGGGAAGAGAGTTGAGGAAGTCAGGTAGAAAAAAATGAATGGTGAGAAATACCTGAAGGGGGAGTAAACTTTCCTGGAAGATTTGAGAGAGGAAGTGCAAATGGGAGTAATAAAAGGGGTGGTGGTTAGATGCCTCAAAATCAAACCTGTTTGTTTAGTTTGTGGTTAATGGCGAGTAGGTACCAAATAGGCAACAGGAGAGGTTAGGTAGTTTGGGGTGGGAAGGTGGTTGAATATAAAAAGTAAATAATATATGCAAATAACACATACATAGATTTACACCACATAACTTTTTATTCAACCACCTTCCACCCCCAACTAACCTAACTCCCCTGTTGCCCTCATTTGGTGACTACTCGGCCATAACCCACAAACTAACAAACAGGTTTGATTTTGATTTTATGGTCATCTAACCACCACCCCTTTTATTACTCCCATTTGCTACTTCCTCTACTCAAATCTCTCCCCCCAAGAAAGTCTACTCCCCTCCCCTATCAGGTATTCTCACCATTCATTTCTACCACTACTTCCCTCAACTCTCTTCCATCTGATTTCCTTCTCATCTTCCCCAAAGATGTCTCCTATAACCAATCAAATCTTTCCTCACCACAAAACCCACCCACCTACCCATTTCCCCCTTCTATAAAACACTTGTATATCTTGATGATTCAATAAAAGCTGATGAAGCGAGTTCAAACTCCAAGCGAATATACTACACATTTTGTCTGTGTTTTGTTCTTTCATTCCTTATATTTTACCTCATTCTGTCGGATTCAACCCCCGTTTCCTCATATATATATATATATATATATATATATATATATATATATATATATATGGTGACTCTAGTTCATCGCTGTTACTGGCTGAGAATAAATTTTTAAAAAACTTTACATACTATTTAGGATACCATATTCAGTAGATGAATTTAAGTCTCTAATTAAAATCTTATCTAACTGAAGAAATATGTCTGCACATATATGCACCAGGGTTACTCAACAACAGGCCATTGTATGAAGGCCAACATGATTATTTCCCTTTATCTGTAAAATTTTAAAAATAACTGGCCATCCTAAACCTTGGGGGGTTTGAAAACTTATCTAACCTAGTTTTCTTTTTAACCTGCTGTCTTACATTTAACTTAAACAAACAATTTGTGCAAATGATATTTAGTGGTTGATTTCAATATTTTAAATATGTTGGCTATCTGACATGACCTATAGTTTATTTACATTTATTTAACCAATAAAAGTATGGTAAACTGTAATAACCATAATTAGAAAATACAAAATTTGTTTCTTCTTCAATTTTCAAAGCATTTATATTATAAAATCATATGTAGTAAATTTTACTGAAAATTGTTGTGACATCTTGAAAGAGGAATTTAGAAATAAACAAAAAAAAATCCCTCTGGGTGACTGTAGTGGGGAGGGAGAATATATCATCAGACTGACTCAAAACAGAAAATCATCTGGATTATCTACCTGGCTACATGTGACAAAAAATTGAACAGCCTGCAAGGTTTACAAACCCATAAGACCATGGTGCAAACAACATAATTCCCCTTGGAGAATGTAAATTGAATGATGGATTATGAATCATAATTATCTCCACAGTGTTCAGGATCCTATTGTTGAGTGACAGCACCCTGAAGAAAATCTAAGCAAGCCAAAAATTCAAAGTAAAAAATCTTAAGCAGATATAAAAATGCATGACATTTATTACTGCTTCCAGTGTACAACTCTAGTGATTACATAATATCAAGGAATGTTAGTAACGGTTACTATGAGTGCATAATGTCATTAACAGGTAAAAGTGAATGTATTTTGTTAAGAAACACAAACTACAATAAATAAATAAAATCCATTCATCTTTTCAGTTTCATTATAACTACACTTACAATGAAATTGCAAAGATTATTCATCTTTTTTTTCATAAAAATTTTTTTTTTAGACATGCTGTCAATGGCCCAAAATGCTTGTGGAGCCAGGTGTGGCAGTACCACCTTAAGCCACCAAAAATGTGTTACAACCTCTGGTTGGTGGCTGATGAGGACAGGATATCACACATGGTATCATATATTGCATGATAAAATAATTTTTTTATAAGAAATAAAGACTTCATTTAAATATCTAGAGTTTTATAGTAAATTACAACCTACAACTTACAATCTTTACAACTATTTAAAACATTAATCAGAGAGTGTCTTTGAAAAATGAAAAAGTAAAAATAAAAAAAACAACAGAAAAACTGTTATTTGTCTTACTCTAAAAAAGCCAATTTCATTTGTTCAATTTAACAAAAAAAGAACTTTTATTTTCTCAAAAGCCAGTTCTTCAATAAAATAAAAATAATTTATTACCTTCTCAGCTGACAACTATGATATCCTTAATACAAAAGCTCTTGCTCATCTACCTGAGTTTAGACTCAACATTTTGACACACCTTTCATTTGCACCATTTTAATACACTTCTCAACTTTCCTATATTGGATCTTCATTAATTGAATATTCATTAATTAAAACTTCTCAATCCTTTCCAAAGGTCCTCATGATTATTTGAACTTTGAACACACCACAAATTTGATCACATTTCAAATTTGAAACTTCACTTATTTTGAAATGATATTTAATACAGTTTTCTATTTAATGCATTTTATGTGTGTGTGTTTGAAGATTAAAGAAATGGAAGAACAATTACCACTGGGATATCATATAACAATAATTCAATAATTCCTAGCTTCCAAAACATAATAATTATTTACCATTCAACCTATTCATCTTATCTTGTGACTTTTTCATATTCCCAAAGATAAAGGATACCATTTTGACATAATTAACATCTGGTTGAATCACAGAATTCAACAATGAAATCTTGAAAAATCACTAGAATTACTATATTCATACTAAAAGGAATTACTTCAAAAAACACAATAGAAACAAGTTGTTAGGATAAGCAATTTTCTTTTATGGTTAAATTTCATTAACTATTTTTTATGGTATATCATATCTACTTGGGTGAGTGAAAAGTTTTGTAATATTTTAGTAAAATGAGGCACAATTTTGTAGTTCCAGATGCTTTGCCAAGGTTTTGAAGGTGATGGACTACACTGGACTGTAAGATTCAGAGCTTGACTCGTACTGAGTGCTAATTGCCAGATTTGCCTCTATGGCTTGGAGCATGGCCTCGGAATCCATGGTTTCAGACCTACTTAACCTTATCTGATCATCAAGTTTCTTGCAACCCATGCAAAATTTCTTCAACCATCTGATACTATAATTAACTATGTCTTCATCTTTCACATAACAAATGTTTTTTGTTGTTTCCATGATGTTATGACCCATTTCAAACTTATAAGGCATAAGTTCCTGTATTCGATTATGTTGCATATTTATCTGTGTGACTTTAAAATCACACACTGAGTGAAGCAATACACAATATGTCTGTGCACCAACTACCACAACAGGTACCATTCTTCAGCTTGAGATGCTTCATGTGATATAAACAAAGCAAAGTAAAACATTACCAAAATATTGTAAAACATTTGAATCACCCTTGTATTAATATTCAAGTTATCAATCAATAATTTATTCATAAAAAAGTTGATTTTTATTCTTCAGTATATTCTTCAAATAATGGCAAACATAAAACATTATGCATAATTTCACAAACAATTTTTAAAAAAACAATGGAGCAATAATAATCATGAAAAAAGTTGATTATCAATTATCAATTAAACAAAGAAAAAAACTTCTACAAATAAGACAGAATATCATTTTTTTTATATTTCTTTAAGAAAATATAAATTATTTAAAGAAAATATCATTATTATCATCACATTTCTATCTCCTTCCTCCTTCCTCCATCCAATCATTTTCTTATTCTGTTTCTCTATTTTACTTTATATCTTTTATATCATATGGATTGTGTGCAAGAATTTATTATTCTTTAACTCCTCTACTCATTTATTCCATTTTACCCCGAATACATTCCTTAGCCAAATACTAGTTCAGATTCTTTAAAACTTTACTGCTTTCTCATCCTTATGTGATGGATGGATCTGTGCCTGTTGAAAATTACAACTCAAAAGGTCGACTTTTTCTGTCTGGGGTTTGTGTTCTTTGAAACTTGAGCAAATCATTAAAAACTAGATCCAGCAATACCCCCCCACACACACACACACATACACATGCATACATAAAATTGATAAGAACGTCTTGTCTGGGGACTGTCACTCCTTCATTCATTGTCCATTTGTGACCTCGTTCATGACTTTACAATTCTGCCAAAGTGTTGCATATTTTAGAACATATCTGGCACACATAACGATCAGTGTTGACTGAGTCGACAGCTGTTGTATACAGATCACAGTGAACTCATGGGAAGCTTGAGACCACCAGCTGTTCGGCACACTTTTGTGCAATAGGAACATAAAAAGTCCTCATGTTGGAGATCACGCTGGGAATCAGTATGGTATGGTAGAGACCACAATTGCAGTCAGGTAGCTTACATGTGATTTCATGTGATTGACCAAGCCCGCCTTTGACAATAGGACCCGGTCACATTTCACAGAGATACACCAGAATTGGCCAGCAGAGTTTCACGTTTTTGGCACGTCCTCCTGAGTTTTGCCCTGTCCACCATTGCAGCTTCAAACAGTTCTACACTCCTTTAAATCGCAGCCTTCCATTACCCTCGATCAGCTGTCAGGGACTCCCAATTTTCAAAGGAAATACCAAAGTACACATGACACTCTCGAAACACAATCTCGAAACCGTTATATTGGCTTGTGTTGTGGTTTTTTGCCGTCTGTCTGACTGATTGAAGGTCCTTGTTTGTCCATCTGATTGATAGTTCTTGTCTATCTGTCTGTCCGTCTGATTGAAAGTCCTCGTTTGTCCATCTGATTGATGATTTTCGTATATCCATCTGTCCGTCTGATTGAAGGTCCTCGTTTGTCACTGATTGAAGGTTTTCATTTGTCCATCTGATTGATAGTTCTCGTCTATCCTTCTGTTCGTCTTATTGAAGGTCCTCGTTTGTATATCTGATTGATGGTTCTCGTCTATCCCATCTGTCGGTGATGTCTGTGATGTCGTTGTTTCTTTATGTGACCACTAGGCCGCCGTTAACCGTGGAATATCAGTTTCTATAGCAGATTTCTGGTCGTTTAAGATCTGAACACAACGTGGGCATTCGATCAGACTTCCGGCAAGTATAGAAAGCCTGCAACTCGTGGCTGATGCGGAAGATCCGATCTTGACGACTATTTTCGGAAATTCAGTGAGCTCTTTAGCTCAGTAGCGGCCTACGGGTTATATTTGGTGCCGTGACCAGGATTTTCCAACCCGGACTGTGACCTCAGTGGAAAAAAGAACAAGAAACCACTCCAGGAACTCAGACAGCAAGGATGCTGGAACATTGAGACCCGGCAACCAAGGAGCGGGAAACTTGATATGTTTTGAGAAAAGAGACTCTAGTCAATTTGACTTTAAGAAAAAAGATACTGTCTGAGAAAACTAACAACCCAGAAACAGAGGAGGCAGGGATCGATTAAAGGTAAGACACTCTTTTGGTTTTCCCTTTTCTTTGTTGTCGTACATCTCTTGCCGGTGTTTTATATAATAATGAGTGTGAGTGGGTCTCAAGATAGTTTGAATATGGGGGGTCAGGAAGCTGATGAGGAAGGAATGGGAAGAGGGAACCTTCAGAGAATATTAGGTGGGATACGAGTGCCATCATTCAAGGGCGATTCTACCAGACTTGATAGAATCAATTGAGAAGAAGAAAACAATTTATGGGCTATCAGAGAGGGAATCGGTGTCGTTAGCATTTGAGGCAACAGCAGGACCGGTTTCAAAATCTGTGAGGAGATGGATTGAAGAAAGTCCTGGTTTGGGGTGGGAAGACTTTAAAAAAAAGGTTAATAGAAAAGTATGCTAGTGTCCGTACCCAAATAGAAACGAACAGAAAATTACTTAGGCTGAAGCAGGAGTTGGGTGAGAGAGCGACCGAATTGGCGTTGCTCGCCTACCCGGAGGAGACGGCTCGGGAATGTAAGGTGATCCAAGCCTAGCTGGTTGATCTATATGTAGATGCCTTACAGGACGACGAAGTGAGATATGAGATACTTCGCGGGAGACCGGCTAGGTTGGCCGATGCATTAGAACTAGAAACTTGGAGAAAGATTCTGGGATCGATCTAGAATTAGAAAGAGCCAAGCCCAGGAGAGGATTCAGGAAGGAGGGAGAAATACTGGGGAAAGAAGCCATTTGTACAGGATAGGAAGGATAAGGTTCTTAATCCTAACCTTAGCGGAGAAGAATTAAATGAGGGGGGTGGAGGAAGTAATACATATCTTCCAACTACGAGAAAAATTGGAAAAAGAAGATAATTATTTGAAGGGGATAGAGTTGTTACCAACTAGACCCAAAAGAGCGGTGGTACCCATAGTGGGAAAAGCCTTAAGTGTGTTGTTCGGAACAGTATCCGATAGCGACATGAAAACAATCAGAAGAAAATTGAAAGATGTAGAAGAGGGTCAGAAAGTTTTAGCCCAGGTAGCTAAGGAAAGTGTATCCATTTTAAACGTGGCAAGAGTGGAATTAGAACAGAGGCACTATAAACTGGCTGGTTAGTAGTATGAAAACCTTGCAGGAAAAAAAGTGGGGAATATAACAGATAGGTTAATAGAATTAGATAATTTTGTCCAGCAGTATTTTCAGTTGATAGCGATCATTACCAGGGTGCGACAGATGAGTCGGGCGTTAATAACTCTACTGGAACATGTAAGAGCACAGTTGGACATGTTGTCCTTAGGACATTTATCTCCGAGTATAGTAACCCCTAGTCATCTTAGAAGTATTCTCGTGGGTATACGAGCAAGGCTCCCTCATCATTTGAGATTGCCGGTTGACTCTACTAAAGAATTGTGGATGTATTATAGTGCCTTGCATTGTGTTACTTTGTTAGATGATAAACTATTGGCATTGTTATCCGTTACCCCTACTGGATAGAGATAGTATTTTTGAAATATATCAGGTAATGAACTTACCTCTCCCATACCCCGGGTAGACCAGAAACTTAGAGCAGTTTTTCGATATAAAATTGAGACTGAATTCCTTGCTTTGAACTTGGCTCGAACAAAATTCATGCTGTTGTCAGAGGTAGAAGCAATAAAGTGTAAAAATTATGCCTTAGGAACTTGCAACTCTGTGAGTCCCATATATGTAATGGGTAATCATAAGTTGTGCGTACTAGAATTATACAAAGGGGATAAAGGAGAGATACACAATAATTGTCAGACTGAAGTATTGACAAACATAGTATTACCTCAGGTTATCAGTGTGACTGATGGAATCTGGGCACTTGCTACCCAGAAGAAATTTGCCCTATCAGAGGTACGTGAAGGCAAACCCACAAAGACAGTGAAAGTAATGCCACCATTAGCCATGATAAAACTACCATTAGGATGTTCGGCATTTGGAACACCTGTCCCCCTTCCCCCATATTATCAAGCGGTAGAGAAATTCGAGGAAAAAGAATCAATTTCTAACTTATTAGGGACCAATATTAGCGATTGGGCGGAGTTGTGGAAACCCCTAGTTGAAGGAGCTCCTGATGCCACGTTGAGAAAGATACCTAAACATTTAGGACCAGTTGAGAGGATTGATTTAGACCAGTTACAGGATAAGTTAAGTTCAGTAGGGATATCGAATTCAGTATGAAAGGAAACGTCGGGGATTGTAATAAACTAGTCGGAATTTTATTGATGGCACTATCAGCAGTATTCCTGTTGAAAAGACGTAGGAAAATATCAAGCAGAAAAAGAGCACTGGCAGGAGTATGTGAGAGCAAAGAGGGAGACTCAGTAGGTGTCTCGGTGGAAGGCAGGGTGGAATTCAAATGAACTAGCACCAATAATTGATACAAAGAAAACTACACCTACAAAAATAGTTAAAAAACTCTTGGCGAAGGACTGAAGGCTGCTGTTAAAGCAAAAGCTTGTTGGTAAATATATATATATATATATATATATATATATATGTGTGTGTGTGTGTGTGTGTGTGTGTGTGTTGTGTGTGTGTGTGTGTGTGTGTGTGTGTGTACACGTTTATGTATTGACATTCTGAACATAATTCACGGATTGGATTGAGTAATTGGTAAGGGGCGCTGAGAGCTCTTGTTGAATTCCATCCTACTGCATAAAAGAACATTGTGCATACATGCAAAATAAGATAGGACACACACAAAAAAAAGACAGAAAAAAAAACCTACTGCATGATTAGTAGAAGGAAATTCATATGTACGAAAACAAAAAAAGAAAGAACTGGAACATTTGCATGACCAAGGAAGATGTAAGGACGTTTTATGTTTCTACTGCATGATTAGAAGAAACCTTATCCGTCTTTCCGTCTGAGTGAAGTTTCTCGTTTGTCTGTCGGATTGACGTTTCCCGTTTGTCTATCTGATTGACGTATCTTGCCTATCCGTCTTATTGATGGTTCTCGTTTGTCCGTGTGGTTGAAGGTTCTCGTTTTTCCATTCGAGAGACAATAAACTGGGTCATTACAATGGCCAATTGCAGTTTAAATAAGTCTTTCCACACAGAGCTCCGATTCGAGTCAAATGTACGAAAGCAGCTGCAAAGATCAAATTTATCGTAGAGGGATTTAAGGATTTGAATGAGAAAAAAAAAAGGATTTGAATAAAAAAAAAAAAGAAAAGAAAAACATCAAACAATTGTTGAGCTACCATCTTATGTATGGGAATACTTTTTCTTAGATGCGACAATTACACAGAAGTGACATACATCAACAAAAGTGGCACATAACACCTTCATCTTTGATGGGAGAAGTGTTCCAATAGGCAACAGATTGCATCATTTCATTTGATGCAGCTCACATTCCAGAAAGTGGATTGTTTTGGCAGTCAGTCTATTGTTATATACCCCTATCAAACATCGGGTATATAAGAGAGAGACAGAGAGACAGAAAGAGAGAGAGAGGGAGAGAGAGAGAGAGAGAGAGGGAGAGAGAGGGGGAGAGAGAGAGAGAGACGTATTATCTTAGAGTGGATGGATGGTCTTACTTGATTACTCTGGTTACTTATTGATTCTTCTTCTATCTGCTATGTCTTGTCTAGTTGAGTTCTTCTACCTAAGGGCTGATTTATTCTTCTTCTGAGCTTTGCTTTTTTTTATTAAATAAACTAACAAGACTTTTTGTTGCTTGATCAAGCTTTTATTTATTAGCCCATGAGTCCATCCTTTCCACCGCGGGGATGAGATGACCCGAGAGAGAAAGACTATCACGTCTTTCTCCTTCCAAGCCAGGGTCGAATCTAAATTCTAAAACAGACTATTCCCACGTCTCTGTACCGGGTCAATTGGGGTCATCCAAAATGCCAATCATAACCCAACGGTTATGGAAATCTACCCGCCTCCGCTTTTAAATCTAACGAACTTTATTTAAAACTAACTATAGGGTCTGCTCACAATTTATGATTCTCATAAAATGTAATACTATCAGGAGCTAAGCGGGAGCTTAGTTAACGAAATAGAGCTTTGACCTGAGGTTAGTGGACTTTTTATGAAAGCTCGGTCTTCTAAACAGACCGCTTTGCTACTCTGAAAGACAGAAAATTGGAGGTGTTTTGTTCCCCTTATCCAGGGGATGCAGCATATACTTCAGATGCTCTGAGCATAAATTGAACAGGGATGTATGTCTTCCCTCCTCTAATATTGATTCACCGGGTCATCCAGTAGGTATCGTCAGAAATGTTTATTCTTCGTCTTGGAGCCTCACCAGTCAGGGTATCTATCCTCCCAGACCTGTTATGACTTTCCAAGCGAATTACCAATAATATTTTTTAAAGATTCTAACCAACGAAAATAATTCCTCAATCTCCGTTTCTGTTGATAAAATTGGTGGCTTTCCAGAAATCTTGAAATTCAACTTTAAAAATACAAATAATACTTCATTTCAACTCAAAGACTATCTTCAATTCTAACAGAAATTCAACTATAAACCACAAAGAAATTGACACTTCGAAATGACTCTACGAATACCTTTCAAGATAACTATTTGCATCTTCAAGAATTTAAGCCGCTATTACCTTTCAAATCAAACCACTATTATGAACTTTGATACACGGACTCTTAAAGCTAAGTTTACCTGCGAATAACTATGAATTTGCAACCATTCCACTCCTCCACCTTCACCTTTATTCTTCTTTTATCTCTTCTTCTATCCCTCCTTTCATTTTTGTTGGTAATTAAAATTGTTAAATTATACTTGTGTCTTATTGCCTTGTCTTTTCATTCAGAATCCGAACTGGAAAATTGCGGTACTTAAATTCATTCAAATATTTCACAATATACATGTAATTTCGGTACTTTACTCATATACTGAAACTTGGAATTATTTCCCCAATATATTAAGAATGGTAATTTGCCATTTTATTGGAACTAGAAATTTACCCCCATGTGAGAATTAATACCATTATAACCCACTTGGAATTAATTTTTCATACTAATACCAGTTACAAATGCTAACATTTAAATCATTTAAACTCGTTCTTCATTTACAAAAGTAATAAATGTACATTAGAAAGGGTTTCTAGGGTATCTAACTTATTTACCCTAAATGCACAAACTATGCCTGAGACTTGGAAAGAAAATAACTTGAAAGTTCAATAATATATTTATAATTTTCGATAAATAAATTGTTTAAACTAAAGTATATAACTTAATAAAATGAAATATTTTGCCTTGTTAGTACCCTGTAGGCTGGGGGAACCCCAGGCCAAAGGATGCTTACATGGTAAAATATCAAGGTTATCTTTTTCTCAGTACCTGGTTTACAACGAATGTGGCATACTTTGACCTCCTTGAAATGACTATTTTGTTTAGCGAAATTACCCTGAGAGTGTCCAGGTCACTGGTAATCTAAGACACAGGGAAGGGTTGGCGAAAACAAACCTGCTGATTCCTTATCTAGTTGCTGACGACAGCCACAGCCCGCTTAGCACTAAGGAACATTAACCAAAATATTGATAATAGCATACTACTTTAGCCAACATCCTATTCTGATTTACTATACTTTTTAACCAATCTGAAACACTCCCGATTAAACTTAAGGCTCAAGGATCGGAGCCAGCACCTGTTAAACCATAGTTATATTTTTTTATCCAATCCAAGAGATTCCTGCTTAAAAAAATCGGGGCCAGCACCTGTTAAAAGATACAAAAATAAACAACATATTTCGCCAACAAAAAGCAGTTCAGCGGCAACCACCCAGCTGTATCACATTTGAGACGACTTGGCACCCCTACACACGTCTCACCGACATCAATTTCCGGCTCGTCTACGAATACTCGTCCAGATGACTATTTGTGTTTACTAAGTCTTATCACCATCCAAGAACGTATGAGTACATAAGGTTTTCTCGTCTACCAAACTAAATATGCGTATATAAGGTCTTATCACATATCAAATACATATGCGTAAATATGGTCTTCTCACATATCAAGAACTTTATATTGAACTGCATATTGAACTATATATATATATATATATATATATATATATATATATATATATATATATATATATATATATAATTGATAAAGTAAAAAAGGCTAAAAAATCGGCCATTTTGAGGTTATAGATCTATTTCTGTCCGCAGGTATCTGTGTATATGTGGATGTTTGGATGTATACTAGGTACCACCAATTTTCCCTGTGAAATTTACCCCCCCCCCGCCTATGTGTAACACAATGAAACTTGCATAAAGTTTTATATTATCTTGAAATTTCTTTGTCCATACGAATGACTAGAGGCTTTTTAAAAAATTCCATGAAAAATCAATTTTTTCCTAAAATATGTTAGGGGAAATATTTTTACGAGGTATACCCCCTTTTTATTTTATGAAATATGAAAAAAACTGAACCGACAAAAATGATGTTTACTTTTTTTCTATAAAGATAAGCGTCTGAATTATATCTAAATTCTGCTAAAAAATACCAATAAAGAAACTGACCCTGTTGTAAAAAACGGACTGTTTTACTTATTTTTCCAAGATAACGGTGAGTAATTTTTCCCCAATCGAATAATTTGATATTTGAATTAACTGTTTTTCGTTATAACAACTCTTTATGTTCTTTTTTTTTTTTGCGAGATTTTTAAAAAATGTTCAAAGATATTTACGTTTCTTTCTTCAATATGACCTAAACTGATTACGTGAAGTATTTTGGTGGTATCTAATGTATACATATATATACATTTACTTATAGACATGAAATTTCCCCTCTTGCTTAATTTACCTTAATTGTTAGTTTAACCAACTGTTAATTTTAATTGATGTTACAAGCACATGTATGTTCAATTTAATTTGATTCTCTTTCAGTTTGTTTGAAACATGTCTTCCATTGTATTCTAATAGTGTGTGACTTAGGGAATGCTACGTTTAAAAGATTGAAATTTATGTTTTTGAAAAGGAAACATCTGAAGGAATAAGCGAAATGGTTCACTGAAAATGACTAATTAAAAAATAAAAAATAAAAAATCGTAATGCCGAAGGAGCAAGGTTGCCGATCCCTCTAAGTAAGAGTTTATTGAGGGGAGAAAACCACCCAGAGAGACAACATCACCACCAACAACTAATTCCCAAGTCATAAATAGACGTTGAAATATCACAAGCAAAGCGTATGGTAGCAAAAGAAAAACGGACGATAAAAATTTCGTTTATTTAAAAAATAAATAAAATCTGGAATTATTGAGATGATAATTCTTTCATCGCTCGGTGAAATGAGGCTGATTCGGGTGTGGGGTTGAATTTTGTTCTTGGCTGACGACTTTGTTCTGTGTGACGCGGGGTGTGGGTCGGAGGTATGGCGGTCCTTTGGTCTTGGCCTGGAAGGAGTGACGCTCTGTGTGCCAACGCCGACAGTCAACTGTCTTATCGTCAGCTGTTTTATAGTTATCAATCGGCCTTAAGATTCGCTTTGAAAGGTTTTTGGGGTGAAATTTATGATTAGTTGAAAAACGTTAAATAGTAGGGGATATTTTTAATTGTTTATAAAATTTGTTTTTCACCCGGAAGCCTGCGTGCAGCCTATGCGTGGAAAACTTGTTTTGTTAATTTCGTTAAGAGCTACTGTCGAGTCAACATCCGTTTGATGTTACATTCTCAGTAGCTTAGGTTCTGATCCGAAGTGTTTTTTGTTTTTTTCTTTTTAATTTGTTTTGTTGGTGAGCGGATGTATTGTGTTAGTAAAATTTGTGAACCAAGAGATATATCTGTGATGTTTTTGTATTGAACTCTAAGTGAGCCCTTAAGAGTTATTGCCCTTTGTCTGGGCACAAAGTTTACCACAGAATAAACATGGCTTCTTAACCATTCACAGGTCGTCCGAGTGTACTCCATTTAATTCAGATATACTGACATGGTGGCAGCCCTGGGATTTGAACATTCACCAGAAAAAAAGGAGTATAACACCGAACAAGACTAACTGGAAAAAAGTTATGTCAACTTTTTGGACGAAAAATCCTTTTTGGACGAATTAAGAAATTAAGTCCTATCGCCGAACGCAACCCGACATGTTCGAACAGAAATTCTAAAAACAAAACATAGAAAAACGAAAAGTGTTTGCAGTATTGAAAAAATTGTTCTCTGGAAGAAACAAGTAAATGTATTAATACAATTAATAACACTGTATTTCACATTTTTTTGAATTTGTTATAATAGTATTTTTGTCGAAATGAGCAACGTAAGCGAGCCGTCAATGTCCTGGACCGTAGACAATCTAGTAGAGGAATTCAAATTCTTCAAGCAAAGTTGCAGGCTATATTTCTCTGTAAAAAAACACTCCAGTAGGCAAACAGGTCGACCATATTTTGTTATTTTCTGGGGAAGAGGGCCTAAGAAGGTTCAACTCATCGACTTTTACGGACGAAGCCGACGAAAATAATCTACAGATTGTTTGGCAGAAATTCGAAGAACATTTAGACCCACAGGTAAATTTTCACATCTATCATATGTCCTTTCGACAATACAAACAAAGAGACACTGAAAGTATTGACGACTTTTTAGCAAGGTGCAGGTTGCAGACAAAGAAGTGCAAATTCCGAGACAACATTGATACTGAAATACGTTTATTAGAACAGATTTTTACGGAACCAGACACACGGGTTTAAAAAAGCAGCTGTTGGAAAAAGGGGAAAATCTCTCACTGGAAGAAGCCCACATTATAGTGTGAGAATACCTGTTCTGCGCTCTGCACCTTCGATGCACAATGTCTAGACCCCAAACGTTGTGATATTTTGTGCTGGCCGATTTGAAGGGCACGAGTCAGAAACAGGTTCACAAGGATTAAAACAAACAACAACTACAAAGCTTGTAAACAAGATACGGATGGAAGAAGGGGGTCTGTGATACTTTAGAAATCTATCCCAACTGGCTGGCTACTGACTTCACTTGTTGTAGATTCGGGGCTAACTCTACTGCTACCGACGTTAACACCTCTAGGGCCCCGGGTTGACTGCCTAAGTGCTGGAGTTTAGCTGAATTTATATAGAATTCTCCTCCACCCCCACCCCCCGCTCCGGACCATTAAGATGGCCAGTACTTAAATTCAATCGCCGACTTCTAGACGTCATTAACCCTTAAAATTAAAGTAATTAAATCTTTTTCCAGACGTAGTGTCTTCAATACGTCGACCATTACTTTTTTCAAAAGAGATTTTCTCATAAAAATCCTTTTTGCTTTTAGTACCTAGATGCCTAAGATATTATCACCAAGTGGTCCCATTTCACGGTGGTCGTATAACCCTCTTAAACCTTACGGCCTAATCTTTTGTGTTCGTAAAAAAGGACAAACACCCACCCATTTACTTATGCCTGGCTTTAACCTATTCTCTTTTTATTTATTTATTTATTTATTTACAATAGTCAGAGCCTACGAAGCTTCAATAGGCCACATGAAGCAAATGGCGGAAATCCACAATGGAGAAAGCCAAAAATTGCCCCTGTGAAATACAGCAGTTGTAAGCGGTGCGGTAGCATGCAGTCCCACCAGAAGAAAAAGTGTCCTGTTTGGGTTTCAACTTGCGCAGCATGTGGACGAAAGAATCACTGAGCTAAAGTCTGTGACAACAGACAAGAGAATAAAGGAAGACACCCACAGACACAAATTAAACCAAAGGGACCCAAATTTAAACCTGGGCACAAGGAGACCCCGGGACGTCAGCAGTACAGACACCATTATAAAAAAAATAGCAAGAATGTGTACTCAGTAAATGCCAATCAGGATAACCAGGAGATATACAACCAGTTTACACAAATGACATTTGATACTATCAAGCAGCAAGATGAAAAAAAGACACTAGGACTGAGGCATTCGCAGACCTTACAATTAAGCTTCCCAACTTACCAGGCACCCACAAACTAAAAGACAAAGTTAACACAGGAGCTGAAGGAAATACCCTCCCCATACGTGTTTTCCGCAAGATGTTTCCAAATAAAGACAGCAATTCTGGACAGCCACTCCCTGGTATAACATATAAGGAGTCAACTGTACTGACTGCATACAATGGATCCAGCATCCCTCAACATGGTTCCATTAGCATATGATGTACCTATAAAGGAGAGTGGAAATCACAAGTTCTTTGTGGTAACATCTGAAGGACCTACCATACTAGGACTACGCTCACTCAGAGACTTGGAACTGGTTACGATGCACAACGTCATCGAAGAAAACCAAGCTCATATCAACTCTGCTGAAGACCTGAGAAATATGTACCCGCATCAGTTCGACCGAATAGGCAGTTTCACACGAGAATACCGGATTGTCCTGAAACCGCACAACCATCCTGTCATCCACGCACCCAGGAAATGCCCCATTCACATGAAAGATGAGATTAAGACTGAGCTGGATGACTGTTACAGAGAACACGAGGTGAGTGGCGAACGTCAGGCCTGTCGTATTCTTGAAGGAAGCGGGCTAGGCTTTGCCTCGCATGTAGGACTGTAGAACCGAACCCGCGTCCTTCAGAATGCGAACGGGCGACACATTGGCACCGAAGTCGAGATGCTACAGTCCCGTCTGTAAGCGCCAGGTGCCCGGATGATAGCTGCGAGGATTCCGGCGGCCGGGATTGGCTCGAAAATCTCGTGTGTGGGGTGCAGACGCCCGGGTGTTAAGGAGGAAACAGTAGTATAAATAGAAGTGGGGTGACGGCGGGAGGTGAGTTGCGATTTTCAGCTGCTAAAACTTTTGAAGACGACGGAGTTTCAGCTGCTAAAACTTTTGACGACGACAACGACGACGACATTGTTCTAGACGAAATTGTTGAGAAGGCGTTTGACTCGCTTCATTTTGCACCCACCCCCCTCAACAAGGACCTGTTGAGTCGAATATTTATCCCCCCCTCTATTTTTTTCCTTCTAGAAGCTATTTCGGCCTTGGATGATATTCGCTTGAACAGAGAGTCTGGACTTGAGTCTTCAAGAGATATTCTCTTTGGCAAACAAGTGTAAGGTACGCCCTGGCAGACGTTTGTGAACAGAAATGGGCGAGATATCGTCACCAATCTCTCCCCAGGCAATTTAAAAGTCGAAACTGGATCAACATGCCGTTGTACACTGAAGGTTGGCCTTTTATTTCGGAGGTGGACACGTTGACCATTCAAAGAATATCAGAGCTGAATCAAGAGACCAGCATACACAAAGAAGATTGTGATGATGGAGGTGGTAGTAGCAAATATTCGGACGAGACCTTCGAAGACCGGAGTGCATTTTGCGATTGGTCGGGGATCGGACGGATTTTTACGATGTGACGAAGAAGCAACAGTTCTCCTACTTCAAGGGAATACCCGAATGAAAAGGCCTGCGTCTGCGTTCATAAACATTTTTAAAAATATTCTTTTTCGAACTTTTTGAAATTCCATTCTTATCTCCAACTCAAAAAATAAAAATTATACTC
This sequence comes from Doryteuthis pealeii, assembly GCA_023376005.1. Classification (NCBI taxonomy): domain Eukaryota; kingdom Metazoa; phylum Mollusca; class Cephalopoda; order Myopsida; family Loliginidae; genus Doryteuthis; species Doryteuthis pealeii. The sequence continues at coordinate 18,117,121 of CM042179.1, forward strand.
TGATGAAGGTCGGCAAAATCTGTGTACGGAACATTTTATGCATTTTTCCTATTATTATTATCATCATCATTTCAACTCCATCTGATTATTTTAATAATAATAATAATAATAATAATAATAATAATAACGTAAATCCATATACATTTTGATAAACAGACCAAAACACATGTGTCAGTGATATCGATTAAAAGAGATATCGATAAAATTCATTTTTATCCATCTACATTTCTTTTCTTTACTCATTTTTTCCTCATATTGTCGGATTTATTTCCCATTCTCACACACACACACACACACACACACACATATATATATATATATATATATATATATATGTGTGTGTGTGTGTGTGTGTGTGTGTGTGTGTGTGTGTGTGTGTTGTAAGAAACCTAATGCAAATTCTTCGAATTTCAACCCGTGTTGATCCTTACCACCATACGCTTCTTTTAAAAATAATAACAATAATAATGAAGCCGAATCAAATGATTCAAAACTACACATGAAGACAGCTAAAAGTTATTTTCGGGGAACAAAGCATAAAGACAAAGCCAACTGCGAGTACGATAAGAGGTAAATAATTGTTCGAATAATTTCCCCAGAAAAAATTAAAAATGACACTAGAGAAAAATATTCAGATGATTTAAAAACCATGAAGCTTCAATTCACACAAAGTGATAGGATACAATGTCACCGTGGCTACCAAAACACCCACAAAACTAGAGACTGTTCAACATGTGGAGGAAACCACAAAGCTTATGTAATAAAATGCATAGACAATGGTAAAGAATGTTGAAAATATGGAAAATGGAATCACTGGGCCAGACTTTGCACATGGAAGAAAAATAAAGAAAAAAAAAAGACTAGATACGATTATGTCATAATCGTAGCTAGTCTTTTTTTATGATGGTCATTATGTTACTACTTAGCATTTTTGTTATAGGTGATACACCCTATAAGACTAATTGTGTCTTGAAGTTAGCCCGAACACAAAACTTAACAGTTACTAAGAGTCACTGATTTATTTTGCCAAAAATAAAACAGCAAATGACAAGTTAAAATACAGTAAAACAAAGGATTCGTTACAACCTGCGTCTGTCTCTTTTATCCTTGTATTCCTTCTTCTGAGCTTCTGTATGTGTTCTTTCTCTCGTTCGTTTGTCTCCTTCTCTTTGTTATCCTTTTTCGGTTTTCTCTTTTATCGCTCCTTCACTCTTATTCACTTCGTTTCCGTTCACTCGTTCGGACTCCCCTTTTTCGCGTTCTCGTCTCGCCGCTGCTTGTTTACCTTTCTGCTCGCTCACTTCCGCTTTTTCAGCGCGTGCGCGACATCAACGTAAAAGGGATCTACGAAAACACAGACCCAGCCCTGCGAAACGAAGCTGGGCCTTTTTCCTTTATGGGTTTTCGAGTGCTAGAATCACTTTTCACCACACTAATGGAATGCACCGATGGGTTACTATAAGTAACAGGGATAATTGTGGCTTAGCAGTAAGCCAATGCGAGTATGCCAATAACTCTGTTCGTCGGACGTAATTTCCACATCTCTCTATTGTATTTGTCTACTTTCTGTTAGTACATTTTTCTACATTTGTTACCCGTCGTTTTGTTTTTATTTGATCCCTTAAAACCTCACAACAAACTGGCGATGAAGGATTCGAAGTAACTTATGCAGGTTTATCGTTTACAACAACAACACCAGCGAAGCAGGATTCAAAAGACTTCACACACAACTATCGTTTTGTAACGACACAAAACTTGGAAGAGACGATTAAGGATCTCCCAAAAGACTCTAAAAAGAACTTCGTGAAGTAATCGAACCTAAAAAGGAAAAAAAAAGTGAACCAAGCTACACTGAAATTCGAAACCGCAACATCGGGATTACGAGAAAATCGTAGCAGCTCTGCAAAAAAGAGAACTTCTTTTTATAAGAACTCGTCAGTCCAAATAAGCAAAAAGCCGTTTTTTATTCAAGGATCTAATTAGCAGAGAAAAAAAATAATAATACTTGCTGAAAAAAAAAGTAAGTTGTACAAAAAAAAAAAAAATTTTTCTGGATTCATAACAGAATTTTTTATTCGGTTTCTCTCTCACAAGGGCCAAAACGCGTTTACACAGAATGCTATCTGGACAGCGATAGAAACTTTTACTTACGCACCAGATGAAGATATAAGTTTTGAATCGTATTACAGACGATACGAGGACTTATATTTCACCGACTGTGCTACTTGGACGGACTCGAAAAAGGTCCGCCTTCTATTACGCAAACTGGGTACGACTGAGCGCACCAGATTTGTTGACTATATTTTGCCTCGAAAGACCAGCGAATTATCGTTTTCAGAAGCTATCAAACTCTTAACAGAATTGTTTAGCCCTAAGACTTCATTATTCCATAAACGTTGGAAGTGCATGAACTTAATTCGAAAGGAAAGCGAAGATTATACAACCTTTGCGTCAACAGTTAATAAACATTGTGACGATTTTTAACATTGTGACGATGAATTAAGCTCTGACAATTTTAAATGTCTAATTTATTGCCAGGGTTTAGTATCAGCGAAATACGCTGAAATTAGGCGAAGGGTATTAAATAAGCTGGAAAACGAGCCAACCATGACCCTGCAACAATTGGCAGAAGACTCGCAAAGATTTGTCAGTCTAAAACAAGACTCTAAAAATATTGAACAGTCTGCTATAGGGCACATTAGGAAATTGCGGGATAGAAACAAATTCAGACCTCCCCCCAAAAAACAAGTTACTCCTTCTTCACCTAAGAAAAGACACGACGATTTGTCCCCTAATCCTTGCTCTGGATGTGGATCCTTTCATTGGTACAGGGACTGCATGTATCGGAACAAGAAATGCCTAAATTGTGACCGTGTCGGGCACAAGGCCTCTCACTGCAGGAAAAAAAATCCGGAAGAAGCAGCATAAAAACGACAAAGTCAGTCGAGCAAGAGGGCCGTAACATAAGAAAATATGTAGTGGTACAAATTTTAGGCAGAAACATAAAACTCCAATTAGATTGTGGGTCAGACTTAACGATTATCAAAGTTTATACTTGGAAAAAGCTTGGTAAACCGACGATGTTAAGAACCAAAAAAATAGCCAGATCTGTCACGGGGGAAAAATCGAATTCGAAGGTGAAATTATCACCAATGTAACTTTAAACGGGCAAACCCAGAAATTAAAAATGTTTGTTCTAAAAAATACAAACAATTTATTCGGCACAGACGCCATGCCAAAAATTTGAGTTGTGGAATTCGCCCATTAACACTTTTTGCCAGAAAATTAAAAAAATTCAACGGCCGAGTCAGAAAAATTGATAGAAGAATTGAAAAAACTTTTCCTGATGTTTTTTTCTATGGGTCTTGGTCGTTGTAAAAAAAATGACTGCTAAACTCGCATTACAGGATAATATCCAGCCAGTATTTAAGAAGAAAAGAAATGTGCCATTTGCCTCGTTAGAACAGATCAACAAAGAACTGGATAGACTGGAGAAGACTGGCATTCTTTGAAAAATTGAATATAACTCGTGGGCCGCACCTACTGAAACACAAGCAGCCCCTCAACAACGCCATTCTTCAAGGAAACGAAGAGCGACGGAGTTTATCAACATAAAACCCCAAAAGAAAAAGATATTAAGACTCCTATGGAGTGAAATCTTAGGAGGGGGTGTTATAGGTGATACACCCTATAATGGAATGCGCCGACAGGTTACTATAAGTAACAGGGATAATTGTGGCTTAGGAGTAAGCCAATGCAAGTATGCCAATAACTCTGTTCGTCGGACGTAATTTCCACATCTCTCTATTGTATTTGTCTACTTTCTGTTAATACATTTTTCTACATTTGTTACCCGTCGTTTTGTTCTTATTTGACCCCTTAAAACCTGACAACAATTTTAGACAAAATTTTGAACTTAAATAATAGCTTTAATTAATTTTAATTTGTTTTTAAAAACCTAGCAGCCGACAAAATTGGGTATCCCTAGATTATGAGAATAATACAAGCCAAGATATCGCCACTGGAGTATGACAACTATGCATTGCCAACGAACGACGATCTGAAAATCCTGTCGAGAATCGCACATCAGGAAAATGTGTGAGAATACTATCACGCTACATAGACTATATATATTAGCTGGGAAGATGGGCTATAATAAAATGGACAATTTAATTTATACCCCCCCCAAAAAAAAACTATGCATAAATTTGTGTATACATACATGTACAGTGTATAAAATACCAATTTAAAAAAATCAATCACGTCCTCTCCCCCCCCCTCCAAAAAAATTAAGTTGTCAATTGCACATAAGGTGACATTGCACCTTTGGCTATTATCCCCTGATACTTTACACCCTGACAATTGCAACAGGTAGAAACCACAAAGGATTTGTTTACTTCTGAGAAGCCACAATATGGGTATGATTGAGATACGAAAAGATGTAGTTATTATTATTATTATTCTAAAAAGGGAGAATGTTTTTTTTTATGAATTAACATTGTAGGGGATTTTCAACCTTTGGTCATTAGAAGAAAAAAATGTCCTTAATTTTTATGTTTCTAAAAAAATTAAAACCAGAAGAACACATTTAATAAAATATAAAATAATACAATGTCAACACCCGGAAAAAAGTTACTTGAAAATGTAAAAGTTTTTGGAGATTTTTTTTTTTTTTAACTGATGCAAAAAAAGTGTACTCTATGTTGAGGTTGAATATTCAAAGTGTTGCATAATGGAAATAATGCGTGAAATAACAGAATTTACAATAGGTAAAAAGATGAGGTGAGGAGATGGACACACATGAGGTGGATTCAACAATGATTTATTACGAACTGATTAATTTTTTACGAGGGTTAAAAAAGCGGGAACAAACCTTGGGCGGAAGTGGGCGGAGTCTGAGCTCCTGCTGATGTCACATCAAATATATTTATTAATAGAAATATGAACTTATAAAAATCTTAACACTCCCCTTCATAAGGTTATATTTCTGTTCATGAGGTTAAAAAAATTTACAGTTAAAGGTAGGCAACTCTTGTTGAATTTAATTAAAAATAGGTTTCACAAATTCTCTTAAAATTTTGAGATAAATTGCTTTATAAGATTTGGTGTTGCAATAATTGTATTTAAATTTTGATAATAATTTGTATACACACAATAATTATTTAATGATTGTTCAAAAAGTTCTGGTTAGTTAAAAAGTGTGTAACAAATTGTTCCACTTTGTTTTAGTCCATACAAAGACTTTTCTTTCTTTCTTTCTTTCTTTCTTTTTTTAAAATTTGTAAATAAGTTTTTGTCGAAAAAGTCTTTTTATAGTCCACATTTTTTATTTTTTCAGTAGATATGATGGCTTGTTCATAGCTTTGTGGAATGTTCCTAACACTATAACAATAATCAATAGAACAGTTTGTTGTGTCTGAGTCGTCTAATATGTAATCATCCAGATATTTGGGTTTATTAATTTTTCGTTTAGAAAGTTTTTCTTCATTATCATTTTGTGATGCAGTGTTTTTATTTTGCAGTTCTTTATCATTATCATTTTGTAATTCAGGGTTTTTATTTTCCAGTTGTTCATCATTATTATTTATAAGAATTAAGGTGGTTAACAGGGGGGGGGCAGAAGAGAAAGGGCGGGATATGAACGTCAAGGAACGAGAGATACAACGATATGAAATGCAACAGTTTTAATACATATATGCACATAAAAAAGGGTACAAAAAGAGAAAAAAGTTCTTAGTTTAGTTCGGACAAGCAACCCGAGGTTTAATAACAGTTCTTTTAGAAGTTAGCGGCATCTGCTCGTGAGGTATTAGCCGTGTGTTATTATTTAGTTCTCAGCTCCTTAAGGTCTTAGCCGTAGTCATTAGTTTAGTTGAGTTTTTGGTTACAGCACCGTTCTAGGTAAGCCGTAATTAATTGGTTGTGGGTTTGTTTAAGATTGTTTAGGGTTACAAAAGTTTATTTCTGCTAGCAGCCTATCGACTGCATTGGTATCAAAGGGTGAAGCTTGTCCGAGGTTGCATTTATCTCGTCGGTTCCCCTAGTTGTTATCCTGGTGATAAAGGTAAATTGCTATCAACCTTCATGGGTCAAAAGATAGCAATCTCTCTTGAGAAGCGGGAAATGGTAGAAGTCCGTCGAGGGTTTTTCTATCCGTAAGCCAAGTTTGTAGGGAGCCCATACCTGTAGTAATAGTCACCAAAGAGTTGTTAACCCCTTGAGCCAGCAGTCAGGAGGGTTACAACTAAAAGAGGCAGAATTGCTAATGACTTAGCTTTTTATAAGGATCACCACGTGACTATGATGATAGAGATGGCTGCTGCTGCTGTGTGTCGGTAACACTCGACCCCTGCCTGCTAGGGACACAAATGCCGGTGTTGTATGAAGATAACATAAAATTTCAATACATTTTGTGATTCAGTGTTTTTATTTTCCAGTTGTTCATCATTATCATTTTGTTATTCAGGGTTTTTATTTATGGGATAGTAAAAATAGTCTGAGCTCCTGCTGATGTCATATCAAATATATTTATTTATAGAAATAGGAACTTATAAAAATCTTAACACTCGATGATTCAATTGACCTATTTTTATTCACTAAAAAATATAATAGTGAATTTTAAACGTCTGGAATGTAGGATGTCGTAAATAACATTTCAAATATGTTTACAATATTCTACATTCCAGGCGTTTAAGAAGAAACTGTTATAAGCCTTAAAATTCTAAATAATATTTTTTTACTTCGTAGATACATTAACAAAACGGACATGTTTGCGATATATTTGAACAAAATTATTCTGAAGAGCAATATTCTACCTTATTTTACCGTTGCTTTTATATATATATATATATATATATATATATATATATATATATATATATTATATATATATATATATATATAACATTTGTACAAACAAAATAGACAAATTGTTATAAAAGATGTAAACAAAATCTAATTCTCCATTGAATAATCTTTATGTAAAAATCATTCAACTACGCTTTCATTAAGGAAGTCAAATTAACAGAATTTTGAGGGAAAATTTCTTTTAAAATCTCTTTTGTTGCTTTAAATATAGAAAATTTTATTAAGATCCGAAAATTAGTCAATTTTTTGTTGTTGTTTTTTAGTAGTGTTTTAGTATACCTTGTTATCATCAAAGTTAGTTGTAAAAAGTTTTTTTTTTGTTTTTCTTCTTCACATATTCACATAACTAAAACACAAAACAACAATCATGAATTATAGATTAATATACATTGCATTACATTTATATATTATGATTGTATTCTTATTTTCAAAGTACAGCAGTTAAGTTATTTTCATTTTTAAAGTCATTGTGCAGTCAAAACTTGTTGGCTAAAATTATCTGCAACTGAAATATTCATGGCCAAAACTTTCATAATGTCTGTAATTCACTAATAAGAGTTTAATAATTCATTTGTTTTTATTTTTGTTTTTGTTTTTTTTTGTTTTTTTATGTAAAATTCAATTTTACAATCATTTTTGCTTACTGACTTGTTATTTATGTAATTAAATATACAATATTAGTTCTATTTTTAATCAGAAAGAAATTAATTACTTTCTTCAAAATACAAAAGTTTATAATAAAAATAAAGTCTTAATAAAATATTTAAAAATAAAGCTATATAAACATTTTTATTAATGAAATTTACATGGAATTTTATTTTTACAACTCTTTTATTATATTTTTATTAAAATATACTTTTACTTTATTTTTCTGAATGTGCTTTCAAAACTTTTTTTTATGTTCAATAATTAAAGCCCATTTAGTATGTTCATTTTTAACTTGATTCAAATTTTAGTGGGTTTTTTTTAGTGACTTGTATGTGTTTTTATGGTGATTTTCTTTTCACTGACTTTTTTCTATACATTATTTTTTCCAGAGACTTTTTCCTACCTACACATATTATGTAAGTCGCTATATAAAATTGGGTCAAAATGACATATTTATGGTCAATTTAGACAATTGAATCTGAATTAAGGCAAGATGTTTAACATGTTGCCTTAAGGGTAGAAAATTAAAATGTGAAAATAATTATTACTAAAACAAAGCAGATAGTATAATTCTTTTGTTTTTTTGTTTATAGATAAAGCAATATTGAAAAAAATGTTTTAATAGAAAATTTAAAGAGAAATTAGAGGAAATAGGAAACATTTTTTAATCTACATCAAAGTGAAAACAAATTAATTTTGTTTCAATTTTTTAGAATATTGCACTTGGTAAAAATTTCAATTAAAAACTATTTGAGAGAGTTAATTTTAGTTATACTAACTTTATTTTTTATATATATCATATTATATTTTATTATATATTTTAATTATATATATATATATATATTATATATATATATATATATATATATATAAGAGAGTTTTATAATTTGCTTGAAGCATTCTGTATATATTGGTTAGGAGGTTGATTTAGAAGGCTATCACAATGCAGATTTAAAGAAATCTAGTCTAGTTATGGCATTTCTTTTTAAATTTTTTTTTTAAAGAAATGCCATAACTAGACTACTTCAGTTCCAGTGATCTTTTGAAAAAGACATTTTATCTCGAAAATTCAAGAATTAAAATACAGGTTAACACACAACACCATTGTTACCGAATTATTTTTTTTTTCTTTACACCTGCATTGTGATAGCCTTCTAAATCAACCTCCTAACCAATATATATATATATATATATATATATATATATATATATATATATATATATATATATATTTATATATATATATTTATATATGTAAAAATGGAAAAGGAATTGAATCCGACAATATGAGGAAAAATGAGTAAAGAAAAGAAAAGTAAATGGATAAAATGAATTTAATCAATCACTTACACATGTGTTTCGGTCAGTTTATGTGTGTGAAAATATTTCGCACACATACAAGAATCAACCTTCATCAGAGTGAATATTTATTTTTTAGAAAAAATAAATATTTACTCTGATGAAGGACGATTCTTGTATGTGTGCGAAATATTTTCACACACATAAACTGACCGAAACACATGTGTAAGTGATTGATTAAATTCATTTTATCCATTTACTTTTCTTTTCTTTACTCATTTTTCCTCATATTTATATATATATATATATATATATATATATATATATATATATATATATATATATATATATATATATATATATATATATATATATATATATATTATATATATATATATATATATATATATATATATATATATATATATATATATATATATATATATATATATATATATATATATATATATATATATATATATATATATGTATTTATATATATGTATTCATATATATATATATATATTTATAAATATTATATATGTATTTATATATATATTTATTANATATATAAAGGGTTTTTTAATTTGCTTGAAGCATTGTGTATATATTGGTTTGTTGGTTGGTTTTTGAAGGCTGTCACAATGCGAGTGTAAAGAAAAAAGAAGGTAACTATGATGTTTTTTGTTAACCTGTCATTTAATTTCTCAATTTTTTCGGGACGAAAATTCCATCATCAGAAGAATACTGGAACTGAAGTTGTCTTAGCGGCTGCTAGATTTGTTCTGTCTTGGGTCTTCCAAATTCTGTGGTTGGGTTGCTTGCTTATGTGTGTGTTTGTGTGTGTAAGTGTGTGTGTGTGTGCTTGTGTGTGAAATGTAAGCGTATGTGTGTGTGCGTGGTGCTTTGTCTGTGTGTCTGATCATTTCTTTTTATTTTATTTTAATTATTATTCCAGATTTGATTCGCCTCTAAGCAAGGTTTTTATTTTATTATTTCTATTTTATTTTATTTCATTTATTATTATTTTTTTTTTTTTTTGTTATTAATAGGATCATCTGATCTCTTTTTATTGATATGTGTCTGAGACTAACATTCCAGATATTGCTTGATTGTTTATGGGTGCGGGTGTGTGAATTTACTGTCTATCAGGTGGCCTGTAACCTGTTGTGTGTGTGTGCGGTGTATTTGGTCAGTCTTAACACCATGAGTGTGTGTGTGTGTGTGTGTGTGTGTGTGTGTGTGTGTGTGTGTTATTTGTGGGTGTGTATGCCTATTTCCTGTACATTAATGTATGTGTGAGTTTATTATAGTGTGTTGCTTTGTACATGTACATTAATATATATATGTGTGTGTGTGTGTGTGTGTTGGTTTTAGGAGCTTAGAATGAACTTAATTTTATTAAAAATTGCGATTATAGAGTCTGTTAGATTCTATTCTGCTTGGTTTTATTTTTTAGCGTTTATATTTATCTTATTTCATTTTCAAATTATTTTGTTTTATTTACTTTTTATTTTATATTTATTTATTTATTTATTTTATTAGTTATTTTTTATAATAATATATATATATTTTTTAATTTTATTTTATTTATTTATTCGTTACTCTCTCTTGATAACTATAAAACAGCTGACGATAAGACAGTTGACTGTCGGCGAACTACTGTCAACTCGTTTGGCACACAGAGCGTCACTCCTTCCAGGCCAAGACAAAGGACCGCCATACCTCCGAAACCCACACCCCGCGTCAACACAGAACAAGTCGTCAGCCAAGAACAAATCAACCCCACACCCGAATCAGCCTCATTTCACGAGCGATGGAAAGAATTATCATCTCAATAATTCCAGATTTTTATTTATTTTTTTAAATTAAACGAAATTTTTATCGTCCGTTTTTTTCTTTTGCTACCATACGCCTTTGCTTGTGATATTTTCAACGTCTACTTTATGACTTGGGAATTAGTTGTTGGTGCGTGATGTTTCTCTCTGGGTGGTTTCGTCCCCTCAATAACTCTACTATAGAAGCGATCGGCACCTTGCTCCTTCGGCATTACGATTTTATTTTTTTTATTTTTAATTAGTCATTTTCATGAACCATTTCGCTATTCCTTCAGATATGTTTCCTTTTCAAAAACATAAATTTTCAATCTTTCTAAACGTAGCATTTCCCTAAGTCACAACTATTAGAATACAATGGAAGACATGTTTCAAACAAACTGACAAGAGAATTCAAATTAAATTGAACAACATGTGACTGTAACATCAATTAAAAATTAACAGTGGGTAAACTAACAATTAGTAAATTAAGCAAGAGGAAAATTTCATGTCTATAAGTAAATGTATTATATATGATACATAGATACCACCAATAACTTCACGTAATCAGTATAGGTCATATAGTAAGAAAGAAAACGTAAATATCTTTGAACATCTTTTTAAAAATCTCGCCAAAAAAAAAAAAGGACATAAAGAGTTGTTATAAACGAAAAACAGTTAATTCCAAATATTCAAATATTCGATTGGGGAAAAATTTACTCACCGTTATCTTGGAAAAATAAGTTAAAACAGCTCCGGTTTTTCTACAAACAGGGTCAAGTTTTCTTTATTGGTATTTTTAGCAGGAATTTAGATATAATTCAGACGCTTATCTTTATTAGAAAAAAAGTAAACACATTTTGTCGGTTTCAGTTTTTTCATTATTTCATCAAATAAAAAAGGGGGTAACCCTCGTAATAAATATTCCCCTAACATATTTTTAGGAAAAAATTGATTTCATGAATTTTTTAAAAAGCTCTAGTCATTTCGTAGGACAAAAATTTCAAGATAATATAAAACTTTATGCAAGTTTCATTTGTGTTACACATAGGCGGGGGATGAGCCGCGGGGGTAAATTTCACAGGGAAAATTGGTGGTACCTAGTATACATCCAAACATTCCACAATATACACAGATACCTGCGGACAGAAAACTAGGATCTATAACCTCAAGAATGGCCGATTTTTTAGCCTTTTTTACTTTTATCATATTATATATATATATATATAAATAATATATATAATTATATAGTATATATATATTATTATATATATATATAAAGTTCCAATATGCAGTTCAATATAAAGTTCTCTGATATGTGAGAAGACCATATTTACGCATATGTATTTGATATGTGATAAGACCTTATATACGCATATTTAGTTGAGTAGACGAGAAAACCTTATGTACTCATACGTTCTTGATGGTGAAAGACTTAGAAAAAAACAAATAGTCATTCTGACGAGTACGTAGACGCAGCCGGCGAAATTGATGGTCGGTTGAGACGTGTGTTTAGGGGGTGCCAAAGTCGTCTCAAATGTATACAGCTGGTGTGGTTGCCGCTGAACTGCTTTTTGTTGGCGAAAATATGGTGTTTTATTTTTTGTATCTTTTAACAGTGTGCTCGGCCCCGATTTTTTTAAGCAGGAATCTCTTGGATTGGATAAAAAAATATAACTATTGGCTCTTTAACAGGGCTGGCTCCGATCCTTTGGAGCCTTACAGTTTTAATCGGAGTGTTTCAGATTGCCGTTAAAAACAGTATAGTAAAATCAGAATAGAGATGTTGCGCTAAAGTAGTATTGCTTATCAATATTTTTAGGTTAATGTTCCTTAGTTTTGAAGTGCCTAAGCGTGCTGGGGCTGTCGGTCAGCAACGTATATAAGGAATCGCAGGTTGTTTTCGCCAACCTTCCCTGTGTCTTAGTTACCAGTGACCTGGACACTCTAGGGGTAATTTCGCCTAAACAAAAATAGTCATTTCAAGTGAGGTCAAAGTATGCCCACATTCGTTTGTAAACCAGGGTTACTGAGAAAGATAACCTTGATATTTTACCATGTAAGCATCCTTTGGCCTGGGTTCCCCCAGCCTTTTTTTTTTACAGGCGGTACTAACAAGGCAAAATATTTCATTTTATTAAGTTATATACTTTAGTTAAACAATTTATTTATCGAAAAATTATAAATATATTATTGAACTTTCAAGTTATTTTTCTTTCCAAGCTCAGCCATTAGTTTGTGCATTGTAGGGTAAATAAGATTAGATACCCTAGAAAACCCTTTCTAATGTACATTTATTCTTTTGTAAATGAAGAATGAGTTTAAATGATTTAAATGTTAGCATTTGTAACTGGTATTAGTATGAAAAATAATTCCCAATGGGTTTTTATAATGTATTAATTCTCACATGGGGGTAAATATTTCTAGTTCCAATAAAATGGCAAATTACCATTTCTTGAATATATTGGCGGAAATAATTCCAAGTTTCAGTATATGAGTAAAGTACCGAAATTACATGTATATTGTGAAAATATTTGAATGAATTTAAGTACCGCAATTTTCCAGTTCGGATTCTGAATGAAAAGACAAGGCAATTAAGACACAAGTATATTTAACAATTTAATTACCAACAAAAATGAAAGGAGGGATAGAAGAAGAGATAAAAAGAAGAATAAAGGTGAAGGGAGAGTGGATATGGTTGCAAATTTCATAGTATTCGCAGGGTAAACTTAGCTTTAAAGAGTCCGTGTATCAAAGTTCATAATAGTTGGTTATTTGAAAGGTAATAGCGGAAACTTAATTCTTGAAGATGCAAATAGTTATCTTGAAAGGTATTCGTAGAGTCATTTCGAAGTGTCAATTTCTTTGTGGTTTATAGTTGAATTTCTGTTAGAATTGAAGATAGTCTTTGAGTTGAAATGAAGTATTATTTGTATTTTTAAAGTTGAATTTCAAGATTTCTGGAAAGCCACCAATTTTACAAACAGAAACGGAGATTGAGGAATTATTTTCGTTGGTTAGAATCTTTAAAAAAAATATTATTGGTAATTCGCTTGGAAAGTCATAACAGGTTCTGGTCCAGGATAGATACCCTGACTGGTGAGGCTCCAAGACGAAGAATAAAAACATTTTCTTATGACGATACCTTACTGGATGACCCGTGTGAATCAATATTAGAGGAGGAAGACATACACCCTGTTCAATTTATGCTCAGAGCATCTGAACAGTATATGCTGCATCCCCTGGATAAGGGAACCAAAACACCTCCAATTTTCTGTCTTTCAGAGTAGCAAAGCGGTCTGTTTAGAAGACCGAGCTTTCATAAAAAAGTCCACTAACCTCAGGTCAAAGCTCTATTTCGTTAACTAAGCTCCCCTTAGCTCCTGATAGTATTACATTTATGAGAATCATAAATTGTGAGCAGACCCTATAGTTAGTTTTAAATAAAGTTCGTTAGATTTAAAAGCGGAGGCGGGTAGATTTCCATAACCGTTGGGTTATGATTGCATTTTGGATGACCCCAATTGACCGGTACAGAGACGTGGGAATAGTCTGTTTTAGAATTTTAGATTCGACCCTGGGCTTGGAAGGAGAAAGACGTGATAGTCTTTCTCTCTCGGGTCATCTCATCCCCGCGGTGGAAAGGATGGACTCATGGGCTAATAAATAAAAGCTTGATCAAGCAACAAAAAAGTCTTGTTAGTTTATTTAATAAAAAAAAGCAAAGCTCAGAAGAAGAATAAAATCAGCCCTTAGGTAGAAGAACTCAACTAGACAAGACATAGCAGATAGAAGAAGAATCAATAAGTAACCAGAGTAATCAAGAGTAAGACCATCCATCCACTCTAAGATAATACGTCTCTCTCTCTCTCTCTCCCTCTCTCCTCTCCCTCTCTCTCTCTCTCTCCCTCTCTCTCTCTTCTGTCTCTCTGTCTCTCTCTTATATACCCGATGTTTGATAGGGGTATATAACAATAGACTGACTGCCAAAACAATCCACTTTCTGGGAATGTGAGCTGCCATCAAATGAAATGATGCAATCTGTTGCCTATTGGAACACTTCTCCCATCAAAGATGAAGGTGTATGTGCCACTTTTGTTGATGTATGTCACTTCTGTGTAATTGTCGCATCTAAGAAAAAGTATTCCCATACATAAGATGGTAGCTCAACAATGTTGATGTTTTTCTTTTCTTTTTTTTTTTTATTCAAATCCTTTTTTTTTTCTCATTCAAATCCTTAAATCCCTCTACGATAAATTTGATCTTTGCAGCGCTTTCGTACAATTTGACTCGAATCGGAGCTCTGTGTGGAAAGACTTATTTAAACTGCAATTTGGCCATTGTAATGACCCAGTTTATTGTCTCTCGAATGGAAAAACGAGAACCTTCAACCACACGGAACAAACGAGAACCATCAATAAGACGGATAGGCAAGATACGTCAATCAGATAGACAAACGGGAAACGTCAATCCGACAGACAAACGAGAAACTTCACTCAGACGGAAAGACGGATAAGGTTTCTCTAATCATGCAGTAGAAACATAAAAACGTCCTTACATCTTCCTTGGTCATGCAAATGTTCCAGTTCTTTCTTTTTTTGTTTCGTACATATGAATTTCCTTCTACTAATCATGCAGTAGGTTTTTTTTCTGTCTTTTTTTGTGTGTGTCCTATCTTATTTTGCATGTATGCACAATGTTCTTTATGCAGTAGGATGGAATTCAACAAGAGCTCTCAGCGCCCTTTACCAATTACTCAATCCAATCCGTGAATTATGTTCAGAATGTCAATACATAAACGTGTACACACACACACACACACACACACCACACACACACACAAACACACACACACACACACACACACACACACATATATATATATATATATTATATAATATATTTTACCAACAAGCTTTTGCTTTAACAGCAGCCTTCAGTCCTTCGCCAGAGTTTTTTAACTATTTTGTAGGTGTAGTTTTCTTTGTATCAATTATTGGTGCTAGTTCATTTGAATTCCACCCTGCCTTCCACCGAGACACCTACTGAGTCTCCCTCTTTGCTCTCACATACTCCTGCCAGTGCTCTTTTCTGCTTGATATTTTTCCTACGTCTTTTCAACAGGGAATACTGCTGATAGTGCCATCAATAAAATTCCGACTAGTTTATTACAATCCCGACGTTTCCTTCATACTGAATTCGAATCCCTACTGAACTTAACTTATCCTGTAACTGGTCTAAATCAATCCTCTCAACTGGTCCTAAATGTTTAGTATCTTTCTCAACGTGGCATCAGGAGCTCCTTCAACTAGGGTTTCCACAACTCCGCCCAATCGCTAATATTGGTCCCTAATAAGTTAGAAAGATTCTTTTTCCTCGAATTTCTCTACCGCTTGATAATATGGGGGAAGGGGACAGGGTGTTCCAAATGCCGAACATCTAATGGTAGTTTTATCATGGCTAATGGTGGCATTACTTTCACTGTCTTTGTGGGTTTGCCTTCACGTACTCTGATAGGGCAAATTTCTTCTGGGTAGCAAGTGCCCAGATTCCATCAGTCACACTGATACCTGAGGTAATACTATGTTTGTCAATACTTCAGTCTGACAATTATTGTGTATCTCTCCTTTATCCCCTTTGTATAATTCTAGTACGCACAACTTATGATTACCCATTACATATATGGAACTCACAGAGTTGCAAGTTCCTAAGGCATAATTTTTACACTTTATTGCTTCTACCTCTGACAACAGCATGAATTTTGTTCGAGCAAGTTCAAAGCAAGGAATTTCAGTCTCAATTTTATATCGAAAAACTGCTCTAAGTTTCTGGTCTACCCGGGGTATGGGAGAGGTAAGTTCATTACCTGATATATTTCAAAAATACTATCTCTATCCAGTAGGGGTAACGGATAACAATGCCAATAGTTTATCATCTAACAAAGTAACACAATGCAAGGCACTATAATACATCCACAATTCTTTAGTAGAGTCAACCGGCAATCTCAAATGATGAGGGAGCCTTGCTCGTATACCCACGAGAATACTTCTAAGATGACTAGGGGTTACTATACTCGGAGATAAATGTCCTAAGGACAACATGTCCAACTGTGCTCTTACATGTTCCAGTAGAGTTATTAACGCCCGACTCATCTGTCGCACCCTGGTAATGATCGCTATCAACTGAAAATACTGCTGGACAAAATTTCTAATTCTATTAACCTATCTGTTATATTCCCCACTTTTTTCCTGCAAGGTTTTCATACTACTAACCAGCCAGTTTATAGTGCCTCTGTTCTAATTCCACTCTTGCCACGTTTAAAATGGATACACTTTCCTTAGCTACCTGGGCTAAAACTTTCTGACCCTCTCTACATCTTTCAATTTTCTTCTGATTGTTTTCATGTCGCTATCGGATACTGTTCCGAACAACACACTTAAGGCTTTTCCCACTATGGGTACCACCGCTCTTTTGGGTCTAGTTGGTAACAACTCTATCCCCTTCAAATAATTATCTTCTTTTTCCAATTTTTCTCGTAGTTGGAAGATATGTATTACTTCCTCCACCCCCCTCATTTAATTCTTCTCCGCTAAGGTTAGGATTAAGAACCTTATCCTTCCTATCCTGTACAAATGGCTTCTTTCCCCAGTATTTCTCCCCTCCTTCCTGAATCCTCTCCTGGGCTTGGCTCTTTCTAATTCTAGATCGATCCCAGAATCTTTCTCCAAGTTTCTAGTTCTAATGCATCGGCCAACCTAGCCGGTCTCCCGCGAAGTATCTCATATCTCACTTCGTCGTCCTGTAAGGCATCTACATATAGATCAACCAGCTAGGCTTGGATCACCTTACATTCCCGAGCCGTCTCCTCCGGGTAGGCGAGCAACGCCAATTCGGTCGCTCTCACCCAACTCCTGCTTCAGCCTAAGTAATTTCTGTTCGTTCTATTTGGGTACGGACACTAGCATACTTTTCTATTAACCTTTTTTTTAAAGTCTTCCCACCCCAAACCAGGACTTTCTTCAATCCATCTCCTCACAGATTTTGAAACCGGTCCTGCTGTTGCCTCAAATGCTAACGACACCGATTCCCTCTCTGATAGCCCATAAATTGTTTTCTTCTTCTCAATTGATTCTATCCAGTCTTGAAGTCTGGTAGAATCGCCCTTGAATGATGGCACTCGTATCCCACCTAATATTCTCTGAAGGTTCCCTCTTCCCATTCCTTCCTCATCAGCTTCCTGACCCCCCATATTCAAACTATCTTGAGACCCACTCACACTCATTATTATATAAAACACCGGCAAGAGATGTACGACAACAAAGAAAAGGGAAAACCAAAAGAGTGTCTTACCTTTAATCGATCCCTGCCTCCTCTGTTTCTGGGTTGTTAGTTTTCTCAGACAGTATCTTTTTTCTTAAAGTCAAATTGACTAGAGTCTCTTTTCTCAAAACATATCAAGTTTCCCGCTCCTTGGTTGCCGGGTCTCAATGTTCCAGCATCCTTGCTGTCTGAGTTCCTGGAGTGGTTTTCTTGTTCTTTTTTCACTGAGGTCACAGTCCGGGTTGGAAAATCCTGGTCACGGCACCAAATATAACCCGTAGGCCGCTACTGAGCTAAAGAGCTCACTGAATTTCCGAAATAGTCGTCAAGATCGGATCTTCCGCATCAGCCACGAGTTGCAGGCTTTCTATACTTGCCGGAAGTCTGATCGAATGCCCACGTTGTGTTCAGATCTTAAACGACCAGAAATCTATAGAAACTGATATTCCACGGTTAACGGCGGCTAGTGGTCACATAAAGAAACAACGACATCACAGACATCACCGACAGATGGGATAGACGAGAACCATCAATCAGATATACAAACGAGGACCTTCAATAAGACGAACAGAAGGATAGACGAGAACTATCAATCAGATGGACAAATGAAAAACCTTCAATCAGTGACAAACGAGGACCTTCAATCAGACGGACAGATGGATATACGAAAATCATCAATCAGATGGACAAACGAGGACTTTCAATCAGACGGACAGACAGATAGACAAGAACTATCAATCAGATGGACAAACAAGGACCTTCAATCAGTCAGACAGACGGCAAAAAACCACAACACAAGCCAAATATAACGGTTTCGAGATTGTGTTTCGAGAGTGTCATGTGTACTTTGGTATTTCCTTTGAAATTGGGAGTCCCTGACAGCTGATCGAGGGTAATGGAAGGCTGCGATTTAAAGGAGTGTAGAACTGTTTGAAGCTGCAATGGTGGACAGGGCAAAACTCAGGAGGACGTGCCAAAAACGTGAAACTCTGCTGGCCAATTCTGGTGTATCTCTGTGAAATGTGACCGGGTCCTATTGTCAAAGGCGGGCTTGGTCAATCACATGAAATCACATGTAAGCTACCTGACTGCAATTGTGGTCTCTACCATACCATACTGATTCCCAGCGTGATCTCCAACATGAGGACTTTTTATGTTCCTATTGCACAAAAGTGTGCCGAACAGCTGGTGGTCTCAAGCTTCCATGAGTTCACTGTGATCTGTATACAACAGCTGTCGACTCAGTCAACACTGATCGTTATGTGTGCCAGATATGTTCTAAAATATGCAACACTTTGGCAGAATTGTAAAGTCATGAACGAGGTCACAAATGGACAATGAATGAAGGAGTGACAGTCCCCAGACAAGACGTTCTTATCAATTTTATGTATGCATGTGTATGTGTGTGTGTGTGTGGGGGGGGTATTGCTGGATCTAGTTTTTAATGATTTGCTCAAGTTTCAAAGGAACACAAACCCCAGACAGAAAAAGTCGACCTTTTGAGTTGTAATTTTCAACAGGCACAGATCCATCCATCACATAAGGATGAGAAAGCAGTAAAGTTTTAAAGAATCTGAACTAGTATTTGGCTAAGGAATGTATTCGGGGTAAAATGGAATAAATGAGTAGAGGAGTTAAAGAATAATAAATTCTTGCACACAATCCATATGATATAAAAGATATAAAGTAAAATAGAGAACACAGAATAAGAAAATGATTGGATGGAGGAAGGAGGAAGGAGATAGAAATGTGATGATAATAATGATATTTTCTTTAAATAATTTATATTTTCTAAAGAAATATAAAAAAATGATATTCTGTCTTATTTGTAGAAGTTTTTTCTTTGTTTAATTGATAATTGATAATCAACTTTTTCATGATTATTATTGCTCCATTGTTTTTTTTAAAAATTGTTTGTGAAATTATGCATAATGTTTTATGTTTGCCATTATTTGAAGAATATACTGAAGAATAAAAACAACTTTTTTATGAATAAATTATTGATTGATAACTTGAATATTAATACAAGGGTGATTCAAATGTTTACAATATTTTGGTAATGTTTTACTTTGCTTTGTTTATATCACATGAAGCATCTCAAGCTGAAGAATGGTACCTGTTGTGGTAGTTGGTGCACAGACATATTGTGTATTGCTTCACTCAGTGTGTGATTTTAAAGTCACACAGATAAATATGCAACATAATCGAATACAGGAACTTATGCCTTATAAGTTTGAAATGGGTCATAACATCATGGAAACAACAAAAAACATTTGTTATGTGAAAGATGAAGACATAGTTAATTATAGTATCAGATGGTTGAAGAAATTTTGCATGGGTTGCAAGAAACTTGATGATCAGATAAGGTTAAGTAGGTCTGAAACCATGGATTCCGAGGCCATGCTCCAAGCCATAGAGGCAAATCTGGCAATTAGCACTCAGTACGAGTCAAGCTCTGAATCTTACAGTCCAGTGTAGTCCATCACCTTCAAAACCTTGGCAAAGCATCTGGAACTACAAAATTGTGCCTCATTTTACTAAAAATATTACAAAACTTTTCACTCACCCAAGTAGATATGATATACCATAAAAAATAGTTAATGAAATTTAACCATAAAAGAAAATTGCTTATCCTAACAACTTGTTTCTATTGTGTTTTTTGAAGTAATTCCTTTTAGTATGAATATAGTAATTCTAGTGATTTTTCAAGATTTCATTGTTGAATTCTGTGATTCAACCAGATGTTAATTATGTCAAAATGGTATCCTTTATCTTTGGGAATATGAAAAAGTCACAAGATAAGATGAATAGGTTGAATGGTAAATAATTATTATGTTTTTGGAAGCTAGGAATTATTGAATTATTGTTATATGATATCCCAGTGGTAATTGTTCTTCCATTTCTTAATCTTCAAACACACACACATAAAATGCATTAAATAGAAAACTGTATTAAATATCATTTCAAAATAAGTGAAGTTTCAAATTTGAAATGTGATCAAATTTGTGGTGTGTTCAAAAGTTCAAATAATCATGAGGACCTTTGGAAAGGATTGAGAAGTTTAATTAATGAATATTCAATTAATGAAGATCCAATATAGGAAAGTTGAGAAGTGTATTAAAATGGTGCAAATGAAAGGTGTGTCAAAATGTTGAGTCTAAACTCAGGTAGATGAGCAAGAGCTTTTGTATTAAGGATATCATAGTTGTCAGCTGAGAAGGTAATAAATTATTTTTATTTTATTGAAGAACTGGCTTTTGAGAAAATAAAAGTTCTTTTTTTGTTAAATTGAACAAATGAAATTGGCTTTTTAGAGTAAGACAAATAACAGTTTTCTTCTGTTTGTTTTTTTATTTTTACTTTTTCATTTTTCAAAGACACTCTCTGATTAATGTTTTAAATAGTTGTAAAGATTGTAAGTTGTAGGTTGTAATTTACTATAAAACTCTAGATATGTTTAAATGAAGTCTTTATTTCTTATAAAAAAATTATTTTATCATGCAATATATGATACCATGTGTGATATCCTGTCCTCATCAGCCACCAACCAGAGGTGGTAACACATTTTTGGTGGCTTAAGGTGGTACTGCCACACCTGGCTCCACAAGCATTTTGGGCCATTGACAGCATGTCTAAAAAAAAATTTTTATGAAAAAAAAGATGAATAATCTTTGCAATTTCATTGTAAGTGTAGTTATAATGAAACTGAAAAGATGAATGGATTTTATTTATTTATTGTAGTTTGTGTTTTTCTTAACAAAATACATTCACTTTTACCTGTTAATGACATTATGCACTCATAGTAACCGTTACTAACATTCCTTGATATTATGTAATCACTAGAGTTGTACACTGGAAGCAGTAATAAATGTCATGCATTTTTATATCTGCTTAAGATTTTTTACTTTGAATTTTTGGCTTGCTTAGATTTTCTTCAGGGTGCTGTCACTCAACAATAGGATCCTGAACACTGTGGAGATAATTATGATTCATAATTCCATCATTCAATTTACATTCTCCAATAGGGGAATTATGTTGTTTGCACCATGGTCTTATGGGTTTGTAAACCTTGCAGGCTGTTCAATTTTTTGTCACATGTAGCCAGGTAGATATCCAGATGATTTTCTGTTTTGAGTCAGTCTGATGATATATTCTCCCTCCCCACTACAGTCACCCAGAGGGATTTTTTTGTTTTATTTCTAAATTCCTCTTTTCAAGATGTCACAACAATTTTCAGTAAAATTTACTACATATGATTTTATAATATAAATGCTTTGAAAATTGAAGAAGAAACAAATTTTGTATTTTCTAATTATGGTTATTACAGTTTACCATACTTTTATTGGTTAAATAAATGTAAATAAACTATAGGTCATGTCAGATAGCCAACATATTTAAAATATTGAAATCAACCACTAAATATCATTTGCACAAATTGTCTTTTGTTTAAGTTAAATGTAAGACAGCAGGTTAAAAAGAAAACTAGGTTAGATAAGTTTTCAAACCCCCCAAGGTTTAGGATGGCCAGTTTATTTTTAAAATTTTACAGATAAAGGGAAATAATCATGTTGGCCTTCATACAATGGCCTGTTGTTGAGTAACCCTGGTGCATATATGTGCAGACATATTTCTTCAGTTAGATAAGATTTTAATTAGAGACTTAAATTCATCTACTGAATATGGTATCCTAAATAGTATGTAAAGATTTTTTAAAAATTTATTCTCAGCCTAAGTAACAGCGATGAACTAGAGTCACCATATATATATATATATATATATATATATATAATATATATATATATGAGGAAACGGGGGTTGGAATCCGACAGAATGAGGTAAAATATAAGGAATGAAAGAACAAAACACAGACAAAAATGTGTAGTATATTTCGCTGGAGTTTGAACTCGGCTTCATCAGCTTTTATTGAATCATCAAGATCATACAAGTGTTTTATAGAAGGGGGAAATGGGTAGGTGGGTGGGTTTTGTGGTGAGGGAAAGATTTGATTGGTTATAGGAGACATCTTTGGGGAAGATGAGAAGGAAATCAGATGGGAAGAGAGTTGAGGGAAGTAGGTAGAAAAAAATGAATGGTGAGAAATACCTGATAGGGGAGGGGAGTAGACTTTCTTGGGGGGAGAGATTTGAGTAGAGGAAGTAGCAAATGGGAGTAATAAAAGGGGGTGGGTGGTTAGATGACCATAAAATCAAAATCAAACCTGTTTGTTAGTTTGTGGGTTATGGCCGAGTAGGTCACCAAATGAGGGTCAACAGGGGAGGTTAGGTTAGTTGGGGGTGGGAAGGTGGTTGAATATAAAAGTATATATATGCAAATAAACACATACATAGATATATACACACATACATACACATACACAAGCATCTACATATACATAAAGACACAGATACATACATATACAGTAATGCATACATGTGAATATACACACATATATATATATAGAAACATACACATGCACACATACATATGCATAAACATATATGAAAACATGAATATATACGTACATGAGTACATATACATATAAATACATATATACATGCAACCTCATGCGTGAATACATATAAACATAAATATACATATATATAAACATACATATACATAAACGCACATACATACAGATGAATAAACATGAGTATACACATATAGACCAACACACGCAAGTACATATATATATAAAATCATAAGAATATAGAGGGGTGAAAGAGGGGGATAAAGGCAATGGGATTGGATGGGTAAGGGAGGAGAAGACCAAAATTATGGGTGACTTTTTTCTTTTTTTTTTTAATCCATCTTCAAATTTGATTTTAATTTTGTGTTCTTGTGTTATGCTTTTTGCGATAGATAAGTCCAGGTTGAAAAATCCGGGTCTTAGGTTTATAGTCTCTGTGTGGGCTCTGATCGCTGATTCGCATTGGCGTCTTAGTCTCTTTCTGTGTATTAGCTTGATAAGAGAAGCCTTGTTGAAATTAAATGTGTGGTTGTAGTCAGCCGTGTGGGTGAATAGGGCGTTTAGGTTGTCATTTGTTCTTATCGATCTATTATGCTCGTAGATGCATTTGGTGAGGCTGCGTTGAGTTTCTCCAGTGTAACGTTTGTTGCAATTTTTGCATAGTATGGTGTATATGCTGGCTTTGGGAGTGTCAGGGCTGTCAGGTGTATTTGTGTGTGTGGAAGAGTTGGTGAGGTCCTTGATTGTTTGGGGGGTAGTTTGTATGATTTTTATTCCTAGGGTGGTTAGTTTGTCATAGAGTGGTTTGTTTTGCATGTTGATGGGTAGGGTTAACTATCTGTAGGGGGGGGATTGGGGTGTGTGATAGTAGTGGTGGTGTTTTTTGGCTTAATGTTTGAGTGTATTTTGAGGGCCTTTTTCTTGGCATTGAGGATGACATTTTTGGGGTATTTTAGAGTTGTGAGGGAGTTCTCTATGTGTTTGTACTTGTCTTCTAGGTGTTGGGGGGTACATATGCATAGTGCTCTTAGTTAGAAACCAATTATAAGACCTGATTTGATCTTGTTATTGTGATGGGAGTCTACTCCCATCACAATAACAAGTGTATGTAGTCATTTTTGTTGGTGGGCTTGCGGCAGACTTTGTAGGTGAGTTTGTCTTGTGTTTTTATCAGTAGAAAAGGTAAGGTGTTGTTAGATTCTTTTTTGAAGGTGAATTTTATGGTGGGTTCTCGGCAGGGTTTAGTTTGTTGGCGATGTGTTCTATTTTGCTGTCTTGTGGGAGGAGGATCAATATATATATATCGGGGCATGAACTTTGGTAGACTAATCCACAAATTCCACCCAAATATTAAAAAGTTAGCCAGAAAACTTGAAAAAATCACAAATAAAATTGTTAAACAGGAGATGTGTCTTTTGTTTAATTCAACATGCATAAATGAAAGAATGCTGCCCAAATACACACACACACACACACCACAACACACACACACACACACACACATACATATATATATATATATAAAGTTAAAAGAAAAGTAAGAAAAGTTGTAAAGAAGTGCTCAAATCTATTAATAGCAGAACAGGTTTAAAATATTAAAATTATATTCCTGCTGAACTCACACACACACACACACACACACACACACACACACACACATATATATATATATATATATATATAAATAAAATGATGATTGTATTTTCTCAGAAAATTCTAGCTGTTTTAATCCTATCTTCCTGTTCCTATAACTGGATCATAGTTTATTGTAATTCAAATCTTTTCTGTAACCAAAATTTAATAAATGAACCTACATTATACTTTTTATGATGTTATTTTCATTTTGAAAATTTCAATCTGTATTTATTTAGGACCTTAAATTAGACAATCTTTTTTTAATGACTGGTTGATTTCATTTTTAAAGATATATAGAGCTAAAAATATCAACTGTCGCCACATGAATAAGTTACAAAACGAAAGTTACAATTGTCTTATACAGCATTACCATTAGTGGGAAGCACGTGGTGTAATGGTTAAAGTCATGGGAAATGGACTCGTTGCCCTGAGTTCAAATCCTGGACGTGGTAATTGCATTTCACTCAGCGCTAATACCCTTGGGAAAGGTATGAATCCTACTCACCCTCCAGCTATGGATAAATAATAGGGCAGACTGGGCTCTTTAACCTTGGTTAGGCAACCGTTCTAGGAGAAGGAAAACTCTGAATTCAAACCTGTTGAACTCCGCTTAAGAAATTGACCTTGTGTCACATCCTGCTCATGCGGAGGGGTTGGTAAATATATATACAGCATTACCTAAAAAATGTGAAGGAAGAAAAGTCACAACTTTGGTTTCTGGGTTAATTTTTGATCCTGAAGAAAAGTCACCAAAATGTTTTTTTTAAGTAAATATTTTGATTTATTTAGTAAGGAAATAAATATTTTTTCATAAAATAAGTAATGTTTTAAATTATCTAATTAGTATGAACCAAATTATTTTTAAAAAATTGATTGAATAAAGGATTTTTGTTTTTGTCATATTTAGTATTTGGTATATACCAACATATTTTGTCCTTGACGTTGAAATAATAATCAATACTACTAGTTAATTAGAGAGAATTGTTCCATCCTGCAAGACAAGCTGGTTTCTCTGTAAATGTTTGCATCATCTTTTGACAGTAAGTATAAATACCTCCCAGCAATCATGACTGAAGGTAAATCACTTATTCATCTACAGGTTTATTGACTGATTTATTAACAAGGTACACAAAAACATAACAGCAAGTAAATGGTATATACAAAATATAGCAGGTGGCTGAAGGCTCTTGTAACCTTTGTAGACTTAACGTAAATATACAAAGCAGTATACAAAAAGATTGTCCAACAGCCAGTAATGACCTTAACATAAGTTAGTCTGGTCCTAATTTACTGCACAGCTGAGAGTCCTTTAATAAAAAGGGAACTACCTAAAGAAGAAATAATGCAAATAGGGGTAGACATTGCATTTAAGTAAAAGCTAGAAGGTTTTACCATGGAGTAAGCACATGTTACAAACAAAATACTTATTAATAAAGTTTATAAAAAAGGAAGAACAACAAAATATCAGATAATTATAGAGGTTCTATGTTGAGATAAAAACAAAGAATCTTACGATGATGATTCAAATTATTGGATTAACTAGGATGGATGAAAGCATGTGTCATTCTTGTTGTGTCTTAGACAAAAGCATATGTCATTCTTGTTGTGTCTTAGACAAAAGCATATGTCATGTCATTCTTGTTGTTGATTAGACAAAAGCATATGTCATTCTTGTTGTTGATTAGACAAAAGCATATGTCATTCTTGTTGTTGATTAGACAAAAGCATATGTCATTCTTGTTGTTGATTAGACAAAAGCATATGTCATTCTTGTTGTTGATTAGACAAAAGCATATGTCATTCTTGTTGTTGATTAGACAAAAATGCACAACATTGGAAGTTCTGAGCCAGTGATGATTTTGGGGTTGAACTTTAATAAATAAGGGACCACTAAGGGAGTTAACTAACTGGCAATCTAAACTCTAATGGGTAAAACAATACTCCCCGCCTGATGTATTACATGTCATTAATCTTATGCTAAGAAAAAGAACAGTCTGCAGATGTGGCTATAGTTGTGAAGGCCCTTGGATTCTGGATGTAATTCAGTGCTTTCAAGGGGTCTCCCCATGAAGACCAGGGTTGAAAAAGCGTAGAATGTCCTCACTCATGGATGTAGGTGTCAGGTGTGTGTGTGTTCTAGGAGGATTATGAACACTTCCTAAGCAGATGTTGTTACTGTGGCCCACCTTAGTTTAAGTGTGTGTGTAGAGCATTGTGGGGGTAGTGAAGGCCTGTTGTTTTCCTTGACTTGGAATGTGCTAGGGCAGGGCTCAAAAGGGTACAGCATGTGAAGGGTATTTACTGTGGAAGATTGATGAGCTTTCTCTAGGTGGACATCACCCACAAATGACTCACCAAACGTCGAGTTTCTGGGCTTTTTGAGCTGCCACTACAAATCTGGGTGCACTGTGAGACCACTCCAGCTGCTATTGGGGAGTTCTCCTCCATGCCATACTCTGTGTTTGGCTTTGTGCCTGAGGTCCAAGGGAGTGACCCTGGGTGGAGGGCAGTGTTGTGCTCCTGACTGTTGCATTTGTTACACACAGTATCTTTTCTGCATTATCTTGCTGTGTGTGAATCTGGGTTGGCTGGTGTTGAGTTGAATCCCATTTGACTGCAACTGTGTTGTCTATTCAACCCATAGTAGTAGCTCAAACTATTTTACTAGGTTGACTTAAAGGAAATATATGGATACTGCCATTGTTGTTAGCAGTGTCCATATTTCAGATTGAATGTCCACCTGTGTTTTTGCTAAGGCTGAGAAACTCCATTAGGAATTGTTTTTCCTGTGCTGCTGTATAAGAGGTCAATTCTTGTCATGATGTTGGCAGGGTGCTTGTAGTTTTGGAGGTCACCTAAGACTACATCAATCCAATTTATCTTGGACATTATGTTTTACTGTTCCTTATTGGAAGTCAATAAACATGTAGATGAATAAGTGATTTGCCTTCAGAGTTGTGATTGCTGAGAGGTGTTTATACTTATCATCAAAAGACGATGCTCACATTTACAGAGAAACCAGAATGTCTTGTGGGAACAATAAATACTCAAAGTATTATACAATTCTAATTCACATAAAAAACTGTCACTAATAGACTAAATACAGGAATAAAAACAGGAAACAGTTGTTTACATTTATAGCTGTTCATTAAATAGTGTTTACTGTTCAGGCCTTGTGTTACAATCTGTTCATTTTTATTTAAGGAGCCTGAATCAGCCAAATTGGATTTTATTCATATAACATTATTATGAAGTGCCAAATTTACTGCCAAAGTCAAGTTATGAAGTTGAAAATTATGATGTTAAAAAAATAGTTTGGACAGAAATTTCTTCATCTGACTCATGATAAAAGAAAGCTTATTATGAATTTACCCAAGCAAGCAGTAACAACTTTTGTTATTATTATGATTATGAAAAGTAAATTTATTATATCAACATTTTAAGTTATGAAGTTGTAACAAAGTCATATTTCTTGAAACCTTATCAAGTTATGCAGAAGTTTATCAAATTAAATGGCCAAAACTCAGGAATACAAAAACAAACATACAAGAGAAAACTCAATCATACACACATTCTCTCTCTCTCTCACACACAGACACACAACACTCACACAGACACACACGCATAGACACACACACACAAAGACTCCCACCATCTCATAACATGTTGCATATAGTTTCTTCTTAAGATGTACTTACATTCATAAAAAATCAATGGAGCAAGTATTTTATGATTTAACCAAATGATATCAATTCTATTTAAAATATTAAAATATAAAACTTTTGACCTATTTTGCTGGAGAATTCTGTTTATCAATGCTGTTTAATTAAGCAAGTAAAAAATGTTTAGTGTTGAATTTCTATATTCATATTCCATGATGAATAAATAAAGTGTGTTGAAATAAGAAAATACAACCAGGGGAGAGAGAAGATAAACAACGAGGTGACTCTGGATAAGATTTATTCTTAAACTAAAAATATGCTGTTAAAAAGGGCGCCAAAAAGGTTAGGCAGGAAATGGGTGGAGCTTAAGCACCTGCTGATTTTATTTCAAATACGTCATGAAAGAAAACAAAATTATAATTCAACATTTCCTCCCATAATGTTTGGTTTCTTTTCATTGTCGTTAAAAATGATAGTTAAATGTATACAACTCTTGCTAAATTAATTTAAACTATGCTTCATAAATTCTCTCAATTTTACCTTACTTAGTAGTTTACTGAATATATCTGCAATATTATCTTTTGAAGGAATTTAAATGCACATTATTATTTTGGATTACGGATCTTATGTAAGGATATTTTACGGATCTTATGTAAGGATATTTTACATCAATATGTTTAGATCTTTGATGATAAATAGGATTTTTTGTTAATTTGTTCGCACTTTGCATATATATCTATCTTAAGCTTATCACCCTGCAAATCTTGATATAATTGGTTTATAAAATTTGCTTCTTGCACTGCAAAGTTAAATACTCCACTTCATAAGTCGAGAGAGCTATGGTTGATTGTTTCTTGGATCACCATGAAATCAATGGACCATCCTTATTCAATTGGTAGCAATATCCAGAAATACTTCTTCTATCTTCTGAATTTGCCCAATCGGAATCACAATGTCCAATTATATTCATATCACTTTTAGATTTTTTGAAAAATAGGCCATAATCAAGAGTTCCCTTAATATACTTTAAAACAAATTTACTAAGATTTAAGTGTTCATTTGTAGGTATTTTGTTTGACTCATTTTAATAGTATTATCATTTAATTGAGATTCTATTCCTAAAAAAATAGGATAATTGACTTAAATCTTTCATTTTAAAATTTTGTGATAAATTGCCTTTTAAGTCATTCAGACTCACCAAATCTGGAGTTGCAATAATTATATCATCTACCCAAGTTATTATGATTATCTTTGAATTTTTATAATTTTTTGTATACATAATCATTTAATGATTGTTCAAAGTTCTGATCAGTTAAAAAATTGTGTCGTAAATTGTTCCAATTTCTCCCATTTTGTTTTAGTCTATACAAAGACTTTTAAAATTTGCAAACAAGTTTTTTCACCATCTTTATTTGTTTACACAAAATCTTTCAGTTGTTCCACATAAATGTCACAGTTGATATCTGCATTGAGATATGTGGTTTTAAAGTACATTTGATGCACAATGAGGTTGTCTTGTATAATCTGTATTACATTCTAATGGATGTCATTTTCTCTGTGGGTGAAAAAATCTCTTGGTAGTCTACAATTTCTACCTATAAAAAACCTTTGGCTACAAATCTAGCCTTAAATTGTTGTTCATTGTTTAGTCCTAATTTTACTGCATATACCCATCTGCCTCTAATAACTTGTTTTTTGGGGGGTACAGGGGTAAGTTCATAAGTTCCATTTTCTTTAAGAGCATTTATTTCATCATTCATTGTTTTTTCCTATTTGAATTTTTCAGTAGATATGATGGCTTCTTCATAGTTTTGTGGAATATTGCTTACTCTATAATAATAATCAATAGAACAGTTTGTTGTGTCTGAGTTGTCTGAATCATTCAGTAGATATGATGGCTTCTTCATAGTTTTGTGGAATATAATAATAGAACAGTTTGTTGTGTCTGAGTTGTCTGAATCATTCAGTAGATATGATGGCTTCTTCATAGTTTTGTGGAATATTGCTTACTCTATAATAATAATCAATAGAACAGTTTGCAGTGTCTGAGTTGTCTGAATCATTCAGTAGATATGATGGCTTCTTCATAGTTTTGTGGAATATTGCTTACTCTATAATAATAATCAATAGAACAGTTTGCAGTGTGGCTGAATTATCAGGATCATGTAAATATATTGCTTACTCTATAATAATAATCAATAGAACAGTTTGCAGTGTGTCTGAATTATCAGGATCATGTAATATATAATTATCTAAATACTTGGGTTTATTAATTTTTTGTTTAGAAAGTTTTCTTCATTTTCATCTTCATTTTGTGATTCATGGTTTTTATTTTCTGATTGTGTTATTTGTTTTATGTGGTAGACAAAATAATTGTTTTCTTCTTCCTCTTTATCAGATTGTTGGGTTTCATGAAAAAGTACACATCTTGTTCTTTTAATTTCTGGAAAGTAAATAAGATAGGCTGGATTTGCAGTATCATATCCAACAAAAATTCCTTGTTGACTCATTGGATCTAATTTTGTTTTATTTTGGGTATAAGCAAAGCATGTACTACCTAATGTATGCATATTGCTTATGTCAGGTTTTCGAGGTGTGAACATTTCATAAGAAGTTTTCCCAGTTTTTCTATTGAAACATCTATTTCTTATATAAGCTAATGTTCTGATTGCATAATTCCACAAGTTTTTTGGTAATTTAGATTCTATCTATAAACATCTTGCCATTTCAAAAAGTGATCTCCATGATCTTTCAGCCGTACCATTTTGGTGTGGTGAATAAGGAGCTGAGAATTCCTGTTTTATTTTATTTTTTACAAGAATATTTAAAAATTTTGTACAAGTAAATTCATGAGCATTGACTGTTCTTAATCTTTTAACACGTCCATAGGGCATCGTATAAGCTAAGAATTTTTCTGTTGCTTCTGCTGCTTGTGATTTATTTTTAAGAAAATATACTATGCTATTAATCCTGAGTAGTCATCAACAAAAGTTATTGCATATTTTGAGTCATTTATTGAAATTGGTTCAAATCCCAATGAATCAAATCAAACCTTTTATTTGTCTTTCCATTGGCTTTTGTATTTCTATATTGGCACATTTTCCCTTGAGAACACGTGCTGCAATTAAATTTATTTTTGTGACTTATTTTTATGCCTTTTACAACTTCTAAAACATCTTCTTTATCACAGTGTTCTAGAATGCTATGCCATTCTTTTAAAGTATGAGTTCATATAGTTTTATATTGTTTAGAAAATATTTCTTTTCCTTTCAGGGTCTTCAGCTTGATGCCATTTTTATAAAAATAGAGTGAAGCACCATTTTCAGTTGCTGACTCGACTGAAAAAATATTTTGTTTATATGATGGAATATATAATTCATTCTTTAAGGTTGTTTCATGAATATTGCCTTTATTATCTTTGAGCAAAAATTTTGCATCATCTTTAGCATGTACTAAGCCAGTAGTTTGAGTACCATCTGCTAGTTCACTAGTATGTTGCAAGGCATTAAAATTTTCATTAAAATGAACAAATTTTGTTTTATCCATAATTATGTGAGCAGTATCTCCACAATCGACAAGTATATTAAATGAATCATCTTTAAAAGATTTTTCAAAGGTACTTACATTGAACAGAAATGAATTTGTTTCATTCGTATCTTTCAGAGAGTTGACTGAGTTTTCTTTTCTTTTACTTCTGCAATATTTTGTGTCATGTGTCTTAGTTTTATAGTTTTCACACCATCTTCTTTTAAATTTTGATATGTTTCTGCATTCAAAACTTCAATGACCCAATTTTTTGCAATTATAGGATCATACATTTTTTGTATCTTTCTGTTGTTAATTTTCATTGAGTAATTCCCTTGTGTTTTTCTGTATTTTTCAGTTTCTTCATAGCTTCTGAGAGCTGATTTAAATTCACTAAATTTCCATTCATCTTTTCTTTGTGCTACCACGGTAGAAAAGGGTTTAAAGTCATCAGGCAGTTCTTTTAGAATCATTACAATTAGTAGGCTGTCTGAAATATTTTCACCAAAAGCATTTTCTCCTCTTATCATATAATCAGTAACACTTTCAATCGTTAACATTTTCAGTGATGTTAGCTCTGTGTATAGGGAAATTATTCTCGGTTCTCTATTTCTGACATAATGGTCTTTCAATATCTTTATTGCTTTCTTCCATCATTTTTGGCATCTGATAATCAGGGTAAGGCTTTTATCATCCAACATTTGTACCATCAGGGCAAAAACTTCAGCGTTTTTCTCTGGGTCTACGTCTTCTGTATCAGACTCCATAATATGTGACAGTTTTTGCAGGCAAAGATATAAGAGAAATTTTACTTTGCATGATTGAAAATGTTCTGCATCACCATTTAAGTAAATTCTATTTTTGCTGGGTGCATAACCTGTTGAGTTTCTATATTCATATTCCATGATGAATAAATAAAGTGTGTTGAAATAAGACAATACAATCAGAGAGAGAGAGAGAGAGAGAGAGAGAGAGAGAGAGAGGGAGGGGGAGAGAGAGAGAGAGAGAGAGAGAGAGAGAGAGAGAGAAAGAGAGAGAGAGAGAGAGAGAGAGAGAGAGAGAGAGAGAGAACAAGGTGACTCTTGATAAGATTTATTCCTGAACTAAAATACACCATTAAAAAGGGTGCCAAAAAGGTTAGGCAGGAAATGGGTGGAGCTTAAGCACCTGCTAATTTTATTTCAAATACGTCATGAAAGAAAACAAAATTATAATTCAACATTTAGTTACATGTTTCATGATATCAATATTTTGTTAAGGAAAGTTTTCATCCATCAGATTCTGTACTTTTCGGATAGTGTGGTCCCTTCTGAATGTTTAGAGTGTGGGGGTGTTCTGTTATACACACACACACACACACACACACACACACACACATACACATTTATAAATTATTCTGCTATCTTCTTATAAATCAAATCATTTGTTCTGTATCATTTGTAATAATTGTAATAAAATTGTACTGCATTATTTATAAATTAAATTATTATTTTTTGCATTATTAGAATTACATTGTTATTTTTCAGTTATAAAAAAAGCATAGTGAGCGAGTGACTTATCAAAAACATTTATTTTTACTAGAAAAAATTGGGTCCCATGATCAGTTTAGTAAATATTTTTTAACTTTTTTTCTTAAAAATCCTGCAAAAAAAAAGTAATGATCATATAGAGTTGTTACAAAGAAAAACAGTTAATTCAAATATAAAATTATCCAATTAGGAAAAATTACATTGTTATCTTGAAATAAAACAGTTCTTTTTACTTGCAAAAGGGTGATTTTTATGTAGAAACGGGGACTGCAAATTTACATATTATCTCTCTTTGACAATTATACATTTAAATGTATGGGTGACTGTATTCGATATAATTGTTTTCTTGTGCATATTCAATAACCGATTATTGGTTTTCAACGATTTTTGAAAGATTTTTTTTTTTTTGTGGTAGTTTCAGAATAACTCCGGAATTTTTTTTTAGTTGAACTTATAGTGTAACTGAAGCAAAGAAAAGACAGTAAGTATTACAAATATTGTCAGTTTTGCTCTTCCGTATATTATCAACAATAAAAAAAACTCTTAAATTCTCTTAAAAATATTGATATATCGTGGATCGGACAAATTTTTAGTTCACCTGAATTCTAAAATTCAGTGTTATATTATATTTAAATATTAGTGAAAAATTCGAATGTACACACACACACACAAAAAGAAGATTTTTAAACATTAAAAAACAAAAAAACAACATATTTTAATATGTTGTTGTTTTTGTTTTTTAATGTTTAAAAATCAAGAACAACAAATTAAAAATTTTAAATCTCTTAAAAATTAATTTAAAATTTTTTTTTTTCTTGACAATAGAATATGGTACATATTAATTAAATAAGAAAAAAAAAATGTTTTCAAATAATATTATGACATTTTTATTTCAAAATTCATTATTTTTTCTACAAAAACTACTGCCTTGAATATCATACAGATCTTTTGATATAGTTATTCAGATTCTTATCTTTATAGAAAAAAAAGTAAAAATCGTTTTTTCCGGTTCATTTTTTTCATATCTCATAAAATAAAATAGGTGGAGTAGACCTCGTAAAAATATATATATATTTCCCCTAATATATTTTAGGAAAAAACTATTTCAGATATATTTACATCCAAAGGTAAATAGTTATGGAAATTATCGTGAAAATCGGACCATTAATTGATTTTTTATAGAATTTAAAGAACATCCTCTTGTAACTTTTGTCGTAAGTTTCTTTTGGCTACGTTAAATTTCAGTGCAAAAGTGAAAACATTGTTTTTTAATCATAATTTTCATTATTTCCGTAAGCTGAATTTTTTTTAAAAATCATCAGGTGTTTGTTTAATATTTCTTCTTTCGAATGGAAATTTTTTTTTCAAGATAATATGAACTTTTATGCAAGTTTCATTGTGTTGTGGGGGTAAATTTTACAGGGAAAATTGGTGGTACCTACTTTTTACTTTTCCTCCTTCCAGCTTCTTAAATTATCTAATACATTTTTAGAAATTAATAATTCAAAATGATTTTAGAATGAATTTAGGTTATTCATTATGAAAAGCAGTTTGCGTAAAAATAAATAATTTCATAAATGTTCGCATCATAATAAATAGCAAAAATAATTGACATGTATGAAAAAAAGGCAAAAGGCAATATTTTGTGCCTCTTTAAATATTCAAAATGGTCGACACAAAAACATTCACCTCCATTTATTACCAACATAATCACATACAATGAACTTAATTTAACTTATATCATTAATTGTTAAATTTTATTATATTTATATGAAATCAGATTTTTTTCATGAATCAATGGGGCATTATGATTGCAACTATAATGTGACAGTTATGTGCCCTTGTTTTTTTTTTCCCGGAACTTATATCCCTTTACTTTAGTCCCGTTGCTTTTCAAACATTCTTGATTTTTAGGAAAGTGCATTAGATAAAACTTGGGTCTTTTTTCTACGACCACGAATTTATGGGTTGCTTTTTTTGATTGATAATTCTTTTATAAACATCTAACCTAAAAATGACTTCAGACCCTAGGAAAGGGTCAAATCATGGTGAAACTGAATCTTTTTTGGAAATTTTGCTCTCGAGTAATATCAGACCCCACCACGAATTGTCAGTAGGCGATGCACGGTCACAGCTTGATAGATTAGTATTGCAGCAATTAGAAAGAGTCGATATCGATTTTGAGGGGATTACTAAAGAATTGACTGTTCCATCCGTAGATACGAAAGGTATGCATCATTTTAATTTATTTATTATAAACCTGACATTTATCACAAGCTTGACATGTCATTATCTTATTTTTTCTCTAACCATTCTTTTTCTTTTTTGTCTTCAAAATTATTTGTTTCTTTTTTCTTTCTTTTTTTTTTTTTTTTTTTTTTTTTTTTCAAAATTGGTAAAAGAAGTAATCGCAGATATGTTGTGTTTATCCAGAATAGCACGCCGATGAAAAATTTCGTTATTTCTGCGGACAAGAGTAAGTTTCAGTCGTAATCTGATTCATTTTTTTTTTACGGAACAGTTAACTTATATGTAAGTCGTCAGAATTATTTATCCTCAATCAGCTGTCAATATCGTCTTATCAGTTGGGGGAGGAAAAGACTAAAAACACGAACGATGAATGAATTGTAGCTAGTTGAGAAGGTGGGTTTTTTTTTTCAGTAAAAAAAGAAGAGAAAAAAAAAAGAAGAAAAGTAAACGACTGAAACATTATTTTCTGGATGGTAAATAGAATATAAGTATTTATTTACATTTAAATTATATATAATATTTTTGTATATACCGCAAACATTTCATCAGTGTGATATTCTGGATAAGGATCCTATTATTATTTAATTTATTTTAGATTGTGGTAATTTGCTGATAACAAGCCATCATCATCATCATCATCATCATCATCATCATCATCATCATCATCATCATCATCATCCCCCCCCTCTCTCTTATTTACTTATTGTCAAAGAATATCGTAACACTGGAACCATGTTGGTAACCCCCTTTTCGTCTAATGTGATGTTGATGTCGACTTTCAAGGGATCTACATCTACTTATTTTTTCATTGATAGAAAAATAAATTATCTTTATTTATGCTATTATTATTGATTTTTAAGTGATTTTCGTTTTTCCTTCTTCAGATCGCTTCACATTTTATCTTACCCTTTTAGTTTTTATTTTCATCACCTAAGTTTCGAGCATTAATTAATAACCTATGCAAATTAAATTCTTTCAAAATCATCTGTTTGTCACAAACAGTTTATGAATATTTTCGTGTCATACACAAAAATATAATTGAAAGTTTAATTCTAATTCACTTTCAAACACTAAAAATATACACTAAGATTTATTCCAAAAATTGAGGTACCAATATTAAAATATATGCTCTTTTTTGTTTAAGCGTGGCACTTAATTTAGCATCGCGCAGTCTAATTTTGTTGTATATTCTCTTTTAAAAGTTAGTAAATATGTATATATAGCTACTAGATATCTATTAGTAATAGATATCTAGCAACTATATATATTATTACTGTTAGCATAGACTATTAGTACTGTTAGCATAGCCAAAAATTTAACGTTTTTTACCCCCCTCCCTATGAAAAACAAGAAACCTTGGTAAAAATAAATGAAACAACGTATTTTTTGCTGTATGTATTATGAAGAAGGATTTAAAAAATGTAGATGTAATTCTTTGTTTTATAGTCTTTAAAACGAAAGAATCTTATAAATTAAAATCTGGCGCATTTCTGCCGTTTTTTTTTCTCTCTCTTGAAGATGTACTCTTTTTAATGTGAAATTATTATGATTAAGAAATTCATAGAAAATGTTTAATATGTAAGTTTAGGCTTTGTCTTAAGGAAAAAATTAAAATAAGTGATAAATTTACATTTTAGGATTCTTTTTAAAAAAGAAAGGGGGAGGGGCTCTCGTACCGAAATTTTGGCCATATCGCGCATTATACGCCGTGATATAGTCGTTAAGTGTCACATTTAAAAAAGAACCAAAATCTATTCTGCTCCTTTATGATTTATTTGATTCTACCGAATAGCACAAAGGATGCACAAGCAAAATTATTTGTGAAAATACAAGGCTATTCCTATAACAGGCCTAGCAAGCAGGCAGCTGGAGTATTTGACTGGACGTGGCATGTGGTGACCTTATTAATTATTTACAAATATTGAGAACATTTTTAGAAAATTAGTGATGTTTAATAATTAGCTAATTAGCAACTACAACAGCTATTTGAAATTTATCATTATTTTTAGGCATATACAAAAAGCAAGCATTTTAAAAATATATTGGCAATGTTATGATTCATTACTGACATGCTACGCCCCTTTTCTTCTTAAGTATGGTTGGATAATCAAAAGTTTAATAATACATTTTTATGTTAATAAATCATTGGAAAAGGTTTAATGCCAAGCAACCTTTTATATTGGGTTCTCTTGCGAGCCTTTGTAGAAAAACAAAAACAATAAAACAAAACAAAAGACCCCCCCCCAAAAAAAAGTTTAATGTCCAATCTGACGTGTAAAATTTACCCCCCAAAGATTTCTCTGAAAAAAAAAAAAAAATTCTTGGCAATTCCATAAAAAAGCAAGTAAAAGTTTGAAAAAGAATGATATTGTGACATTTTTTAGCAGATTTTTGAATTCATGTTTTTTTTTTACCAAAATAAATCATGTATACAAACTTATAAAGATAGATCTTCTGGTATAATTATTCAGATTCTTATCTTTATAGAAAAAAAATTTTAATCATTTTTTATCGCTTCATTTTATTCAGATTTCATAATATGAAATGGGGGGGGGGGAGACCTCGTAATAAATATTTACACTAATATATTTTAGGGCCGGTAGGAACCACAAGGTTTCGTGTTCGATACCGGCCCTCGCCAACTCAGCGTATGAGTAGCACAGAGATCTGTGCGGTAAAGTAAGGAGCTGATGGTAGGTTTGGCGCTCCACCTCAGACACTGAAACAATCTCCTTGGTCTAGACATTAGACCGCCCCAACGACTTTTTTTATTTTATTTTAGGAAAACCAATATTAAACATAATTTCATCAACAGGTGAATAAATATCGAAATTTTCGTGAAAATTTGACTCTTAATTGATTTTTCATAGAATTTTTTAAAAAGCTTCAAGTCGTAACTTGTTTTTGGCTACATTAAGTTTCAATTGATTTAATGGTGCGAAAATATAAACATTCATAATTTTCATTATTTCTGTTAGCTGAAAAACTTTTTAAAAAATCATCAGGAGTTTTTCTAATCGTTTTTTTAATGTTTCTTCTTTTGAATGGTCCAAAACTTTTGAAGATGATATTAACGTTTATTGAGGTTTCTTGTATTAAATATGGGGGGAGGGGGGGGTAAATTTTACATGTCAGATTGATTGGATATCCCTAAACCACACTCAAAAAGAAAGACTAAAAATATATTATTCAGATAGAATATTTTTTTGTTTATCTAATCACACAAATGTATTCAGTATTTTTACATTAATTAACTAAATCCCCCTTAAAAGTTTTCAGAAATTATTTGATATATATCTTTCTGATAGTTTCTAGAATGTATCATTTCAATATGAGAGCATGGAATTGTATAGTGATATATATTTTTCAATAATTATTCTTTGTTTGAATCTTTTAACCTTTATCCTGCTAAGGATATGTTTCTTTAAAGGATTTATATTTTCTTTATATCTATTATTGCTGTTGTCAGAAATGTTATATATAAAGAAACTAAGTCTGTATCACTTCATCAGTGCTCATTATGTAATGTGCCATTTATGGAACATTGGAAGATTCCTGTTCAAGGAAAGAACATTTATTTTCAATATAAGAGTTAAAAAATAAGATATTTCTACAAACAAGTGTAATTATGATCAAGCATTACCTAAATAAAAGTAAAAAAACAAAAAAACAAACAAACAAAAGAAGCCTTTTTATGCCTAAAAGAAACCCTGTTACAAATGAAGGCATATACATAAAGAAAAAATATTTTTACTTATTGTAACTTTCCATTGGCCATCAAATGTTTCAAAGTATTGTTTGATTAACATTATATACCTTTTTGCACAACTTTTTAATGTTTTTTCTGCATATTTTAGATCAACTTTGGACTTTGAGTAAGCAAAGTATGATATGCATTGAAAATTTAAATAAGTCATTTCTGTCTGTTTTGCATTTTTCATACTGTGATAATTGAGAATGTTTATAAACAGTGGCTAATGTCACTTTTTGCCATGAACAATATGTTTCTGCTAATGTGTCCATTAAATTGTAATATTGTATTTTATGTTGATGAAATAAGGGTTGTGTAACTTTCTTTTTGCCTCCTCTTACATATTATCTTACCTTATAAAGAGGTTCTTGAGTTTTCCAGTGGCTGGCAATTGTAACAACAAAATTGTCATGCCACTTTGCCATCTGAACAGAAATCATTGGCACCCTTTTCTTTTGTTTTGAGGTCCTTACTGGTATTAAATTGTTTAGATACAACTTTAAAAACCTTCCTGAAATTAGATAAAACCTTTATTAGTATTACCATATTGAAAAAAATTTAAAAAATGTCATGTTCCATTTAAGGAACACTAAAAGGATAAAGGTTTTAAGACAACTAAAAAACTAGCAAAAGTTTTTTCTTGATATTCAGTGAAGTAAAATCAAATGAAATGTGAAAGTTAAAATAAAAATTCTATCATAGAAATCATGGATTCAATCTTTGGAATATTAACAGAAATTTTTGGTTTTTAATCTGAGTATCATTATTTTTTCTTTTCTTTTTTCTTATTTATTATTAATTCTATCATAGAAATCATGGATTCAATCTTTGGAATATTAACAGAAATGTTTGGTTTTTAATCTGAGTATCATTATTTTTTCTTTTCTTTTTTCTTATTTATTATTAATTCTATCATAGAAATCATGGATTCAATCTTTGGAATATTAACAGAAATATTTGGTTTTTAATCTGAGTATCATTATTTTTTATTTTCTTTTTTCTTATTTATTATTTATGTTATGTTGATGAGAATTTAAGAAAAAAAGTTGACATTATTTTCTGATTGATTTATTATGCACATAGATTTTTTGTTTTCTTATCAATAAGAAATAATAATTAATTTCTACTAATAAGTATAGTTGCTAATTAACTAATAATTGGATATCATTAACACATCTATTGCTAAAAATGTTTCTCGATATTTGTAGTTTAGTAATTTGATTCTAATAATATTCAAAAGTTGTTTTTTTCTAATAATATTCAAAAGTTTTTTTCCCATTGTTTCATATTTATTGTCTTAAATTTTATAGACATTAATTGCCTTAATTTCATTGAATTATTGATGATATTACAACATATTACAACTTTAAAATCTTTCAGGATTAAAATTTCTTTCCAAAGCCAATTACTGAGTCAAGTATTGCTGCACTCTGCCCTCCAATCAAATACACCTGCTGCCTGCTTGCTAGGTCCTTTATAGAGATAGACTTGATTTAACATTAACACTTTGGTTTTGAAAACTTACAAGTTGATAATTTAAAGTATTTTTTAAAACTCTGGTGCTAATTTCAACATAAGTCTTTTACAATACCATACACAATACTTTTTAATTCACAGTAATAAATAATATATATCCATTTTACTCTATTCCTTTAATTAATTTATCTGATGAAACCTTAGATTCAATCTCTGATTTTTTTAAAAATCCTGCACAAATATATTGAATGATTTCTTTTTAATATTGTGTTTTTTAATTTTATTTTACTTTAGATGGCATACCAATCATTGTGTATATCCCCACAAAGCTTCCTGTCAATCCACCAATCTTTGTCTATTTTC
Source organism: Doryteuthis pealeii (assembly GCA_023376005.1). NCBI lineage: Eukaryota > Metazoa > Mollusca > Cephalopoda > Myopsida > Loliginidae > Doryteuthis > Doryteuthis pealeii. Next base: position 18,158,727 of record CM042179.1, read on the forward strand.
ATGGTGGGGGTTTCTCCATGGGATCCTGCGTACATGTTGAGGATACTTGTAAAATTTTAGCAACGTAAGTAAACTACATACATACAATATCTGATATTTCATAAACAGTTTTCATAGAATCAAATATATACTATTAAATATTGAGGTGTACACTGTTTTCTCCAAAATGAACATGGGCATACACACATACATAATGATTTACAAAAATTGAAGGTTGTTCCAAAAGTAATATCTTCTTATTTATTATGTTCGTTCCACATTTTCAGAAATAGAAAAAATGGTGTTTTGTAGCTGAGAATTAAAAAGGAAGCATTACTTTTGAAGTATCACTTGTAAATGTATAAAAATTTAAAAAAATATAATTGTAACGGGTATTTCCTTTTTTTAAGAAACAGATTAAAGAACCCCCCCAAAATAACTATGTCGTTGTCGTCATCTTCTTCTTCTTCTTCTTCTTCTTCTTCTTCTTCTTCTTCTTCTTCTTCTTCTTCTTCTTCTTCTTCTTCTTCTTCTTCTTCTTCTTCTTCTTCTTATTATTATTATTATTATTATTATTATTATTATTATTATTATTATTATTATTATTATTATTATTCTTTATGGGTTTTTCACACCAGTATTAACTGATGGCCTTCATTGATGTCTGAATGACAGATCTTCAGAACTCTTCAAAGTATTCTAGCTGTGATATGGATGGTTTTAATTCTTCTTCAGATCTCCAGTTTTTACATTCTCTTTAGGATGATGATGATATTGAGGAGGAGGAGGAGGAGGAGGAGGAGGAGGATAATATAATTAATTAATTAGGCATGGCATTTAAAAGTTGATTTGTATTTTAACTTTGATTTTAAGCTTTAGTTTAAATAGGAAAAATATGAATTAAAGTATTGATAAAAATAATATAATTTTTTTACCAATTCTTACCAGTTATACAGTTACCCTGTATGTGTGTATGTGTGTGTGTATTTTTATTTTTTTTGACTGGTTGTAATAATTGTTTCCTGAACCTATTTTATGTTATTACTATATATTATTTTTTTCCTGGAATTAAAGATTAATATAGTTAATGATAAAAATAAATATTAAATAGGGAAATAAATTTCTAATTCTGGTTGGGTTTTTTTTCTGAGCTCTTTTCTATCAATAGTTTTCACTTACTCTATGAATTTTTACTTGGAGAGTTTTAAATAATTAATGTTATTACTAAATTGAAATTATTTTGTTTTATAATTTTGCATATTATATCATGATTTAAAAATAGTTTAATCATAGCAAATGTCATTGTTTCATAATTTATTTCATCATAAATAAAAATGTATATCATAGAAATTATTAATTTGTTTAATTGATTTTTCGTTCATATTTATTTGTTAACTTTTGTTGATAAAAAAGAAATATACTGTTATACATATTCAAAACTGGTTGAAAATTAAACACTACATTTTTACAATGTACATTTATATCTAATGTAAAATATCAAAATAATTTCAAGTTAAAATAAATTATACACTTGCTAATTTTGATAATTTTTTAGTGAAGATACATTTGATCATTAATAATTATATTAAATTATCATAATACAAATTAAACTGGTACTGGTTCAAATGAGTTGAAAATATTATCAAAATGCATAAGAAATTATCATAATACTAATTAAACTGGTACTGGTTCAAATGAGTTGAAAATATTATCAAAATGCATAAGAAATTATCATAATACAAATTAAACTGGTACTGGTTCAAATGAGTTGAAAATATTATCAAAATGCATAAGAAATTATCATAATACAAATTAAACTGGTACTGGTTCAAATGAGTTGAAAATATTATCAAAATGCATAAGAAATTATCATAATACAAATTAAACTGGTACTGGTTCAAATGAGTTGAAAATATTATCAAAATGCATAAGAAATTATCATAATACAAATTAAACTGGTACTGGTTCAAATGAGTTGAAAATATTATCAAAATGCATAAGAAATTATCATAATACAAATTAAACTGGTACTGGTTCAAATGAGTTGAAAATATTATCAAAATGCATAAGAAATTATCATAATACAAATTAAACTGGTACTGGTTCAAATGAGTTGAAAATATTATCAAAATGCATAAGAAATTATCATAATACAAATTAAACTGGTACTGGTTCAAATGAGTTGAAAATATTATCAAAATGCATGAGAAATTATCATAATACAAATTAAACTGGTACTGGTTCAAATGAGTTGAAAATATTATCAAAATGCATAAGAAATTAAATTTAAAAAAAGAAAAAAAAATGAAATTGGTGTCCTAATAAAAATGTGGAGTTGGTTGATAATAAAGTTGTACAATTAAAGGACATATAAAGGCAATGTTAAAAATAAAAGTGTTTTTTTCTTTTTCTTTTTATTATATGATAATATAATTTATTTCAATATAGTAGAAAGTGCCATATATGATTACTGTAAAATCATATGCATAACTTCCATTATCTTTGTTCTAACTTTATTATATACATCATGATGATGTCGCGCAATTAGCACGGATATCCATGACAATCTCTTGCCAACCCTCCCTATCATTCATTGTGCCAGAGAGGTCCTCTGCGCAGCACCCAGTATGCTCGCATAGTTGGTCAATGTAAGTCCTTGGTGGCCAGCCCACATTAGCATGTCCATGTCATTAGCATGTCCTTCCACAGGAGAATGTCGCTTATGAGTTCATCCTTGCTTCTCCAGCAGTGTCCAGCATGCCTTGTCCACCTCACTCAGATGTTTTGTGAGATGGGGGGCAGGTGGATATATGGCTGCTTCCTTGTGGGGTGCTGTTTCCACAACTTGTTCAAGATCATACACAGCATTCTTGTGCAGCTCCCATCTAGGTTATTCTCAAGGCGCTTCATAAGGGTCCAAGTGGTGCAGCCATACAGTAGTACTGATATAACCACAGCCTGGAAGAATTGTCGCTTTAACTTGTCAGGGAGATTGGATTTCCATATGACTGATAATTTGTTTGTGGCTGACCATGTCTTTCCTATTTGTCTATTAACATTGCTTTCTGTGGATGAGATATTACTACCTAGGTATGTGAATTGTTCTATGGGGTTAAGAGGCTTGCTGTTGAGTGCGGAGATGTTTTCTTTCTTTTTGAAACTCATGAAATCAGTTTTATCAGAGTTCACATATATTCTTTGCTGACTTCTCCAGGCTATGCAGTAGTGACTTGGCCTGTGCCGATGTATCGGTCATCAGCGTAGTCTGCATCTGTGACAGTCTGCATGAGATATCGTCTGCTTCTTGCCTTTTTTAGTGTGAAACCTTTTTCTTTTATGGTATCTAGTGATGTTCGGAGTACATAGTCTAGGCATATTATAAATATATATGGTGCTAATGTATCTCCTTGTAGGACTCCAGCGGTGATGTCAAAGAAATCTGTGTCGCCATCAGGTGAGCGTACCATTGCTTTAGTGTCTTTGTAGAGCATCATTATAGCGGCAACTGTTTCTTTGGGGAGACCGTACGCTAGTAGTATTTGTTCCGTTTTCCCTCTGTGTATGGAATCAAATGCCTTGGAGAAATCTATGAATAGCAGAGTTGCCTCTTGATTCTTTGCTTGAACCCTTCTATGATCCGTCGAATAGTCAGGATCTGAGAGGTTCTGGATCGATTTTTGCGGAATCCGTTTTGGTTTTTCCTAAGGGTTTTCTCTATTTTGGGTTGGATGCAATTAAGAAGAAGGGCATTATATATCTTGGCTGCAATAGCAGTAAGAGTTATGCCTCTGTAGTTTTTAAAATTTTGTCAGTGCTCACTTAGAAGCAGCAGCTGAGTGCGTACTTTCCAAACTAAGAGCTAAACACTCTGTCCCCTGGGAGACAGAAGCAGTTAGAGAAAAGAGAAATGATATAAAAAAAGCAGCCCAACGTAATGAAACAAACCTAACTAATACTAATCTACACAACCTTAAGAAAGCCCAGATAGAACTAACCAAAACATACAAAAAAGAACAAATAGAATACATCCAAGTACAGATAAATAATATCAGACAATCAGTGGAAGACAGACAGTTGTGATTAGCATGGCAAACAGTAAATGAGATTAGTGGTAGGAAAAATACCTAGATCAAAGCTAAAGGCAACCAGCCAAAAAGATAGACTTCAGAAATAGAAAGACCACTTCCAGAAACTTCTGGGGAACCCTCCTAAAATCAAATAAAATAACAGCCAAAAGATCATAGATAGACAACTAGACATCAAACTAGAAGATTTTACAACAGAAGAAATCAACAAAGTTTTAAAGAAACAAAAGGTAGAAAAGCTGCAGGTTTCGGTGAAATACCCTCCGAGGTATGGAAGATGGGAAAGTTCAATGATATACTGCTTAGCCTATGCAATGCAGTATATAGACAAAATAGAATAGATAAATGGACGAAAGGCTGCATCCTCCCATTCCCCAAAAAGGGAGACCTCGGAATTATATACAACTATACATATATTGTTAATATAGTATGATATAAGAGTGTTTCAGTTTTAAGCTTTATACAGAATATATATATACTAGAAAAAAAAAACCTTGGGTCACCCATTGAGCTATCTAAATAAGTTATTTAAACTGAAGAAACTTTAAACTGTTTTGGAGGTACATACTGACCCTATCCCCAACCCTAAAACTCTGGAATACTGTTTTTTTTTAAGAAAAATAATAGCTGAAGCTGACTAAATATATAAAAATTTTGGAAAATATGTTTAATTTTACATGATTATTAAACTTACATTTTTTAGATAGATTAAATAAATCTTTATTTAATCAAATTTATTTCATGTTAGGTAATGATAGTGCTTGACTTTTTCTAGAAATGTAAAAATTAGTGATTTTTATTCAAATAAACATGTTGACCCCTCCCCCGTTAAGTGTAAAAATGTGTGTGTGTATGTGTGTGTGTGTGTGTGTGTGTGTGTGTGTGTGTGTGTGTGTGGAGAAAACGTAAAACATATAATCCTAAAACAAAAATATCTTTATGCTACTCAAGTTTCAAATATTGTGATAATTATGTGGGTCATCAAAATGGTTTTGATTGTTAACCTGACTGACATAACTTGTGAATCTTAGAATATAAAAAAAGAAAGTTGTGTTTTTGGATTTTAGAATCATATTGACTTTATCATTTGAATATCAACTGCCCTGTCAGCTGGGTCTGTAGAATATACTGACAGCACATCTGCAGAGGTATAAGACCTCCCACTCCTAATGGAACCACCTATTGGCCATAGGTAACAACCCATTTTATGCCTAATGATGAGAGTTCCAGGACCCTAATACTAAAGTAGTCACATGACCTGCAACATTCTACTTTGGCTTTTACTTGGGCTAGACAGGGAGTCAGAGAAGACTAATCTGATCAATTGGCTAGTCATGTCATCTCTCATCTATAAGATTAAATCTTGACTTTTTCAAATGGTAAACCCATTTTTCTTAAAGATGCTGTAGTAAAATTGGTGGCTGAAGATCAACCTCCAGTTTATTAATACACATTAAGTTATTTTTTCTAATTTATTAATACATATGAAGTTAAGGAAAATTATTTTTACCAGTTTATAAAACCAAACCAAACCAAAATGTTTATCTACAAACTATTTGCTTTCAAATCATATACAAAAATAAAAAAATAAAAAAATAAAAATTTGATTTGGCATTAAATAATCCACAAGGGTTGATATGCCATTAAACAATAATCAAACCAAAATTAGATATACTCTTAGTTTTTATACTGCTTGTTAGTTATTTGAACTTTTATTTTTTAATCTTTTAATTGACTGACACTAATTCTATATTTAATGTAAATTTAATATTAAATATTATTCAATATATATGATACCAATTATGGGGTTACCTGTTTGTTTAATGTTTTTTTAATTTTTATTTTACATTTTATTTCATAATTAATATAACTTTATTATGCTAATGAATATATGAGACATAAAAAAAACCCTGTGATGTATCAACGTTAAGTTTCTGAAAAGTTTTAATGTGTAGGCAATCTTCTTTTCTTTACTTCCAATATTATATTTTCAGTGGTGCTGAGTGTTGTGTGGTTAATGTTGACTATAGACTTGCTCCAGAATATAAGTTTCCTGCATGTTATAATGATGCAAAAGCTGTCATGCGCTGGGTTATGATGAACAAGTCTCTAGTTGGTAAGTTGTAACATCACAAATTCAATTAAAAGATAAAGACATGAAATTGATTAAAAACATGATCATTTATTTAAATGATTTTAATAAATATTAAATGAGTTCTTCCTTAAAAATTTAATTTAAAAAAAATGATCATTTCAATTTTGCTGTTGTATAAATTCAGTTTTGGTATTTTTGTTCTCTTATTTATTTTGTGAAAAGTAAATTTTCCTGCTGTACAAAAATTTTCCTGCTGCACAAAAATATCTTTGTTATATATAACAAAGATATTTTTGTATTCACAGCAGGAAAATTTACTTTTCACAAATTAAATAAGAAAACAAAAATACCAAAACATATGTAATTAAAAATATTGTTCAATATGTGATACATTTTTTTGTTTATAATTCTTATTGGAAAAATATATGTAACATTTAGTACTGAAAATGAGCATAAACAAATAATTAAAAATCTGAAATGGAAGGAAAAATTTAAACCCTTCATAAACAGATCTCTTGGTGAACAAATTTCATTTATCATAAGTAATATTATAATTGGAACTTGATGAATTTCATTGCAAGAAGTAATTTCAAATGATATATTCAACAGATGTCATGTATAAATTAGATCCTTAAATCTATATGAAAGAAATTTAATTTGCTTCTGACTTATTGAAAGTAACAGGGGGTCTTGATAAACATTTGATTTAAAAAAAAAAATATTTGTAACATTTTTATATCAAAAAGATAATTTAATATTTATACAGGTGGAATACAGCGCAGCATTGTTGGAGTTGGAGGAGACAGCACAGGAGCTAACATAGCTGCAACAGTTTGTCATGAAGTTCCAGGAATTTCATTTCAGGTATGTTCTTAATTAATGAGTAGTAAATCATAATTAGCATTAGTTATTTTTAATTCTGTTTTCAGCCTTAATTGAATCATCATCATTGTTGTCATCATCATTTTCTTCTTGTCATGATGATGATGATGACGATGGCGGCGTCGACAATGATGACGACAATAATAATAATAATAATAATAATAAAATAAAAAAAAAGTTATGGAATATGAAAGTGAAGATGATACCAACTGTAGTTGGTGCACTTGGAACAGTCCCAAAAGGATTGGAAAAGGGTCTGGAATGTTTGGAAATCAGAGGAAGGATTGAAACCATTCAGAACACTGCACTGCTGCAATCTGCCAGAATACTCAGAAGAGTCCTGGAGACCTGAGGAGACTTGCTGTCACTCAGACACCAGTAAAAGACCATCAGCTGATGCTGATGTGAAAACTCAAAAGGAGCAAATAATAATAATAATAATAGGAGACCAGACCTAGTATTGATTAACAAGAAGATGAAAACCTATCATCTTGTAGATTTTTCTGTTCCGGATGACCACTGAGTGGGAATGAATGAAAGCAAAAAGATAGACAAATATTTGGACCTTGCCAGAGAACTGAGAAAACTGTAGAACATGAAGCTGAAGGTTGTACCAAGTGTAATTGGTGCCTTCGGAATGGTCCCCAAAGGTCTGGAAAAGAATTTGGGTGAATTGGAAATCAGAAGAAGAATCAAGACCATCCAAACTACAGCACTGTTAAGATCAGCTAGAATTCTCAGAAGAGTCCTGGAGACCTGAGGAGACTTGCTGTCAGTGAACTACTGGCTGTGATAGATATGAAAAACCCCATAATGATAATAATAATGAAAAGTCAATTTAATTATTTAAAACATGCAGTTAAATCTTGTGAAGAAAATGTTGTTCAGAATAAAATTACCTGTGTTAACTTAAAATTCACATGAAATATTTATTTAATTAAGATAATCATATGGTTTTAATTCATCTATTTTATTTTTGTACAAGGTTGTCAATTTCTTTCATAGATAATTTTTCCAAAGAACCAATGAATTCATTAAAGGTTTTACAATTTGACTTTGATCAGACAAGTTCCTACCTTTAAATTTATTGTAGCATTATAAAAAACTGAAGTGGACAAAAATTTAATATTATTACCTAATAACATGTAGCACCTCTTTGCATGAATAATAATGAGAAATATACAATAAGATAGGTAAGTCAATAAGATATTGGAGTTATTGCTTGTGTATATCAAGGTAGATTCCCAGAGTGTCAATAACATAGTTGTGTTTGCTGGATGTGACTGCTGGTTATTTAGTAAGGTCTGCAACATATTCTCATACATGCTCAATGAAGGTTTAAATCTGATAATTACAGAAGCCAATGAAGCACCTTATACAGACTTTACCATCTGCCTAAAATAACTGTAAATGTGATTCTGAGTCCGACTTGTTGGATGTTTACAACCCTTATCAGTTGTTAGTGGTTCTGTTCTTGCATCACCTGTAAGATACCAGCAGTTTTCAAATGTTGCTGGTGTCTGTTAGGAATTAACATACTCTTAAGTCATACCCTTGCTACTGTTGTACAAAAAAAACTTAGTATCATTGCCACTTCAGTGTATTTTCCTTGTCCCAACAATCATTCTGTGATCAAATATGTGTATATATGTCCTTATACTTACATATGTGTATATGTATATATGTGTATATGTAAACATTTGTGTGCATATACAATAGTACCTAAAAATAATTAGACACCTAACAATTTAAAAAAAAAGTTAATTTTATCCAAATCCAAAGATATCAGGATTTTATAATATCCAATAGAACATTATACAATAAAAATTAGTATTAGGTATTGAAACAGCATTGAAACTCTGTAAACAAAAAATATGAATATATATGTAACTTTATTTTTGGATACAGAGGAATTGCAATATTGTTATATTTTGTTATATATATACATAAACATACAAGAACAGGCATTTCAAGTTGGTATCAATGTCAACAGGAATGTGATTGGATTTCACTTGGGTTTTGTCAGATAATTTTATCAAACAAGAAATCTAATATCTCATTCAACCACTCATTTTTTCTAACCAAAGTTGTTGTAAGATCAGAATTGAAAAAAACAAAAAAGCTAAAATTGTCAGCAGTTCCACCAATAAGTCACTGGCCTGTATGAAGACAAAGCATTTTATTACAGTATATTCTTGATAGAAGTAGTCATTGATGATGTATTTAAAAACGTGTTTATATTGGTGTGTATTGTAAATTCTCTTTTATTGCCATTTGTTTCTCTTAAAAAAATATTTCTTTTGTTCTATTTTTCTGTGTAAAAATGTCCTAACAGAATAAAGGAGGAATTCAGATTCTTATCCTTTAAATAATTCCTATATGTATATCTATTATCTAGAGGAAAGCATATTTAATAGTGTCGCTTGAACAGAGGATTTATAGAAGTACACCTCAATAAAACTTGTCTATAAATATATATTGTCTATATATATATATATATATATATATATATATATACATGGTGTTCAGGATAAATTTGACAGTTTCATAAGGAAAAAGAAAAGGTGCTTGGTAAGTACAAAATTTAATGGATTGTAAAGAAATTCAACAGGCATAGAAATTACCCTACTCTCAACAAGTTTCACTCAAAATAACCACCATTAGCATTGATCACATCCTCAATCCTGCTCCAGAACCTGGAGTAAGCTGATGTTACAGTTTCCATGGGAAGGGTCTCCATCGGATTCATTTCCTTTCTCTTAACATATATATATGGGAAGGGTCTCAAAAACTACTTTAATTCTGTTGATTAACTGGGCTTTTGTAATACTGGCACGACGATTGGTGTCTTTCTCAAGAGTGCCCCATACATAATAAACCATGGGGTTAAGATCTGGGGAGTTCGGAGGCCAAACATTGGGACTGGTGTAGTTGTAAAAATTCGCCAACAACCATTTTTGACTTTTCCCAGAGGTGTGGCAGGGTTCTGAATCCTGCTGCCATACATTTGGCCTATCATTGGCTACCCTTGTTATCCAGGGCTTGACTACAGTGTTTAGCAAATTCAATCTGATACCCTCTCTGAAAAAATGAATTCAACCTGATACCCTTTCTGAAAAAATGCGGAGGCATCATATCACCTTCAGAGGACACATCTGAAAACCATCACAGTTTGGGGAAATTTATGACACGAGGAGTGTCCTTTGGACTGTATGCAAGCCATCTGTTATTCTGTGAGCAGAAAAAACCCTTACACCATTCATATTTTTTACATTATATATAAAAAAAAAAATTATTTTCTGAAAAAATCCATTGCAGGCCTACCATGAATGGGTTAAAACTCTTCCTGTTTGAAAATGAGAATTTGTCTATTTTTGAATTTGAAATATGTCTTCTTTTTTCAAAAACTGTTACATTAAGATATACATTATATTGCTGACCGAGAAATGCGTGTCGGATGTGCTTATGAAGTAATGATCGCATGACTTTTTGGAACATCAATGTTTTCGTTTTGAATTCAAATTATTTTCAGCTCCTCTCTCGATGAGTCCGGAGTAAAAAAAGCTCTGAAGATGATTTTTATAAATCGAAATATTAATCAATATTAGCTATGAATATGATTTAAATATTTTCATTTTAACAGCATTGTGTGTTTTCATATCCTTTTATCTATACTTATACCATCGGATTCATTTCCTTTCTCTTAACATCATCATCATCATCATGTCGCGCTATTAGCACGGATATCCATGACAATCTCTCGCCAACCTTTCCTATCATTCATTTTCCCAGGGAGGTCCTCTGTGCAGCAACCTGTGTCTTTGCTTAGTTGGTCAATGTAGGTCCTTGCTGGGCGGCCCACACTAGCATGTCCGTGTGTTGGCTTCCACAGGAGAACGTCACTTATGAGCTCATCCTTGCTTCTCCAGCAGTGCCTGGCATGTCTTGTCCGTCTCACTCGAATGGTTTGTGAGATGGGGGGCAGGTGGCCATATAGCTGTTTCATCGTGGGGTGCTGCTTCCACGATTTATTCAGGACTGCACGCAGCATTCTTGTGCAGCTCCCATCCAGCTTATTCTCAAGGCGCCTCGTTAGGGTCCATGTGGTGCATCCGTACAGCAACACTGATACAACCACCGCCTGGAAGAATTGTCACTTTAGCTTGTCAGTGAGATCGGATTTCCATATTACTGATAATTTGTTTGTGGCCGACCACGCTTTTCCTATTCGTGTATTTACATCGCTTTCTGTGGATAGGATATTACCACCTAGGTATGTGAATTGTTCTACTGGCTTAAGGGGCTTACCGTTGAGTGTGGTTATGTCTCCTTTCCTTTTGAAACATATGTACTCTGTTTTATCGGAGTTTACATGAAGGCCAATATTATTTGCAGCCTTCTCTAGGCTATGCAGTAGTGACTCGGCCTGTGGTGGTGTATCTGCAAGGAGTGCAAGGTCATCAGCGTAGTCCGCATCTGTGATTTTCTGTGCGGGATATCGCCTGCTTCTTGCCTTTTTTAGTGTGAAGCCTTCTTCTTTTATGGTATTTAATGATGTTCGGAGTACATAGTCTAAGCATATGATAAATATATATGGTGCTAGTGTATCTCCTTGTAGGACTCCAGTTCCGATGTCGAAGAAATCTGTGTCGCCATCGGGTGAGCGTACCATTGCTTGTGTATCTTTGTAGAGCATCATTATAGCAGCAACAGTTTCTTCTGGTAGCCCATATGCTAGTAGTATTTGTTCCATTTTTCCTCTGTGTATGGAATCAAATGCCTTGGAAAAATCTACGAATAGTAGCGTTGCCTCTAGATTCTTTGCTCGAATCCCTTCTATGATTCGTCGTATAGTCAGGATCTGAGAGGTTGTGGAACGGTTTCTACGGAATCCGTTTTGGTTTTTCCTAAGAATTTTCTCTATTTCGGGTCGGATGCGATTAAGAAGAAGGGCATTATAGATCTTGGCTGCGATAGCCGTAAGAGTTATGCCTCTGTAGTTTTTAGCTATTCCTAGGTCTCCCTTTTTGGGGAACGGGAGGATGCATCCTTTTGTCCATTTATCTATTCTATTTTGTCTATATACTGCATTGCATAGCCTAAGCAGTATGTCGCTGAACTTGCCCATTTTCCATACCTCCGGGGTATTTCGTCAAGACCCGCCGCCCTTCTACTTTTTAGTTTATTTAAGACTACGTGGAGTTCTTCTGTTGTAAAATCCCCCAGTTTTATGTCTAGTTGTCTATCTATGATCTTTTGAGTGTTATTTACCATGATTTTAGGTGTGTTCCCCAGAAGTTTCTGGAAGTGGTCTTTCCATTTTTGGAGTCTTTCTTTTTGGCTGTTTGCCTTTAGTTTTGATCTAGAGGTACTTTTCCTACCACTAATTTCATTTACTGTTTGCCATGCTAATCGCGACTGTCTGTCTTCTACCGATGATCTAATATTATTTATTTGTGCTTGTATATATTCTGTTTGTTCTTTTTTGTATGTTTTGGTTAATTCTATTTGGGCTTTCCTAAGGTTGTGTAAATTGGTGTTAGTTGGGTTTGTTTTATTGAGTTGGGCTGCTTTTTTTATATCGTTTCTTTTTTCCCTAACTGCTTCTGTCTCCCAGGGAACAGAGTGTTCGGCTTTTAATTTGGTTGGTATGCACTCGGCTGCCGCTTCTAAGTGAGCACTAACAAAGTTTTCGTATTCCTCGTTTGGTGTGGAGCTTTCGGATGTCTCCTGGAGGATATCGAATTTATTTCTTACTGTAACAGCGTAGCGATTGCAAATATCGCTGTTGGCAAGTGTCGACCAGTCGTATCGTTCAGATTTGCTGGTTTGTTTTTTGTTTCTACGTAGGCTAAGTCGTAATTTTGCTGTGACTATTCTGTGATCGGAGGATACTCCTTCAAAGGAAGAATACGCTTCACAGTTCATTGCACTATTTATCCATTTTTTGTTTATTAGGATGTAGTCTAGTTGCGCTTTTGTGCTATTTGGGTACGTGTATGTCCATAGTTTGCCCTTCCGTTTTTGGAATTTAGTGTTCAGGCAGACAAGCCTGTTCTCAAGGGAGAACTCGGCTAGGAGATCACCGTTCCTGTTTGGGGTGTTGTGTAGGCCGAATCTATTGTTTTCGTTTCTTCCTATCTGTGCATTCATGTCTCCCCCAATTATCAGTATGTTATGTTTGGGAGTGTGTCTGCATAGGGAGGATAGCCCATTGTAAAATGTTTCAATGTCCGTTTCGTCGCTGACGTTTGTTGGGCTGTAACATGAGACTATAGTCATGCAGGGATTGCCATTAAACGTAGCACTCATGATTCTAGGTTGGATTTTTTCTATGCTGTTAAGTGATTTTAGCGCTCGAGGGCTGAGAAGCATTCCTACACCTCCTATAGTTGCATTGACGGAGTTTTTCCATGCAGATGCTGACACAAACGTCCAGCCATTTCCAGATTCATGGTATTTTAGTTCTACATCACCATGGTCAAATCTGTGTTCTTGCACACATATGATGTCTATATTATTTTCGGCTGCAGACGCCGTGAGTTCGGGGAGTTGGCCTATCGCTTTTAGTGTTCTAACGTTAAATGTTGCTAGCTGGAGTGATTTTTTACATCTAAGTAGGTTTGTATTGAATTTGGGTTCTATGTCTGTCTTATTAGATATTGCGGTTAGGGTTATGTCTTCAGTAGAGTGTGTGTCTTGTTTGTCTGTGGTGAGAGTGGTGTGATTTAGGTGTGTGGTGTAGTTGGAGCCTCGTAATTTATTTATCGAACACTGGGCCGGTGCTCGAACCTCAGCAGAACGTGTACTCTTTTTGATAGCAGGAAGTACGTTGCTACAGGTTTCCTCAGCTCTGTGTAATGTCATGAAAAGTTTCGGTTAGGTCGAGGTTATCGATATCTATCGGTAGCTGTTTGACTCATCAATAGGCGCTGGTCTTAGAGATGAGGAGCAGTAGTTGCCTAACTGAACTGGTTGATCCTGGCCGTTGACCCGTTTTGAGTTCTTCCGCCCAGCATCTTATGATGTACGCCGTTGGCCTATTTAGGCTCTTCCGCCGCATCTCAAATCCACCATGCTGCTACCCATGGTTTTGTTTTGCATGCTGTCGGGGCATGTAAATTTTTGCGGGAAGAAGGAGAAAGACAAAAGGATAAGGAGACAGGCGAGGAAAAGGGATCGAGGGGAATAGAAGCTATAGAAATAAGTGTTAAGTTAGAAATAAGTTAGTAAGTTAGAAGTAAGTTTTAACTTAGTATAAGTCCACAAGTCCCCTCCTATATTAGCGTTAACGAAGGTGGAGCAAGTGGCGGAGAGAAGTATGGGGAGAAAGAGGGGGGATAAAAGTGGTGGCTACATCAATAGAAGGAAAAGTTCATTAACGGCTACTTTTAGAATATCGAAACCATAAAATTCATTCACAGTGTTAATTCCACATTCTAATACACAATGGTTAAAAGTTAAACGAGTTTTAGAACCAATACGAAACAAAATATTATTTTGAAAGTAAGTCTTTAAATTCAATTTAACAAATTAAATCGTTCACCTTAATTCGCTTCGCTTCGGGTTGACTTAACCATCAGTACCTTAGTCAAGGAATGACATGTAAATTCAAGATTTATAGCGACTTAAATATATATATATATATATATATATATATAGTTAATTTTTTTGTTATTATTATTGGAGAAATGATTATAAAGTGCTCAATTACTTCTGTAAGAGCTGTATTTATTTATTTATAGTCACCAATACAATAAAAAGTTTGTCTTACCAATGGTTTCGGAACATCACTTTTAGGTGATTATCCGTCATCAGTCAATGTTTCTGATGACGGATAATCACCTAAAAGTTATTTTCCGAAACCATTGGTAAGACAAACTTTTTATTGTATTGGTGACTATAAATAAATGAATAAATAAATATATATATATTAGCTGGACCTGTGGTAAAACTATAGTTTTATTAGAAACAACCATCTAGCATTAAAGATCAATATGACATTTTAATGCTTTATTATATATATATATATATATATATATATATATATATATATATAAATTCAAGAAGAAAATGAAACTTCTGAAAATATTATTTTACTTAGTTATAACTTGATGACAAATAACATTTTTCTTAAAACTAATTCCTCTTTTAGTCTTCTGACTTCTTCTTCATTGGATTGAACAACTTTCAACATTCAAGCACTTGAGTGATGAAGGTCAGAAAACAGGCATATTGCCAGTCTTCTCTTTCTTTCCTCTTTTATGGATATATAAATATCATTCTCCCCTTTCCTGATGATGTACACCTTATACCCCTAGATTGGTAGGTAGGATGTAGGAGAGTAAAGTCTTATAGGAAGTAGTGTATCTGATGGGAAAGTTGGAAGGCAGATATGTTGTTTTTTTTCCTTCTTTTTCCCCTCTTTTATGGTAACCCAGTTTGTCTGTTGGATTGTGTGGTAAAAATGAGGGTATGATGAGGTGTTGAGTTTCTCTTAGCTTAGAGTAGGTAGGCAGTTACAATACAGTTACAACAATAATAGGTGACTGAAACTGAAAGTGTGACATTTGAATAATAGTTGCATAGGCACATAGTCACAAACAAATTATATATATATATATTATGATATATATATATATATATATATATATATATATATATATATATATATATATATATGTTTATGAAGAGATGATGACTTAACAGAGAAACCAAATCATTGAGTACATCACAACTTTGACTGTCGATAAAATAATTAACCAAATAAGTTGGGGGTTATAAATGAATATAAAAGTGTTCAATATGTTTGTAGAGTAGGTTTAGTAAAATGGTATAGTCAGAAAGTCTACCTGAGTTTCTCCCTGTGGATCATCAGGACTATCTATGATGAATTAATTAAATTAAAACAAACAGAAGTAAATAAATATCATAGATCCACAGCATACAAGAGGAACACTGAGTTTTGTTTTGATTTTTACAGTTTCATCTGTTTATGTTTTTAATTTTCAAATCAACATGATGACATCCATTCAAAATTTCCGACCTTTACTAAACCAGTAATTCTTTGGAATACATTGCGATAGCACTCCAAGCATAAAAGACAGAATTCTTTACTTGGTTTATAGTTGTGTGATTTTTTTACAATTTCCTATTTTATGATAGGATCTATACCGTATTTATTTTTGATGTTCTAGATATATTTAGAAAAACTATGCTGTCCCATTTTATATTTGTAAAGCTAGTTTTATGGTTGTAAAATCATTTTTTCAAAGTAACTTGTGTTGGCCCTCAATATATCTTTTTATCATTACTTTACTCATTAATTTGTACACTATGCAAATACTCTGGTATTTTCTATTTAGAGGACACTTTGTTTCTTTATTATTACAATTGCATGGAAATTATTGTAGCACTTTAATAGATTGGATAATTCTTAAATGGTAAAGAGTCATTGGTAATTGAATTTATATAATTTTTTTGTATGTTGAGTGATGAGATGCAGGTAGGTATTGGTGAACTATTACTTCTAGATGCTATTTTACTGGTGTTGTGTATGATTAGTATTTTTTGGGAGGGTAGAAAGGGGCTGATAAGGTGATTGGGAGGTTATCTAATTTTCTTTAGATATCACTAAACTTCATTTAGTTAAAATATTACAAAACCATTTATTAGTTATGCCTTGTAAATAAGTTTCTAGGATCACTTTTTAATCAAAATCCATTAACTTCAAAAAATTTTTTCACATTAAGCCAAAATCAGCTACCATACTTTCTAAACCGGAAGTTGACTGTTACTATATCAAATCTCCTTAAAACAAGTATTAGTTACACAATTGATCCAAACGGAATGGGTAAGTCAGCTATATTTCTTGAATATTAGCTCATTTGAATCCTTAGTTTCAACTATTCTTTCATGCTTCAAAAAAAAACAAAAAAAAAAAACAGTACATTTATTTTTTATAACCCAGTCATCAAATATATATATATATATGTATATATATATACATGTGTGTGTGTGTGTGTGTGTGTGTGTGTGTGTGTGTGTATAAATATATGATGACAGGGTTCTAAAGAATAAATGTACTGTTTTTTTTGGGTGGTGGTGACAGGCTCTCCGTAGCAAGCTATTCATGTCTGTGTGTGTTTGTGTGTGTATGTAAGTGATAAAAATGGAAATGAATCCTACAGATATGTTGCAATGATAAATGGAAGAAAAAAAAATTTGATATGGATGAAATTTATTATATGTTGACATGTGTTTTGACTAAAATTTGGTCTCATATACAATATTTTATTTAAAATCATTTTAGATATAAAATAAAATGAAATAATAATAATAAAAAACACAGTATTAAGCATGTAAACAAAATGTCATCATCATTGATTTTTAAAAGAAAGTCCCCAGTTCTTGAATACATCTGATGCTTTAACCTCATCTGATGCTTTGCCTGTTTTTTGTTTGTTTGTTGATTTGTCAAACAAAAAAACATTTAAATTATTAAGTGTACAACTGTTAATGTTTGTCATTAATCTTGTCATCTCAATAGTCACAGAATGAATTGTAGTAGCATTCCCAGTTGATTTTCTTATTTGAGGTTATTGTTGTTTAATCACATTAGTTATATAGAGATGTGTAAATGGAGTTCAGAACCGTTTGAATTATGTAAATATCCCCAGTGGTTCAAAAGTTATGAGAATTTAAAGCCCCGAAGTTGGGGGTACAAATGTGGACATGATTTTGTTTCAAAAATATGTCAAATCACGGACCATTAAAAAAAAAAGAAATTCAGTGATTTCTTCACCGTTTCTTTATTTTTGGAGCAATTTTGATACAATTTGGTATTCTTATGTAAAATTGTATGTTCTTTCTGATTATGCTCTCAAATTGTATGTATCTCTATGCTTTAACCCATTATTTAGAGAATAAGAGATACAGATAGCAGCGATTTTGGGTTTTTTAAAAGTTTAACACCCAATTATTCAACATTTTCATTATAATACTGCATGTATATACATGTATAGTATTAATTCAAATAAATAACATCACTTTGAAGAAAAATAAAACATTTATTGCAAAAACACAGACATAAAATGAGGGTTCAGTTTATTATATGGTAGGAATTTACAAGGAAAAAGTTAAGGATTACTGGCTTTAAAACATAGCTAAAAAAAAGTTCAGAAAAAAAAATAGTAATTTCGTTGTTGCAGAAATTTCCATAAAATACGATAATTATCAAATTTTTTTACTTGTGAATCTTAAAATTCTCATGACAAAAATTAATGTTAAATATTGGGTAAAACTTGCAAATCATACTCAAAATCCCATGATATTACGGCTAAATTCTGATCAAAATCCCATTATATTACAGGGTGACACAGAAAAAAAAAAAACAGAACCCAAATTATTTATTTTCCCATTAAACTAGCCCTAAACCCCCCTAGTTAAAATTAATAGTTTTCTTACAAAATTTGTGGGTTCTGTTTTTCCTGGGTTATAGTTTGTTTTCAAATGTACGATACACGATTGAAAAGTACATTTACGAATTTTGCACAGGTTGATTTTTCAAACGTAAATATATGTATAGTGTATACATATATATATAATATTAATTTAAATATGTAACATCACTTTGAATGTAAAAATACATTGCTTATGTTGAATTACATAAAAGAAATAGATTATCTATTTACATGTTTTCACACAAACCTGGTTTGTTTATATTTCTCCTAATTTCAAGTTTTTTTTTTCCAAAATTGAAATGGACGTAAAAAATAATTCAATTATTAAAAACACATAAAAGTTAAATATTTAGAAAGATTATTATTTTATTTTAAAATATATTATAAAATTTAATATATTAAATATTTTAAAAATTGGACAAGAAATAAGCGAATTTAAACTTTGTGTGCATAAACAATGCTTAGCTGACGAAACAAGCCTACTTAGCTGAGGAGTCGTACGCCTGTCCGACAAATAAATTTGAGATTTTTTTTCAAAATACAAATTTTTTAATAAAAAGCCGAAGAACTTAACATTCTTCAAATTTTACAAATTTTATATCAAAATAATTCTGAAAGTTTCGAATTTCACATACAAAGTGTGTCTTTTTCGTTTATCATGCTCATTTTGAACAAATAGTCTTGGAGTTTGCACTATTGTAATTTTTCTTACACGGGTCCTAGAAAAAAAAAAAACCCTTTTGTACTTCCAGGTGTCTTCTAATTGAATGCAAAATTTCAAGAATATTGATAAAGATTAGCCACTTAGATTTTCCAAAGAAATGTAGAGTGTAAAATGTATTCTTGGAAAAAAATTCCTATCACGCATTCTCGTTTTTTTTAAGCAAAATACGTTTTTAACTCGTTTTAAAAAAATATTCAATTAATAAAAACACATACAAATTACATATTTAGAGAGATTATTTTCTTTTCTTTTCAACCATATGAATATTTTTAAAATTGAACAATAAATATACGAGAAATTGTGATTTTAAATCAATAAGGTCCTATTTATGACGTCAGTTGACAGGCCGTTTTTACAACCGAAAGTAACGTAAATTCGAGGTTTTTCTTCAAAATCAAAACTTTCAGATCAAATCCCTAAGCACTTAGCAATCTTTGAATTTCACAAATTTTATAGGAAAATAATTTTGAAAGTCTCTAAAATTACAGACCATGTGCGTCTTTTTTGCGTCTTTCATATTTTTTAAACAAATAACCTTTAACTTTGCCCTCTCATATTTTTATTTCCACGGGTCCTAGAAACAAAAAAAAGAAGACCCAATTTGTACTTCCAGGTGTCTTCTATTTGAGTGCAAAATTTCAAGAATATTGATAAAGATTAACTACTTTGATTTTGAAAAACAAAACAGCGTGTAAAATTTATCCTAAAAAAAAACGGTCATATTTTTGTTTTCAGCTGTTCAACCGAAAATACGGTTTTAACTCGCTGTAAAAAATAATTCAATTGATGAAAACCGATAAAAGTTACATATTTAGGAAGATTACTCTATTCTCTTTCCATCCATATAAATCTTTTTAAGATTGGTTAAGAAATACTCGAGAAATTGCAAATTGAACTGATTAAGGTCGCAAATTTGAAAATGTCAGCGTTTTTCAGCTAAATGCTTGTAATGCTAATTGTAGGCACTGCCAATTTCTTAACTCATTTTCATTTTAAAAACAAATTAAAATTAATTAAATCGATTATTTAAGGTCAAATTTTTGTCTAAATCAAAAAGTAGTAACATAATTTCATTAAAAAAAGAAAAATAATATTACACATGTAATTTATCTTTAATACATTTTAAAGTATTCTTTCGTCAATTTTGCTCAAATATATCATAAACATGGCCATAAACACTGCCAAAGATGATGTAAATCTGTATTTTACAAAATGAATTTAACCTCCAATTGAAAATAATTTACCAAAAATCAGAGAATTATCTGATTTTAATGAAATTTTCAGTGTTGATTTATCAATTAATGATTTTTATAATGCATCAGTTTTTATTTCAAAACTTTCTGATTTAATTTGGTATTTCTGCTATAGTAAATTAATAGATAAAATTCATTTAAAATATGAATTACCTAATCTTAAGTTTCAAATTTCATATTTTTAGATTCTAAATATTTATTTAATAACTACTTTAGTTTATTATTGTTATCTAATCATTTTTGTAGAAAAACTTTATTGAAAATTTAGCCCCCCCCCCCTAAACAGAACAAATATCAATGTATAATTTTTTCTTTTATTACCAATTAAATAATCATCAAAAAGGGTAAAAAAGAGATTGCCAAAAAATTATTTTTTTAGTTTTGATTTTACATTTAATTTTCTGATTTTCGGTACTTATTTTCTACCAGGATGGTTCTTTTAAAAAAGTTTTTTTTTCTTCTATTCACACCTTCGGTCTTTTGTCTTTTTATTCATACTGTAATTGGTTTCAACTTTATATAACCCCACTGATACCCCCCCCCCCCTAAAAAAATCAGTTAAGTAACCTGAAAAAAAAAATCAGAAAGTTATGAAATAAAATAACTGTTGCATTATAAAATTCATTAATTGATAAATCAACACTGAAAATTTCATTAAAATCGGATAATTCCCTGTTTTTTGGTAAATATTTTTCAATTGGGGGTTAAATTTATTTTGTAAAATATGGATTTTATGTCATCTTTGGTAATGCCTAATTGACTGAAGTGATATATCACTAGTAAAAATATTTTTGATTATACAAACTTTATTTTTACTACATTTCACTCATTACACTACACAGCAATTGTTGTTTTTTAGCACTGAAAAAAAGCGTCAAGAAAATTAAAAATGAATAAAACTGATCTTTTCTGTTAATTCACCCCAAAATAACCCAATTTATAATTTATTAGAGTGTATTAAGATGTACAATAAATAAATTTACATTGTTTGGGGTGAATTAATAGAAAAGACCCCAAAACTCCAATATCAGTCTCATTATCTTTTACATTTTTAGATACACCCAAAAAGTATGCTTCCTTTTTATCTTTTGAACTACGAGATTCACTGAAAAAATACCCCCACCCTGCATTCTGTCAGTACATATGACCAAACATAACATTTTATTTTTAGATTCTGAGAAGTTCTTTAATCTTTCCATTTCTTTTAATGATTGATAGTGAAAATATATAATTACTACCATGCTCTTTATTCTTCATAAATTTATAGCAGTTAAAGATTGACCGACAAAATTACTGGTCATCATTACAGCACTACATTTAATTTGTATTATGTAAAATTTGATAAATAATTATATAAAAAATAATGAATTCAAACTGTAGCTGATTGATTGAATATTTTATATTGAATTGTTCAAATTATTATTGTATTTTATTTTTAAATTTAAAAAAAAATGTCTTACTCAAAATATAAAAAATAAAAATTTTGAAATTAATTTTTTAAAAGGAATTTTAAATTTATTTAAAAGGTTACTTTTTTATGTATGGATGTTCAAAAGTGAAACTCAAACTGTCCATAAAAAGTGTATAACACTAATAAAAAAAAAATCAGATTAAAAAAAGATTGTTTATCCCATAAACAAGATATTTACAAAAACTTTGAATCAGTAAAAAATGTAGATTTAATTAAAACTTAATTATTGATTCTTAATTTGTTACTAATTTCTTGTATTATTTTTCAATATGAAAAATTAATGCACCAATATGATTTTTTAAAAAGATTTAATAACTGTATATTCAATATTTGAACATTGAAAAAGAAACCCAGTAATTAAAAATTAAATTAGAGCAATTATTTTATAAATAATGGCTAACATGAAAAAATGAATAAAAACAAATTGATTGTTTTTGCCTACCATAATTATTTTGTTTATGTTTTAATCATGAACATTTTCCCCTGCTGTTACTAATTCAAGTTAAAATTTTTTATATATCTTAACACATAAATCTTCATTATTGTTGCACAAAACCAAGATCTGGTGATGTGTATATATATTTAATTTATCATTAATTGTTTTACTTATGAATAGCAGCGGCTACCCGGCAAAGCCCGGGTAGAGGAGAAAAATACATGGTTTAATAATTGTTTGCAGATCTATTACTACTGAATAGTGAGTTGCAGGATGACTCATAAAAATCACCACATAAAAAAGATCTTATTTTAATCTGGCCTGGTGGGAAGTCAGGGAAGTAGAGGGAATGACATCAAATAATATAGTATGAAATTTTAATTCAATGATTAACTATATTTTTAAAATAAGATATAAATGACGCGATTTGCTAAATTTCAAATTAATATTTCAAAGCAAAAAAAAAAAAAAAAATTAAATAAAGTAATCAAATTAATGTAAAACAATAAAATAATCTTTGAAAAAATAACATTATTAATTCAAAGTGTAGCTGATATAGTATACTATACTATAAATTTGATAAAAGTAATATACTATTCTAAGTATAGTATATTACTTTTTAAATCGAAAAATACACTGTCTTGAAAACATTATGAAAAGAAAAGAAAACTAAATGCAAAAAAAAAAAAAAAAATGAAACATACTTTTTTAAATAGAATTTTTAATGTGCTTAAAAGTTAAATATCAAATTAAAGTTCTGATTTTAGTACAAATACAGAATAACACGCAATAGATAATATCATTAGAATCGTATTGTACAAATAAATAATATTAAATTACAGAAACTCCCGAAATAAAAATTGTATAATTAAAAAAAGAGAAAAAAAGATTAAATAAATGATTGTTTATCCTGTACAATGAAATATTTACTACAACTTTGATTCAGTAAAAATGTAGATTTAACATGAAAACAAAAAAACAAAAAATGAAAATATAAACTTCTGTTATTACTTTTTAGCGAGAAACGCCAAAAAATGGCAGATTATAATTTTAACATTATTTCATAATGCTGTTTAATTTTTAGATGTATTCGAAAATAATTCAAATCATCATTATTTTTGCTCAAAAACATGCCCTGGTGATATTTAATGTGTATATATATTTACTTTGTCATTAATT
Source organism: Doryteuthis pealeii (assembly GCA_023376005.1). Classification (NCBI taxonomy): domain Eukaryota; kingdom Metazoa; phylum Mollusca; class Cephalopoda; order Myopsida; family Loliginidae; genus Doryteuthis; species Doryteuthis pealeii. The sequence goes on from CM042179.1 coordinate 18,182,293, forward strand.
CTTTTATTTTCAAAGTTTCCTCCGGACATACAGATTCAACCTACTGCCCTTTATATATGTACTAGCTGCGGCTACCCAGCGTCGCCTGGGTAGAAGGGGATTTTTTAGTTAGTGCCACAGATCGTGAGTTGAATCCTCAGAAATAATACACATAATATACACACAACTGCCCTTTATATATGTATAGAATAGACGGAATTATGAAAATGTACAAATTTTAAATATAAAAAAAAAAAAATTCTTATGGAATCTTTTTCTGTTTTCATTAGAGATGAAAATCAAACTCATATATTTGTTGTAAATGGCAAACTATTCATTATCTGTTAGTGAAATATGGCGGCATATTGAAAATGAAACAAATTTTAAATATCAAAACAAAAATATTTATGAAATATGGCGGCATATTGAAAATGTACAAATATCAAAACAAAAATATTTATGAAATATGGCGGCATATTGAAAATGTACAAATATCAAAACAAAAATATTTATGAAATATGGCGGCATATTGAAAATGTACAAATTTTAAATATCAAAACAAAAATATTTATGAAATATGGCGGCATATTGAAAATGTACAAATTTTAAATATCAAAACAAAAATATTTATGAAATATGGCGTCATATTGAAAATGTACAAATTTTAAATATCAAAACAAAAATATTTATGAAATATGGCGGCATATTGAAAATGTACAAATATCAAAACAAAAATATTTATGAAAATTTTACAGAAAAGAACTTTGAATTAAATCAAAAGTTAAAAATATTACAGGATTCAATTTATGTATGGGTGTTCAAAAGTGAAACTAAGTAAATAATTCTGAAACTGTCCATAAAAAAAGTGGATTGTATAAAAAATCAGATTAAATAAATGTTTGGTTATCCCAGATGATTGTTGAATTAAATATTTATGAAAGTTTTCAATCAGTTAAAACTAAATTAAAGTGATTATTTTATAAATAGTGGCTAACGCGAAAAAAAAAAAAAGATTTTTTTTTTTGGTCTTCTATAATTGATTTGTTTACCTATGGGATTCACAAATGCAAAGTAGGATTTCAATGCTTTTCTACGAGTCAAAAAATAATGCCATTTTGTTTAGGACAGGTATAATTACCAACACAGGAACATGTATCATACATCAAAATGAAACTGGTCCTCTGTGGATCACATCCCTACTTCTCCACATAGTCACTGTTTGTCTCAATAGCAATGTTCCACCTTTGAATAAGAGCATGTATCCTTGCCCTGTAAAATTCTGTTGACTGTTCTTTGAGCCACTTCTTCACTACAGATTTCACTTCCTTGTCACTGGAATAATGTTTGCCTCTCAAACCCTCTCTTCAGACTCATGAAAGAGGGTTTGAGAGGCAAACATTATTTTTGTGTGTGTGTGTGTGTGTGTGTGTGTGTGTGTGTGTGTGCATATATATGTGTGTTTGTGTATGTGAGTGTGTAGTTTGAAAATCTGAGCATTGCTAATAATAAGATTTTTTTAAATTGCAGGTGCGGGTGGGTCTGTTAAATTCTGAAAGGAAATTTATAAACAAAATCGTTAAGAAGAGAAAAAAACATATTTATATACACTTAAAATGTAATTATTATCCATTCTGAAATCAGATTTGAAGAGGGTAACTTAGCCAAAATAAATTTATAACTCATGAACTAAGGTTTTCATCTATTCATATATATATATATAGTACGAGGGAACCTTCTACAGACAAAAGTTCGGGTTGCCTATGGGTTCACCTCTGAGCGGCGTTTTGGCGTGCCTTTTTCTTGAATTTTTAGAATCCGGTCCCTTTCAATATATTCTACCAATTAACTCTAATTTTTTCCGTTACATTGATGACACCCTATTCATTTACCCGAAAAATTGTAATTTAATTAACATTATTGACAAATTAAATGATGTTGAACCCTCCATCCAATTTACTCATGAACTGGAACATAACCACTCCCTACCATTTTTAGACACACTTATCATAAATAATAACAACAGTTTAGAATTCAAAGTTTATCACAAAAATACTAACAAAAATGACTACATCCATTTTTATTCCAACCATAACACTAAGATAAAAAGTGGTATCATAATTGGTTTCTTTCTAAGAGCTCTTAGGATATGTAACAAGCAACATTTAGATGAAGAATTCAATTTTATTGAGAGGTCTTTCCTCAAATTACAATACCCCTTAAATTTCGTACACCGTGCCAGAAAAAAGGCATTTAAAATACATAATAAAAACAAGAATAATAATATCACATCTCCAAACAATGACACACAACATAATAGTAATAACGTCTCTGATAGATACATCATACTTCCAAATAATCCTATTACTGATAAAATAAATAGAAACTTAAGTAAGATTGGTATAAAAACTGTCGCTCACCCCACGAAGACAGTGAAGAACATTCTTCAAAATAAAAATAACCCCAGACACACACACATTCTGAAGCTGGAGTCTACACTATTGACTGCTTAAAATGTGAAAAGAAATATGTAGGGGAGACTTCCCGATCCTTAACTAAACGTCTATCAGAACACAAATATCACATTAAACGTGGTTTCCAAAACAATGCATTAGCTAAACACATCTTTGATCTCAATCATACCTTTGATTTCAAAGGTGCTAAAATATTAACCCACATACATGATAAAACTGCGTAGAATTATGGAATCTTGTGTTATTCTTACCCATAAAACCATACCCCAAAGACAAGGTTTCTTTAATATATCCCCTTATCTAGCGACTCTTATTATCAGAAACCATAAAATCCCCTTCACATAACTTTTTCCGTTATTTACGTCCCATTAAATTAAATTTTGGTTTATTGTTTTGTTTTATGAATAAGATCTTTTCCGTTTTATTTTGTTTTTGTTTTCGGTTTAAAATAATACCTTACATTAGATCCAAATCGCTTATCATTATCTAAAATAATAACCAATTCCGCCCATAACCTTTTTTACTTTATATATAAAAACAAAACACAATAAATATTTAATCATTTATTAAATACAGAACTTAATAATAATAATAATTAGAAAGTTAAAAATAATTAATCGTAAAATAAAAATATATATAAAAACTCCTTTTCTAAAATATTAACATATTCCGCTCATAACCTTTTCACTTTATATATAAAAACTAATTACAGTAAATATCTAATCATTTATGAATTACAGAACTTAAAAATAAAATTTAAATAATAAAAACATTTAATCGTAAAAAATTCCTTTACTAAAAGTCTTTTGAATTCCAACCGTCACATTTCTTAACACCCATCCCCTTCCGTTTAAATTGTTTTCGCCTTGTTGCCAACATCTCAAAAATTCGCTACATTTGTTGACAAAAGGTATACATGGAACATGACCGACATATATATGGCGCGAAATGCCCACGTTGGTGAATATTGTAATGTCTTTCGTTTTTTGCAGTATTAAGGTTTTTTGTTTTGTAAACTCATTTTGACTTTCCTCTCCGACCCAAACAACTACGGGAGTGAATGAGCTCTGATGATGATTTTTGTAAAATCGAAATATTGATCAATATCAGCTATGATTATATTATAAATTGTTTTCTTCTTTAACAGCATTGTGTGATGTTTTCATTCCACCTTTTCTTACACATATATATATATATATATATATATATATATATATAATAAGATGCGCTGGGGCACGGTCTCAATGTATGTATGGGAACGATGCTCCAGCTCAGTATTACAGTTGTTGTGTTGGATGATACCGAATATAATACTATAATGAGGGATTTCTTCTAATGCTGGCTGTTCCAAAGATTATAGTATTATAGGGCCCTGACGGAAAGCTGGTTTTGTTCCTTTTCCAACTCGGCTGAAATATGATAACCAAAAGCTGTCAACGGGGTCAAACAAAACAAACAGGAACGCCTTCTGATAATTATACACAAGATATATACATTTATTGTTTTTAATATACAATGATTAATATTCTTGTATAATGTCAGAAGAGCGAGGTGATTTCTTTGTCAGTTGACTGGCAGTCTACAGCTTATTGTTTTGGATAACTTATTAACTTGGTTTGTTACCGAGTGGCAGGACGTCAGAGTGCAGTATGGATGGTGACAAGGGATCAGCACATGTAGCGAGTCTTCTGGTTGCGGCGTGTCAGACTCTGGCAGACGTTTCTCCGCTTTTCTCTCTTCTTTCTTCTCTTCTTATCGGTCTCTCTTGTTCTGGCTGGCGGTCTGTTATTTATGGGATCCAGACCTCCTCACCCCCCAACATATGTCTCTGATTGGCCAGCCACTTGATAACATTGCCTACCTGTCTAAATGGCCTTGTGCCAGCCTAGCTTGTATCTTTCCATTTGGGTTTTTCCAACTCCAACGAGTCAAGGCCAACCATTGTTTTATTTATGTAAGTTTTTGAAATTGTTGACCAACTTTTCAAAAACTGGAATTTTATTTGTTAAGTTATCATTTTATTTTGGCAAAATTTAAAATTCCGATGATATATATCAAATTCCATAATTTAAGGAATTTATGCCTATGTGAGGATTTTTTGTTTAGATAAATTTATATTTTTAATATAAACATTATTATTATTATAATTATTATTGTTTTTCTTATTTTTACAGTAACTTTTAACAAACTACCATAATTAATAATTAGGGTAGTTTTAATTAAATAGTAATTAATTAACAGATCGCCAATCAACCCATAACACTTTAATAGTGTTATATATATATATATATATATATATATATATATACATGTGTGTGTATATGGTGGACTCTCCTATTGTGAACGATAGATGAGCGTCAGCAGTGAGTGATTTGTTTCTTCCCATGTTGTGCATGCTATCAAGAAGACATTTTGTGTTTCCTTGAGTGTGATAGCAGCCCAGCCTTGCTGCGAGCTATAAAACCACACTGACAGATGGAATTTTCTAAAGTGGGAGTCAAATTTTTTTTTTAAAGTTGGACGGAGCTGGTCTCAGTGTTTCAGTCTATTTTCTTCAAAGCTCTTTAATTTAGCGAAACATGTCTTACACCATCATTTCCGATTTGATGCTAGATTTTCCCAAGCACTCAAGTTAATATTGAGGCATTTCAAATTGTCTTTCAATTTGTCTTTATAGCATAAGAGTGGACGTCCAATGGAACGCTTAGCATTTGGTAATTGTCCGTATAATATCTTCTTTGGGAAGCCTGTTCTCATTCATTCTGACAACGTGACCAGCCCACCTAAGCTGAACCTTTCTAGTATGGTTTCAATGCCAGCAATGTTACATTTTTTTAATATTGTGGTATTTTTTACTCTATCATCCCATTTTATATCGCAAATGTTATGAAGACAATGCATATGAAAGGTGTCAAGTTGGTTTATGTGCTTGTGGTAAAATGTCTAAGCTTCAGCACCATACAGTAGAGTAGAAAGCACGACTGCTCTGTAGATGTTAATTTTTATTTTAAGAGATACATCTTTGGTATTCCATAATCAATGTTTCAGATTGCTGAATGCAGTGCTAGCTTTACCTATTCTGGAATGGATTTCTTTGTCCATTTTTCCATCAGACGTTACTGTTGATCCAAGATATTTAAAGGTGTCAACAATCTTTAATGCTTTTCCATCAATGATGACGGATGGATTTACAAGACGTAGATTGCATGCTGCGGGTCGGTATAGTAGTTCAGTTTTCTTTATACTAATAGTAAGTCCAAATGCTTTTGATGCCTCATAGAATTTATCAATGATGGTCTGGATGTCCTCTAGGCTGTGAGCAGCATCGTCAGCAAAGAGAAGATCCAGTACTAGCTGCAAGGAAATTTTTGACCTAGCTTTAAAACGTTGTTGATTGTATAGGCCACCACTCATTCTGAATTCAACATTTATTCCCTCGCTTAGATCTGAGAATGCTTTCTCGAGCATAGCAGAAAAAAATAAAGCGAATAGAAGTGGAGCAAGAACACAGCCTTGCTTAGTACCGTTTGAGACAGAAAACGTACTGGATTGCTCGCTACATGATCTCACAGAAGCCCTCATTCCTTCATGCAAAGAGATGATGATCTGAAGCATTTTATCTGGAACTCCTAATTTTGACAATTCTTTCCACAGAGCAGTCCGAGACACAGTATCAAAGGCTTTTGTGAAATCCACAAAAACCATAAATAAATCTTTGTTTTGCTCTCAAGTCTTCTCCTGAGCCTGTCAAAGACAGAAAATCACATCTACTGTTCCTCTACCTGAGCGAAAACCACACTGAGTTTCTGGTAGTGCTGATCCTGAGACAAAGTCATTAATCCTGTTAAGGATGATACGACCAAGGATTTTGCCAGCAACTGAGAGAAGAGATATTCCTCTGTGGTTGTCACAGTCATAGTTGCTTCATTTGTTCTTGTACAAATGGACAATTGATGCATCCTTAAATTGTTGTGGGACTTCACCCCTGTCCCATACAAGAAGAATGTGTGTCAAAAGATTGGTTTCACATTTATACAATTCAGCTGAAATTCCATCTTCACCAGGTGCTTTTCCATTTGAAAGTTGATTGATAGCTTTCTTCACTTCAACTATTGACAGGTTAGCAGATAGAGATTGTACAATAGGTCTCTGGGGAAGATTGTCTATTACATGAGTGTCAAAAGAAGATTTCTGATTCAAGACTGTAGAGAAATGTTCCACCTAACGTTTGACAATATTACTTTTGTCAGTCAAAAGAGTGTTATCCAATGACATGATTGGTGATAGACCATTGGAAATTGGACCAAAAACACCCTTTAGATTTTGATAGTGATTTAAAATCATGTTTGTCAGCAGCCTCCTGCAAATCCTTTTCCTTTGATGTCCACCAACTTTCCTTCATCTTCCTCAATCTTGCTTGTGATTTTTCTTTGGCTGATTTAAATGCATCTTTCTTAGTTTGACATTTTTTATCATTCATCCAGACTTGATAACATTTATGCATGTTTTCAAGGAGAGATTGTATTTCAGGATCATTTGAACTAATCTTAATGTTTCTGATGAGCATACCCAAGTGTTTCTTTTGCTGAGCTATAGAGAATTCCCTGCAGACCCGACCATGTAGCTTCAACTTCATCCCTGATATCAAAAGATATGAGCTTGGAGTCAGATATTGTTTGGAAAGAGCTCAAGATTTTTGTATCTTTCAACTTTGTTACATCTACCTTTCTTGGTGGTTTAGCTCTGTTGTTTCAAACAGGTTTCCATACATGCATGCCAGTGCAAGCGCAAACAATCTTGTGATCTGACCAACATTGCCCCATAGCTAGTGATCGAGTCAGCTTTATATCATGACTACGAACTATAATGTAGTCAATGAGATGGTTATGGCCTGATCTAGGATGTCACCAGGTAGTTTTGAAACTGTTCCGTTGCTGGAAAATTGTGTTGGTAATCACAGGTCTGAATTCACAACAAAGAAACAGCAGTAACAGACCATTAGACCATGTTTACCAATTACTCTTCCTCAAGTCAGTGTGTCACATCCAACGCGAATTGCTTCCAGTTGGTATTTCTGATAGGCTGATGTCTCTTCTTACCTATCGGAAGGAATAAATATGCAACCTTGCTGAGTTGTTATGGGTCTACAAAGGACTTTACTGAGGAGGTAAAGGAATCTTTTTAAGTTGTGTTCTCCTGAGACGTAAAACATTTCGCAATAAACTCATGGGTGACTCCATGAGTGTATATATGTGTATATGAATATGTATATCTTAAATATATAAGACTAAGTTTTTGGTATGTACGTGTCGACGCATAAGTTTAAAACAAGAGGTTACTCTGATTCGAAATCTCTCATACATATTAATATCCTTCTAACTAAGAAACACGCCAAATTTGGTTATTGATTTTTACTGATTAAGGGATATAATTAATTAATTAAGCCAAAATCACCCAATTTGCGAAACTGTCCGTATACCAACCCCTGCTGATGATAAGATATTGTCCTCTGCCTGACTTTTTGTTAAAGCAAAGATCAGCAAATATCAGCAGTGAATTCAATTTTGATGAATAAATTTCGCAGTCTTAAGCCGTTCAGCTCAGAATTTATCGCCTAATTTTAATCCAGTCTTAAAAATATCCATATGGTTGAAAAGAAGAGAAAATGATCTTGCTCAATATATAATTTGTATGAGTCTTTATCCATTGAATTATTTTTTATAGCGAGTTAGAAAAAAATTATTTTGCTTCGGACAGCAAAAGTATGTTTTAACGAAAAATCAAATCTTATTCATATTGCAACCTTTTTATTCCTGTCTTTAAAATATTAATTTAGTTAGAAATAAAATGAAATAATCTATCTTACAAATATTTATTTGGTAAGAAAGAGCGAAGTAAATAACAATAATAAGAGAAATAAATAATAAGCAAAGTAAATAACAATAAAGCGAAATAAATAATAAGCAAAGTAAATAACAATAAACAAAATATATATACAAAAGAGTTTTAGAAAAAAGCCTTTTACAAAAATAGGTAGTTAAATTATGTAACTACTTATTTCGTAACTAAGTAAACATAGTTGTATTGTAATAAAAACAAAAAAAATTTATAATAAAAATACGATGTAGTTAACATTTCGTATATAAACAAAACAGTATTTGAAATGTTAAATTAAGCTTAAATTAAACATGAAATAAAAATGATTCTAATGTACGTAACTTGAATGAAAAAATTTGTTCTTTAATTTATCATAATTCTAATGATGAATAAATAGGCAGATTAAAAAAAAAATTAAGTCACCACTTTTTTCTCTCTTTCTTTTTTTACTAAAAATCGTCAAAAATAATTGGAGAATTTAGCCGGATTTTGAGTACCCAATATTTATTTAACATTAATTTTTGGCATGAGAATTTTAAGTTTGATAATTATCTCATTTAATGGAAATTTTCGCAACAACAAAATTACTTTTTTTTTTCTGAACTTTTTTTTAACTATGTTTTAAAGTCATTAATCCTTAACTTTTTCCTTGTAAATTCCTACCATAAAATAAACTGAACCCTCATTTTATGTCCGTGTTTTTGCAATAAATGTTTTATTTTTCTTCAAAGTGATGTTATTTATTTGACTATATATATTATACTATACATGTATATACATGCAGTATTATAATGAAAATGTTGAATAATTGGGTGTTAAACTTTAAAATAAAACAAAATTGCTGCTATCTGTATCTCTTATTCTCTAAATAATTGGTTAAAGCATAGAAATACATACAATTTGAGTGTATAATCAGAAAGAACATACAATTTTACATAAGAATACCAAATTATATCCAAATTGCTCCAAAAATAAAGAAACGGTGAAGAAATCACTGAATTTCTTTTTTTTTTTAATGGTCCATGATTTGACATTTTTGAAACAAAATCATGTTCACATTTGTACCCCCTATTTCGGGGCTTTAAATTCTCATAACTTTTGAACCACTGGGGATATTTACATAATTCAAACGGTTCTGAACTCCATTTACACAGCTCTATATAACTAATGTGATTAAACAACAATAACCTCAAATAAAAAAATCAACTGGGAATGCTACAAAACCTTATTTTGATTATAAGGGTGGTAATATTGTTGGCTTATCTGACAATAGAAATGAAGCTGCAACAAGTGCATTTGCTTTTATGCTTAGCAGTGTATTCTCACCATATAAGGATGTTGTGCATGTTATGCCAACTAAATGTCTTAAAGCTGAGAATTTATTTAATATAGTTAAATGTATAATAATTGGTAGGCTTTCGAGTATTATCAATCATAACAGATAATAATGCTATAAATAAAAAAGCTATATCTTACTTTTACAATCCACCAAAGCTTTCGATTGTATATCCACACCCATTTGTTAAGTCTCGGCCTCTTTTCTTTCTATTCGACTCAGTCCATATATTAAAATGCATTAGAAACAATTGGCTTGGTCTAAAAGATGCAACTAAATGCATGCTCTTTCCAAAATTTTGTCATAATGGAAATCATGAATTAAATAGTATCCAAAGTGCCCCATTTACAGAAACTTCATGCCCTGGAATCTCAGTGAATTTTGAAATATTGTTATAAATTGACCTCAAAAGCTCTTTCTCCTACTAGTCTTGAAAGGCAAAATGTTAATTTAGTTCTGAAAATTTCAATGAATACATTATTCAGGGATTATTGACGTTAGGAAAACAGGAATATTTGCCTAATTTTGCAGAAGTTGCAGAATATATAAACATATTTTATATTTGGAGGACAATAATGAATGTAAAAACATCATATAAAGGTTGTCGCCTTAGAAATAAATACTGTAATCCACTTAGAGTAAATGAAGAAAATTTTAGATTTCTCTCTGTATTCTGTGACTGGTTAGAATCTTGGAATAGCATTTCTGGAAAAAATGGCAAATTAACAAAGGAAACCTTCACTGCTTTGCATCATACAACCTATGCATTTCTAGAACTGACTAAGTATTGCATGGAAGAATTGAAAATGCTATACATATTACCTGGCAAATTTTAGACTGATCACCTTGAGGCAAGTTTTGGGCAATACCGGCGACTTAGTGGTGATCAGTATAATATCTCAATACGGCAAGTGTTTGAGTGTGAACAAAAAATTAGAATGCTATCAGTTTTAAAATTGAGCTTACCATTTAATCAGCAATGCATTAAAATTGATTTGAATAATTTACAAGAACCAAATTGGGATGAAGTGACAGAGCAGCAAAAGTTAGATATTTATAAATTTAGAATTGATGTCAAAGAGAATGATGTTAATAAATGTAGAGAAGTTCTTCCTGTAATACTATATTTAGCTGGTTATTGCTGTTATGCTGTTTTTTAAGAAAACTAAATGCAATAATTGCAAAAACTTATCTGGAAGAGATAAAGTGGAAGAAATACCTGAAATAAACAGCTATTTTCAAGGGATTAATAGAGGTTCTCTCTTATATCCTAATGATACAACTACAAATTTTGTTCTATATAATTATGTAGTCATTGGTAAGCTGATAAAAAATCATTCTTTTCTTCATTCAGTAAATCAAAGGAAATTAGCCATGCATATAACATTGAATGTATTGGCAGACCATATGAGCTACTTTTTAATGTTGACACTTGTGATGAAGGTCATAATATTGAAAAAATAGAAAAGATGTTTATCTTAAGCTCTACAAATGCTCTTTTAAGTAATTTTTGTTCTAGAGAAAATGATAACATCATTAATAAGTTAAGCAAAAAAAGAAAACTTCAAACATTCAGCTGAATTTTATATCTGTAACCTATTTTTCAGTAAGTATTATTTGATTTTTTAATCTGTTTACTTGTAATTTGTTTGTCTGTTTATCTAATAATTGATTGTTCATTTATTCATAATTCAGTTGTTCATGTATTAAATAATAATCACTTGATAATTACAATATTGTAAATTTACAGAATAATCATCAAAATTGAAGAAAAAAAATCAAATCAAAACAATGCTGATTATAATTTATCTAAACTTGGTTTCAAATTTATATTTAATATATTTATTTATATTTATTGTAATTTGTTTGTCTGTTTATATCTAATATTGTAAAAATACAGAATAATCATTAAAATTGAAAAAAAAAGCAAATCAAAACAATGCTGATTATAATTCATATTTAATATATTTATTTATATTTATTGTAATTTGTTTGTCTGTTTATATCTAATTATTGATTGTTCATTTATTCATTATTCAGTTGTTCCTGTATTAAGTAATTATCACTTGATAATTACAATATTGTAAATTTACAGAATAATCATTAAAATTGAAAAAAAAAAAAGCAAATCAAAACAATACTGATTATGATTTACCTAAACTTTATCAAATTTATATTTAATATATTTATTTATATTTGTTTGTCTGTTTATCTAATAATTGATTGTTCATTTATTCATAATTTAGTTTACAGTTTTTTTAAATTAAAATAAAAAACATGCAAATCAAAACAATGTTGCTCATTATTTATATAAGATTGTTTTCAATTTAAAAAAAATAATATTATGAACGAATTTCAGTTATTAAAGTTTAATGTAATGGTATGTGTTTTTTTATGTACCTCAACGCTGCCTTTACAGGGTTTTTTAAAATTAAAATAAAAAACATGCAAATCAAAACAATGTTTGTTATAATTTATAAAAATTGTTTTCAAAGTTGAAATAAATAAAATTATGAACGAATTTCAGTTATTAAATTTTAATGAAACGTAACACTTTTGTTTATTTACTGTCTTTACGAGACAACGGTATCTTTTTCAAAGGCTCGAAGTCGGCCTACTTTTGTGATGTCACACATCCAATGAACAGGCCTTCTGATATCAGATGGTCTTGGGTTAACTGAGCAGTGGTAGTAAGAAAGAGGGAGAACTCACAGAAATTATATGGAAGTGTGTGGGGATTGGGAGGAGGAGAATTGGCAGGAAATGAGTTAAAGACATTTTATAATATGACTGCTATATCAAAAATTAATCTTATTCAAAGTGGGTATAGAGCTTTGAGAATTTGGAGGCCTTTTGTGGGCTTTGAAAAGCATGTGTTTTCAAAGCATTGAAGAAATTCCATCAAACATTTCTTAGGAGGAACTTATACATTGAATGCCTGTCTCTTATGCCAGACACCATTGTCCTTTAAGCAGACCAATGTGTCTTGAAGCAACTGTTTTATGGGGAGCTAGGAAAAAATCTTGGTATAAATGTTGGTGCCTGGGAGAAAACGACTAACAATTGATCACTTTGAAGGAGATTTATTTATAGTGGCTGTGGGAGATTTTAGACAAGATGGTTAAGCAATTCATCTTAAAGTAGGCTTTGTGGAAACAGCACATGTTGCACATCCTGGACACATTTCCCACATTTAAACCTGACCATGCATGTGGTAGAGCTTTCCTATTATGGGATGGTCTTCTCAGTCATATGTGGTCCTATGGTGCCAGCCAAACATGCACAAAACATATGTATGCACAAACAGAAGCCAGGGGTCTCACATGTCATTTATGAGGCAGGATGTGTAAAGTAAAGCTGGACTTTTGAACCATTTGCATGCTCACAATCAAGCAACTTTGTAGCAATGGTCTTCTTCTCTGAAGAAGTAGCAATCACCATATGTATATATATATGTGTGTGTGTGTGTGTATGTGTGTAAATAGTTGACATTTTTGGGGCTGTAACACAAGACTACAGTTATGCAGGGATTGTCATTAACATAGCACTCATGATTCTCAATTGGATTTTTTTTTATGCTGTTAAGTGATTTTAGTACTTGAGGGCTGAGAAACATTCCCACACCTCATACGGTGGCATTAGCAGAGTTTTTCCATGCAGATGCTGGCACAAGCATCCAGTCATTCCCAGATTCATGGTATTTTAATTCTAATTTGCTATGGTCAAATCTATGTTTTTGTACACATATGATGTCTATATTTTTTTCAGCTGCCGCCATTAGTTCAGGTAGTTGGCTTATCGTTTTTAGCTTTCTGACATTAAATGTTGCTAAGTTAAGAGTTTTTTTATTTGTTTTTGTTTTTTTTACATCTAAGTAGGTTTGCATTGTGTTTGGGTTCTATAACTGTCTTTTCAAATACTGTGGTTAGAGCTATGACTTCAGTAGTGTGTATGTTTCAAATACTGTGGTTAGAGCTATGACTTCAGTAGTGTGTATGTTTTGTTTGTCTATGCTGATAGTGATGTGTTTTAGTGTTGGGATGCTGTTGGAGCTCCATAGCTTAATTTTCAAACACTGGTCCAGAACTCTGCCCACACAGCATCTCATGCAAATGAAACTGCCTTAGTAAATTGCTGGCTCACACTCCAGAGTGTCTCCTGTCAAATGAGTGTCTCTCATGCCAATCAGCTATACCCAAATTGTCAATATAAGGCAGACATGCAGGGTTCTGGGCAGTTAGCTTGAGCTAGCAGCCCAGTACGCTGTTTGACAAAGGTTCTCATCTGATTGTTGTCAAAGGTTCCTGTCCAGCTGTTGTCAAAGGTTTCAATCCATTTGTCTGTGAAGGTTAGGGGGCATGCAGTACTCCCCCTATTTTGTTAAGGGCCAACACATATATATGTATATATATATGTAAGTGAGAAGAATGGAAATTAATCTGACAGATATGTTGAAAAGATAAATGGAAGAAAGATATATTTTATGCTGACATGTGTTTCAACCGGAATTTGCTTACACATACAATATTCTATTTAGAATTATTTTAAATAAAAATAAAATAATAATAATAGAAAAACATATGTAAACAGAGTTTGAATTTTTGAAAGAAAGACAGATAATACAGGAGAAATAATCAAAATTGATTACATCAAAAAATGGAATTTTTTTTAAAACTCAAAAGCGTTTCCTGGTTTGAAAAATAATATGGAAATATTTTCAACTATTTATGTTCTGAAAATTTGAAAAGAAAGATTTTTAATATTTTAAATGGTAGGGCCCTCGATTTTCCGTTTCAAACTTTTCTAAATTCCGTTTCCACTTTTGGTAATTCCCATTTTTATAGTATTTTGTGAAAAAATTGAAATAAAATTTGCTATAATTATTAAAACTGAAAACAATATTCAAAGTTTTATTACATATAAAGAAATAGCAAATGTCTATAAATTTTTTTGAAATTGTGTAATCAAAGTCCAAAAATAAATTATATGTAAAAATAAATATGTAACATGACTAAACAATGAAATGTTGCAGTGCATAATTATCTTTGAGGTAGAACTTTTAATCAGAGATTCCTTCTTTAAGAAAGAACACATTCAGATTGTTTTTGTGTTTTTAAGTAAAAAGGATCCAGATTGATTTATAATCATTGATTCGCAATATTAAAATTAACAGAAAAATCACATTTAAAGAATCAACAGCAAATAACTTGAATCTCAACAATAAATATCTGAGAAAGTCAAACATTTTGTCTAAAATTTTACAAAACAGGAATTAAACCATAATAATTGAATCTTTGTAACAAAATATGAAAAAAAAATTTGATATATTAATTCAAAATTTGAATAAAACAACTTATCTCAAGTTGAAATACTGCTCAAATTTAAAATTGGATATTTCCCAAATAAAGAAATTAGCAATCTTCAAATCTCTTTTCTAAATCTCCATTGTAATACAACATTGTAAGTTGCTTGGTGTTTTCAGGAGTAAGACTTTCATGTTGTTTATTTAGTAAATGTTTATATTGAGAAAATGAACATTTAACATCTACGCTGGTAACAGGCATCCATATGACCTTATTGGCAATCTGTTCCAGAAGGGGAAATCTACTTTTATTTGCATTCCAAAATGCTGGGATGTTAAAAGGATTTCGTAAGTCATCTTTGTAATTCACATAAATTAGGAATTCTTCAAGAAGATCAGTAGAAGGATCTTGCAAGTCCTTAATGGCTGCAAAACTATCAATGTCATGGCTTATACAAGGTAGCTGTCTAGGATCAAACAGACGAGATGCCTTGTAAAAGTTATATACAGGGTGAGCATCCAAGTATTTATTCAGTTTTGAAAAAGATGTGCTGAACAAATCTTGGAAATTTGAGAAAACTCTCTCCCTCTCTGTATTTTCTAGTTCAGACAGAAGACGGTCAGTGTCTACACCAAATGTTGATTTTGATATATTGTATGCAAATACTGTTTTACATCCTCCATGATTTTGATATATTGTATGCAAATACTGTTTTATATCCTCCATCATGTTATAAACAACACATGCAAGTGGAGACTTGGTTTCTTCTAAGCTTGTCAAAACTGTTATTAAACGGATGCAGTTCTCTTTTATAAAAGGCAAATTCAGGTGCAAATTATGGTAGGAGGCATGATGTAATCGATCATCATCCACTAATTCCAGAATCCTATCTACTGCAAGGCCATGGCTCTTTTCTTGTTTAAAGAACCCTTCATAAAATTGCACAAAGGATGAGTGATATATGGCTGCATTAAACCATGAATTCCATCTGGTTGCCACTGGCACAGGGGGTAACTTCACATGTTCTTTAGGCAAGGAACCTTCAAGCCATTTAAGGTATCGCTTTTTTCGACTAGCCTTTTTAAAAAAGGCTGACTTGATGAATGTAATGAGCTGGGTAACATTATCAAATGCTGACCAGTGTGAAAATACTTCAGCAACAAGATTTATGATATGGGCTAAGCACAACACATGGTAACTGTTAGAAAAGATATTTGATATCACTTCCCTATGAGCTTTTTTTACAATAAGCTGCAGAATCAGTTACAAATGCAACAATATCATTAAATGCAATATCCACGTGAGTCACAGCTCGGATGCATGCCTGACTTAAGGTTTGATAATTGCATTCTCCAAGGTTACAACATCAATGAGAAATGACTCTCCACGAATGCTTGCAATCACATTCAAAATGCTATGGTCACGACAGTCAGTGGTTTAATCTGTTATGATGCAAACAGATTGATTAGCAAGCTTGGTTTTCAGGGCAGCAAAATGAAGAGCAAACAATTTTGGCAGATGAAGTTGCCTAACACAATTGACACTTGGAAATGCACCACCTTCCTTACAGTGTTTTAATAGAAATGGCCTCATTTTGTCAATTTTGTGTAGGGGAATGTCAGACAAAGTACACATTTTTAAAAAATCAAGAACAAAATCATCCCGTACTTCTTTACATTTAAACAAAGTTGTAATTGTCTTCTATTTTAGTTGAGAAAACTTTGTTGAAGACGTTTTGCCAAATGAGATTTGGATTTTATATGATCTTTGATTGTGTCAATCCTAAAAATGTCAACACTATGAAGACAGAATTTGCAAAATAACATATTCTTCCGCATAAAAGTCATCAGGAAATTGTTCTGCTCTGGCTTTAGCACAAATTTTACATATTTTTTGTTTTTGTTTTTTCAGAGGAGCAGGTCCAACTTTTGAGGTTGAAGGTGATTTACTATATTAATTTGATTCAGCCATCTTGGCAATTTGTTGCTTATTCATACAACTAGTTTTGTAAAATAGATAATATATGAAAAAATAATCATTGATAATTAATGATATTAGAGGATTTTTTATTCAATTAATTTGTTTTACAATGGTGAAGTGATGCAATTATGAATCCGGGAGAATCCCTGTGTAATGGTAAGCTTCGGAGTAGACGAGCCAGTCGTTTCATAAAATGGCATTTGAGAAAGTTTTTTCTTTATTTCTAAATTGTATGGTCACGTGATAGTAGCATTTACTTTTCTTTCGTTATATTCATAAAACAAGGTTACAAGTTGTTTAGAATCTTTTACTTGGAAATTTTGTAAAAAATCAAACAGAGCCTCTAGGGGGCTTTGCCCGGGGTCCAGTGAGTTTCGGCCGCTGAACCTGCCAGAGGTTAAATTATAAGTGTCAATCCCAGGGGGCTATCTCCTAGGTCTTACCTGCCCCCTTGATTTAAAGGGGCAGGGCTGGGTTTATTGCCCAGCGCCTGAGGGGGAATGTCGACAGGATCAATGCAATTTTTCCACCTGCCACCCATGAGTCTTGGCTTATGGGTGGGCCCACAATAGAGCCTTGTGCCTAACCCATACAAGTGGGGTGTAGGGTATGAGGTAAATATACTCGAGGAAATGAATTTGTTAAACTTTTTGATCTTCGTAACTCCCCCTTCCAATTTCTACATGTCTACTTCCCCTTTACCAATGGTAGAGGACTGACCGACTTTCATCTCTTACATTACAGTTTCTTAGAAAAATATAAGACTAATCAATTTCATCAGAAAATCTACGATCCACTTTTCTTTTTTTAAGTAAAAACTTTTGCCTTTAATTCTTTTTCGGATCTTAAAAAGAAAAATAACTCATATTTGTAAAATCAATTTTAAAGGAAATAACTAGGTTATGTTATGTTCTATTTATTAAAACGTTTAACAAAAAAATCGGAGAGACAGTTGAGTTTAAAAAGAATTAAAACAAAAATTTGAAAACCCAAAAATCAATTTATCTATTATTGAAAATTTCATTAAAAATCTCAGATTCCGTTTCTGATTAACGATTCCGCGATTCTGTCCGTGATTCCATGATCACAGAAAATTGGTCCCCCTAAAATGGGAGTATAAAAA
Source organism: Doryteuthis pealeii (assembly GCA_023376005.1). Classification (NCBI taxonomy): domain Eukaryota; kingdom Metazoa; phylum Mollusca; class Cephalopoda; order Myopsida; family Loliginidae; genus Doryteuthis; species Doryteuthis pealeii. The sequence continues at coordinate 18,200,362 of CM042179.1, forward strand.
TCTTTTGAAGAATAATAGGCCTAGCTATTTAACTACAAAAAAAAAATTCAAATTACTTCACTGAAATATTTCGGTGAAAATATTTGAATTTTTTTTTTTTTTTTGTACTTAAATGAATATGTGTGATTAGGTGGTAATTTTGACAAACCAGAAATAGTTGAGTTTTTATATTGATATTGAATGTTGAAATCTTTTAGCATCACTTTTGCCAAGAAAGTTGATATTCTGTGGAACACTTGTCTTTGGATAATAGTATTATGGTGTGAGATAGAGCAAGCTTCTAATATTCTTCACTTGTTCCTGTCGTGAATGAAAGCAATCATGGATGGATTCTGGAAATTTTGAGTTTGTTAGAATATTATGAGCAACCAAGGAATTTGATATATATCCAAATTTGAAGTCTTTGAAGTGTTTGTAGATTCTCTTTTTTAAATTCCTTGATGTTTCACCAATATATACTTTTTCACATTCCTCACAACAAATTTTGTATATACCTAAATTGGAGAAAGATTTTGTTTTATTGGAGGTATTTCTTAGTAGTTGTTTGATTGTTTGGGATGTGCGAGTGACATTTTTTTATGCCTAAATGGTTTAAGTTATTTTCAGTGAGGAAAGTTGGGGGGGGGGCCTTGAGGTAATGTTATGTGTCTTTTTATAGGGTTAATATTTAAGGTTAGGTTAGGTTATGTATGGGGCTTATGTTTATGGATTTTGATGGCTTTTGATTTTGGACAATGAATGAAATATTCAGGATATTGTAATTAAGAGAAAATGTTTTTGATGTATTCAAATTAACCATTTAGGAAATTGGAACTCCAAACACTATGTCAGCAAAAACACTGTCTCTGATGTATCCCTCTGCCATGTTGAGTGATGCAGAAGAGCTTGACATGGAACCAAGATAGCATACTCAATTGTTTTGTTTTTTTATTTGAGTTTATTATTTAAACATATTAGTTAAATAGAGCTGTATAAATTATGCAAATATCCCCAGTGGTTCAAATGTTATGAGAATTTAAAGCCCCAAAATTGGGGGTACAAAAGTGGACATGATTTTGCTAAAAAAAAAAATGTAAAATCATGGACCAATTCAAAACAAGAAATTCAGCAATTTCTTCACCATTTCTTTATTTTTGGAGCAATTTTGATTAAACTTGGCATTCTTATGTAAAATGTATGTTCTTTCTGATTATGCACTCAAATTAGATGTATTTCTATGCTATAACCCATTATTTAGAGAACTACAGATATCAGCATTTAAAAAAAAAAGGTTTACCACAAGATTATTCAACTTTTTCATTTCAATACTGCATGTATACACATTTATAGTATTAATTTAAATAAATAACATCACTTTGAACTTAAAAATATCTTTTTAAATACCTGCTATGTTGTATTACATACAAAAAATAGAATAACTCTTTACATAATTTTTTTAAACAGAGCTTGCATGTGATGATATGTTTTATTTACATTTTAATACTAACATGTAAGTTTGTTTTTTCTAAAATTGAAAGTCAGACAAAAAAGTCTGACATTAAAACATTACCAAAACATCATACTTTAAAATTGAAATTTTCTATAATATATATTTTTGTAAAATGCTTTAAACTTCTACAGTTAATTTTACATTCATCTTTCACAGATTCTTGCCTATCCTTTGGTGGATCTAACATGTAGTACCGAATCCTTCAAAACTTATGCAGATGGACCATATTTGACCAAAGCAACTACTGAAAAGTAAGTCTTTAATGATGCTGATTATTCCTATCGTATGTTTGGGTTCTACAGGAAATTATTACAATTTTTGTTATTAATTATACATATATTATTTAGTATAATCTTTTTTTCACTCAATTTTATGTATAAAAGTATATCAATAGTACTGTCCTTATATATATATATATATGTTTATATATATATATATATGTTTATATATATATATATATATATGTTTATCTATATATATATATATGTTTATATATACATATATATGTTTATATATACATATATATTCATCTTTTGACCCTACATATCTTTAGTAAAAATTTTTTTGGTGAATGTTGTCAAAGTTTTTCAACAAAATATTTCATTACATACATCAATTTGTGATGTAGAAGATTATGATATAAAGTTGGATACCAGAGATTGCTGGCTATGAAATCATTGGATATCCATCTTGATACATGATATTGCCAAATAATATTTATAATACTACTAACAAATATGAATTTTAATAATACTCTAATAAAATAATATAAATTGAGTAAATATTTCAATTTTGGGAAAAGCATGACTTTCATCAACCAATGTTAGTTAACTCCTTTTAACCCTAAAAAATATTATTGACTTGGATCTCATATGTACTAAATGATATATTATTTGAAATAATAAACATCAAATGTAAGTTTACAGCAATGCATTTTTGATGTTTATTTAAGCCACCAAGAACTAATATTTAGAGATTACAATGAAAGATGGTGCTAATAAGCAATTGGCCAAACCCTGAAATCATTTCATTCTGTAGACATTAAATTTATATGAAAAATGTTTACTTGTTTTCAAGAGTACAAATCTAGTAGAGTCTAAATCTCAATTTATCTCCAAGTGAAAGTTGCGCATCATTTAATAATATCTGTTTTAAATGCATTACTTGATCGATAAATTTGAGTGTAAGGGTGTTAATTAGCATTACAAGCATTTAGCTGAAAAACGCTGACATTTTCAAATTTGCGACCTTAATCAGTTAAATTTGCAATTTCTCGAGTATTTCTTAACCAATCTTAAAAATATTATATGGTTTGAAAGAGAATAGAATAATCTTTCTAAATATATAATTTTTATCGGTTTTCATCAATTGAATTATTTTTTACAGCGAGTTAAGACTGTATTTTCGGTCAAACATCTGAAAACAAAAATATGACTGTTTTTTTTTTTTAGGATAAATTTTACACGCTGTTTTGTTTTTCAAAATCTAAGTGGCTAATCTTTATCAATATTCTTGAAATTTTGCACTCAATTAAAAGACACCTGGAAGTACAAACGGGGGTCTTTTTTGTTTGTTTCTAGGACACGTGGAAATAAAAATATGAGAGGGAAAAGTTCAAAGCTATTTGTTTAAAAAATATAAGAGAAGCAAAATAAAAGCACTATGTCCATAATATTAGAGAGTTTGAAAATTATTTTCGCATAAAATTTGTGAAATTTAAAGATTGCGATACAGTTTGGGATTTGCTCCGAAAGTTTGGATTTTGAAGAAAAAACTCGAATTTACGTGACTTTCGGATGTAAAAACACCCTGTCAACTGACGTCACAAATCGGACCTTATTGATTTAAAATCACAATTTCTCATATATTTATTGTACAAACGGGGTCTTTTTTTTTGTTTCTAGGACCTGTGGAAATAAAAATATAAGAGGGCAAAGTTCAAGGCTATTTGTTTTAAAAATATAAGAGAAGCAAAAAAAAGCACTATGTCCATGATATTAGAAAGTTTCAGAATTATTTTGATATATAATTTGTAAAATGTAAAGATTGTTAAACCGTTCAGGATTTGCTACGAAAGTTTGTATTTTGAAAAAAAAAATCAAATTTATTTGTTTGACGTAAATTCTCAGCTAGGCATTGTTTATGCACACAATAAAGTTTAAATTCATCGCTTATTTCTCGTCCAATTTTTTAAATATTTATATCTTTGAAAATGAAATAACATAATCTTTCTAAATATTCATCTTTTATGTGTTTTTAACAATTGAATTGTTTTTTACGCCCATTTCAATTTTGGAGAAAAAAAATAACTTGAAATTACAAGAGATGTAAACAAAACATGGCCCACACTGACCAGGTTTGTGTGAAAACATATGTAAATAGGTAATCTATTTCTTTTATGTAATTCAACATAAGCATTTAAAAATGTATTTTTAAATTCAAAGTGATGTTATATATTTAAATTAATATTATATATGTATTATATATGTGTATACATGCAGTATGAAAATGAAAATGTTGAATAATCTTGTGGTAAACTTACAAAAAACAAAAAATCTTGATATCCCTACTTTTATTCCCCAAATAATGGATTCTAGCATGGAGATACATAAAATCTAAGACCCAAATCATAAAGAACGTAGAATTTTACATAAGAATGCAAAGTTTTATCAAAATTGCTTCAAAAATAAAGAAATGGTGAAGAAATTACTGAATTTCTTGTTCTGAAATGGTCCATGAATTGACAGATTTTTTTTTCAAAATCATGTCCACTTTTTTATCCCAATTTCGGGGCTTTAAATCCTCATAACTTTTGAACCACTGGGGATATTTGTATAATTCAAACAGTTTTGAACTCCATTTACAAAGCTCTATATAACTAATGTGATTAAATAACAATAACCTCAAATAAAAAAATCAACTGGGAATGCCATGTTAATAACATAGTAAATATTAACTTACCAACTATCGTAGTTATCTCCTTTAAATTCCCTTAAATTTAAAAAAAAAAGAAAATGACCGTGCAAAATTTTTGGAAGAGGCTACTTAGACAGTCATGGTCAAATAGACAAACCTACTTTTAGGCTAATTTTACTCTCACTGTAAATATTTTTATTAAGAATGCAAGTAATGTAAAAAATAACTACACAGATTTAACACAAAAGTTTATTAATATTCATTAATATTTTGTGAAAGATAAAAGTACAAAAAATTCTTCTAAATTAAAAATATAGATACCGTTAATGACTTTGTGATCAAATGTGAATTTTTACAAAATTTTTTAAAAATCAAAGGAAATGATAAAGGTAAATTTGACTATCACTAATTTTTTCCAAAGTGGAAAAATGGCATTTTCCACTATCAATTGTTAAAGCATAAAATTGTAACCCTAACCCTAGCTCCAGCCCTAACCCTGACCCTAACCCTAACCTCAATTCTAACCCTAACAATGAATTCTTGTTGATATTTGTGAAAATGTAATATAATTTTTTTCATTCCAAACACGAAACGTGTAAAAAAATTTTTACATTACCTTTTATAAGGAAAAACGTTAAACATGAAATGCCTGGATGCTGTCTTTTAAAACTGGCTAAATAGCCTATTTGAACATTTTTGTGCTATACATTTTGAATCAACTAATATCAATGAAAATGTTTCCTTTACTCAACATTTTTTAAAATTGCGACTATGCAAATAAATGGAGCCACTTTGTCTGTCAACAAGGTAATGTTGCTCGTATGTTTAAACGTTTTTCAACTTTTCAAAACATTGGCCAAGTAGACATTCAAAGATTTGGAATGCACTGAAAATGCTATAATCAATTCACAGATAATACAAGGTAAAACTTTTTTCTAATAATTGAATATACAGTGTATCTACCTATCTATCTTTGTCTCTCATTCACTTGTGTGTTGTGTCAGTATATTTCTATAACTGTGTGTAGAATTACCATGTGTGTGTGTGTGTGTGTGTGTGCTTGTGCATGTGTGCATCTCTGCATGGATGTGTGTATGCGTGCTTTTTTATCACCCCCTTCATTAATTGATTAGCATATTTAATAAACTCTCATAGCAATGAGTTTTGCATTTGTTTAAAAAATAATCCCATGTAGAAATGAATGCCATTTAAATTTTTCTTAGTAATTATAATTTTAGAAAATATAGGAATTTTGCATTTTATGCCCAGGCTCATCAAGTGTGTTTGGAATGATGCCATGTATATACAAATAACAGTTGTCAGACTTTGTGAGTTCAATACTTTCATGTCATTTCTGTGTCATTCGAAAGCGCTTTGAAGTTTTAGGGCTGGTTGACATCTTACTTGAAGCTGGAATTATGGCACAAGGGTCACTACCTGGGGTCATGAAAGGCAGACACTACAATCGAAGTGTCAGAATAATTACAAATTATGTCTGAGGCTTTGAGAAGGAAACTCTTATTTACTTTCATGGACACACGGAGTGAAGAAGAAAAAGATAAATTCATTGCCTTGTCTAAAAGTTTATATTATGCTTTTCCCAAAACACAATTCCAACAATTTTGTACATCAAGTGATTTTAAAGGGTTTGAAAGCAAACTGTCATTGTTCATTCAGGACAGATACAGTCTATTTCCAACTTTTGCATTTTGGATGAGTTACCTGAATATGGCAGATTTGTTTTTAAATTTTGTTTGATGAGAGATTGGGCCCTTCACCTTCAATCTGCAGCAGAAATGATACACTGGTATTTTGCATATGATCATTTGAACTATGCCAGTGTCTGTTCCAGATACACACCCTTTACTAGTAGAGCAGGGGATTTTGTAGTTCAGCAACAAAATCATTACTCCTTCAGTCAGACATCAATGGACCAGACAATTGAACAAACCATGAATAGAGATAGCAAAATCAGAGGTGGTCAGATTGTATTCTCTAATGCTAATACTGTTCATCGTTGGATTTTATTGTTCAATCAACGTGCAGAAATATCTAGAAGCTGCACTGAAATGGCTGCTATAAGAAAAAAGACCGTAGTAAGTCCAAATATGAGAAGGATGAAGCAGACATTCAAAATATAATGCATACAATCGAGTTGCTGCAAAATCCATTTAACTATCATGAAAAAGATCTTTTAAATATAACATAGCACCATCTGAAATAAAAAGGATATTTTATCAGCACATGAAAAAGGCTGAAATGTTTCCATTCAGTTTGTTCAACGACTGATTTGGAAACAAGTTGAGACAGCAGATACCCTTTGCTTACTTCATGCAAAGCATCCATCAAATACTTTCCCTTCCATTATCATCAAGACTCCAGATACAGATGTTTTTCTTCTTTGCCTTGCTCAACAGCATGAATTAAGGGATGAATTGTATGTGGCCGACGAGCACTAGTAAAATCCTCTTGTTTGATCTCTGTTCGATCAGTTGCAGAGAAATATGGACCTGCAGTTTCAAGTGCTCTGCTCTCTCTCTCTCTCTCTCTCTCTCTCTCTCTCTCTCGGCATGCATTTACTCATTGTGATATTGTTAGTTGTTTTAAGGGAAAAGGGAAAATAAAACCTTTTGAGTTGATGAAAGAAACAGAGGAGCTTGTGCCCACTTTCAGACTCTTCAGAGGCTGTAACTGGAATCTGATAGAAGATTTGTTCCTGTGACTTTAAAAACTTTTTGTGGGCTGTATATTTGGACAGAGAAATGTTACTTTTGTCAATGCTGCTCATTTCAACATCTTTCAAACAACTGGCAAATTTGATAGTACATTACCACCCTGCTAAAATAGTTCATGGTTACATGCAACAAGGGCAAATTACCAGGCTGCTATTTGGTGACAATGTTTTCACGTCAATAATAATGCCCTCTCTCCAACAAATCATGGCTGGAAATGTGAAGATGAGAAATTAGTTGTTCAATGGAGCAGCCTTCCAATAACTCCATTTACATTGAGCAATCTTGTAAAGTGCAATTGTAAAAAGACCAGCTGTCACTTCAGCCATTGTTTATGTGATTCATAAAATCCTGCTTTGAATAAAGGCCTGTTCTAATATTCTTGAAGAAAATAAGGATAATGAAATGCTGCAGTATAATGGTATGGAAGATTCTGACTCCTCAGAGGATAAATAATATTTGTACGGATGATTTTGCAGGATCAGAAGACAGTAAATTTCATTTTATTTCCTTTTCAAATTGTTGCGTTCCAAGATAACAATTCTTTCAACATAATAACTGAAAGAAAACTCAACCTAATTGCATAATTCTTTTATATATATTCAAATTTAGTCTAAATATCCATATTTTTATAACAGTTAATCTGTGTGTACAAAATTACATCAAAAAGTAAATGGTAGCACAAAAGTAAGGAAGGGAATTTAATCACCATAAGTATTTGAAAACAGTTATTTCAAGTATAATTTTCGAAAGTTCAAGGTTTGGAAATGTAAATGCTTTTTATCTTCTTTATCAAATGAATATTCATGTTTTTTACAGTGTTTTTTTATGAGAGTATTTGCAATTTGAGAATTTGATACCAATATGTAAAGTAATGTTTTTTTTGTTATAGGCTTTAAACGGCTCATTTTATTTGCTGAAAATCCACGATTAAAGAAATTAACACATGATATAAGAACATAGACATATCAGACTTTTGTTAATACACTTAAATGTGTTAAACAGCTTGTTTAAACTTCATTTTACATAATGTAAACCATAAAATTGGACTTTTTCTGTGTATTTCACACCCTGTATAATCTCCCTTTTTCTGAAGCAGTGTGCACACTTACAGTGGAAATATCTTCGGATCTGAAATCATCACAAAAAATGCTTTTAGAAACAGTTGAAATTTTTTCATATGAAAAAAATGTCCATGGAACTTAAAAGCTATGCTCTTTTTAAGTCTCTGGCCCATAGCCTATAATAGGAGAATAATCTTTTTAAGTCTCTGACCCATAGCCTATAATAGGAGAATAATCTTTTTAAGTCTCTGACCCATAGCCTATAATAGGAGAATAATCTTTTTAAGTCTCTGACCCATAGCCTATAATAGGAGAATAATCTTTTTAAGTCTCTGACCCATAGCCTATAATAGGAGAATAATCTTTTTAAGTCTCTGACCCATAGCCTATAATAGGAGAATAATCTTTTTAAGTCTCTGGCCCATAGCCTATAATAGGAGAATAATCTTTTTAAGTCTCTGGCCCATAGCCTATAATAGGAGAATAATCTTTTTAAGTCTCTGCCCATAGCCTATAATAGGAGAATAATCTTTTTAAGTCTCCCATAGCCTATAATAGGAGAATAATCTTTTTAAGTCTCTGACCCATAGCCTATAATAGGAGAATAATCTTTTTAAGTCTCTGGCCCATAGCCTATAATAGGAGAATAATCTTTTTTTTATGATAAAGGGGATAAAAAATCAGGTCGGTTTGTTAACCTCTTAATGTTATCCCACCTTTGATGAAATATGATGCTAAGAGGTAAACAATCCCTCCTTTTTTTTTCTTCCCCTTTATCATAAAATAAATTAGATCATTTCTATTAGCACCATCTTGAAGATGTGTGGGTGGGTAATATTAAGAGATAAACTGACCTGATTAATTAGATCAGTTTGTTTACTATGTGTAATCATAATTCAAAACAATTTGATGAATTTGTCATGAAAACTCTAAGTTCCTATCAATGAACTTTCAAAGCAAAACCCCATTACCGCAGTAATCCCTTTCCTGCAACAGTCTTTCTGCCACAAGGGTAATCCCTTTCCTGCAACAGTCTTTCTGCCACAAGGCTAATCCCTTTCCTGCAACAGTTTTTCTACCACTGCGGTAATCCCTTTTCTTGCAACAGTCTTTCTGCCACCAGGGTAATCCCTTTCTTGCAACAGTCTTTCTGCTACCGCAGTAATCCCTTTCCTGCTACAGTCTTTCTGCCACTATGGCAATCCCTTTCCTGCAACAGTCTTTCTGCCACCAGGGTAATCCCTTTCCTGCAACAGTCTTTCTGCCACCGCAGTAATCCGTTTCCTGCAACAGTCTTTCTGCCACCAGGGTAATCCATTTCCTGCAACAGTCTTTCTTCCATTGCGGTAATCCCTTTCTTGCAACAGTCTTTCTGCTACCGCAGTAATCCCTTTCTTGCAATAGTCTTTCTGCTACCGCAGTAATCCCTTTCCTGCAACAGTCTTTCTGCCACCAGGGTAATCCCTTTCCTGCAACAGTCTTTCTGCCACTATGGTAATCCCTTTCCTGCAACAGTCTTTCTGCCACTATGGTAATCCCTTTCCTGCAACAGTCTTTCTGCCACTGCGGTAATCCCTTTCTTGCAACAGTCTTTCTGCCACCAGAGTAATCCCTTTCTTGCAATAGTCTTTCTGCTACCGCAGTAATGCCTTTCTTGCAACAGTCTTTCTGCTACCGCCGTAATCCCTTTCTTGCAACAGTCTTTCTGCTACCGCGTAATCCCTTTCTTGCAACAGTCTTTCTGCTACCACAGTAATCCCTTTCTTGCAACAGTCTTTCTGCTACCGCAGTAATCCCTTTCCTGCAACAGTCTTTCTGCCACCAGGGTAATCCCTTTCCTGCAACAGTTTTTCTGCCACCGCGGTAATCCCTTTATTGCAACAGTCGTTCTGCCTCTATGGTAATCCCTTTCCTGCAACAGTCTTTCTGCCACCAGGGTAACCCCTTTCCTGCAACAGTCTTTCTGCCACCAGGGTAATCCATTTCCTGCAACAGTCTGTCTTCCATTGTGGTAATCCCTTTCTTGCAACAGTCTTTCTGCTACCGCAGTAATCCCTTTCTTGCAACAGTCTTTCTGCTACCACAGTAATCCCTTTCCTGCTACAGTCTTTCTGCCACTATGGCAATCCCTTTCCTGCAACAGTCTTTCTGCCACCAGAGTAATCCCTTTCCTGAAACAGTCTTTCTTCCATTGAGGTAATCCCTTTCTTGCAACAGTCTTTTTTCTACAGCAGTAATCCCTTTCCTGCAACAGTCTTTCTTCCATTGCTGTAATCCCTTTCCTGCAACAGTCTTTCTGCCACCAGGGTAATCCATTTCCTGCAACAGTCTTTCTTCCATTGAGGTAATCCCTTTCTTGCAACAGTCTTTTTTCTACAGCAGTAATCCCTTTCCTGCTACAGTCTTTCTGCCACTATGGCAATCCCTTTCCTGCAACAGTCTTACTGCCACCAGGGTAATCCCTTTCCTGCAACAGTCTTTCTGCCACCAGGGTAATCCATTTCCTGCAACAGTCTTTCTTCCATTGCAGTAATCCCTTTCTTGCAACAGTCTTTCTGCCACCAGGGTAATCCATTTCCTTCAACAGTCTTTCTTCCATTGTGGTAATCCCTTTCTTGCAACAGTCTTTCTGCTACCGCAGTAATCCCTTTCTTGCAACAGTCTTTCTGCTACAGCAGTAATCCCTTTCTGCAACAATCTTTCTTCTACCACAGTAATCCCTTTCCTGCTACAGTCTTTCTGCCACTATGGCAATCCCTTTCCTGCAACAGTCTTTCTTCCACCAGGGTAATCCCTTTCCTGCTACAGTCTTTCTGCCACCAGGGTAATCCCTTTCCTGCTACAGTCTTTCTTCCACCAGTGTAATCCCTTTCCTGCAACAGTCTCTCTGCCTGCAACAATCACACAGTAGTCCTCCTTCGACTGATTTTGCCACTGTTCACATTCTAGGATGAGCTCCTTTTATCCTATCATTCTCGTGGGCCCAATTTGCATAGGTGCCTCCATGAGCACACCACAAACAAGACAGAACAAGACCATTCCCTATAAAGCCAGCCATCAATGGCGGCTATGATACTTTAGTTTGGTTTAAGAAAAACCTGACAAGCCAAACAGATGCGTTTCACCGGAGGTAAGTCAGGTCATTCACCCCAATGAAAAATGGACAAAAATATTCTTGAAATTTTACACTTAAATAGGAGACAGTTTTAACTGTAGTAAAACTGTCTCCTATTTAAGTGTAAAATTTGTTTTTTTCTTTTCTGACCTTTGGGAGTGAAACTACATTAGACCAAAGTTAAAGGCGATTTTTTCAAAAAATTTAAGATAAGTAAAAAAAAAAAGTACTATGTGTCGAATACTAGACAGCCTTAGGAATATTTCCATATAAAATATGTGAAATAAAAACGATTGTATACCGTCAGAGATTTGCTTTGAAACTTTGGATTTTGAAAAAAAAAATCAAATTTACTTGTCTCTTCCGTAACATAAACAACTCTCAGCTTAGGCATCGTTTATCCAGACTGTAAAGTTTAAATAGTAATTCATCACTTATTTCTTGTCCAATTTTTAAGATATTTATATGGTTGGAAAGAAAAGAAAATAATCTTTCTAAATATGTAACTATTATGTGTTTTTAACTATTGAATTATTTTTTACCTCAAAGTTTCAATTTAAAAAAAAAAAATTAAAATTATTAGAAATGTAAACAAAACTCAGCACATGCGCATTGGGTTTGTGTAAAAACATATGTAAATAGGTAATTATTTCTTTTATGTAATTCAACATAAGCATGTAGAAATGTATTTTTAAGTTCAAAGTGATATTTGAATTAATATTATATATGTGTATACATGCAGTATAAAAATGAAAATGTTGAATAATCTTGTGGTAAACTTTTAAAAAAAAATCTTTTTATTCCCCAATTTATTGGGTACTAGCATGGAGATACATACAATTTAAGTGCAGAAAAGAACATAGAATTTTACATAAGAATGCAAAGTTTTATCAAAATTGTTTCAAAAATAAAGAAATGAAGAAATTACTGAATTTCTTGTTCTGAATTGGTCCTTGATTTGACATATTTTTTTAACAAAATAATGTCCACTTTTGGGGCTTTAAATTCTCATAACTTTTGAACCACTGGAGATATTTGCATAATTCAAACAGATTTGAACTCCATTTACAAAGCTCTATATAACTAACATGATTAAATAACAATAACCTCAAATAAAAAAAAACAACTGGGAATACTAATATATATATATATATATATATATATATATATGAAAAAGAAATGGTTATTTTATGTTAATTTTCAAAAACTTTTTATTGAAATGCATTTTAAAATTTATACACAAAGCATTTAAAAAATGGATATTTATTTTAATTTTTAAAAATTTCTAAAACCTTTTTATAAATATATTTATCAACACAAACAATCAATTCATTTAAAATGTCTTTTCATTTTGATTTGGTATTCCCATGATGTGATGGAAAACTGGCAGTTTAATGGTTTTGTAAGATATTGGTGGTAATGATCATCTGATGAAGACTTTATTGGCTGCACAGCTATTGTTTTGTTTGCAGCAACATATATATATATATATATATATATATATATATATATATATATAATACTATTATGCTCTATGTATATTGAGATTTTTATTTATTCCTTATTTTTTTTAGGTTGATTGAACAATTTCTTAATAATGAGAATGAATGTTACAATCCCCGCGCTTCTCCTTTATTTCAAAAATCTTTTGATGGAATTCCACCTGCTTTGTTCATTGTTGCTGAATTTGATCCTGTTCGAGATGATTGCCATGGTAAGTAATTCATTTTTTATATTGCTTACTCTACAAAATTATTTATTATTTTATTGATAAAGCATATATTATTAAATGTAAATTTGGTATTTAAATATATATCCATAAAATATTTTTACATATTTTTCTTATTTGTTTTTCTCTTCTTCCAAAGAATCATTGTCGTTTTTCATTTCTAGTTTAAAATTTTTCAACTTCTTATTTTAGAATATGGCAAAAGGATTCGAGAAAATGGAATTAAAGCAAAATCCCTCCTTGTCCGTGGAACTATTCATGGATTTTTCACTTTACCAGGTAAAAAACAAAAATATTTCAATATTACTTTAAAAAAATGTGTTATGTAAAGATTAAATTACTTGATCCTTATGTAGAGACATGATAAAAGTAAAAAGATATCGCTTTTTTACATTAGGCAAAAGGCTTTATTTAACAATCAAAAATATTTTATACAAATTAGAATTTGAATGAGAAACTTCTTGTGCTTTTTGTATATTTGTAATAAAGAGATGAATTACTGTCCAAGAGCAATAGGAGGAGTACAGAAAGAAGACAGAGAAAATATCAATTGTTAAATTCATTATTATAGAAAATATACCTTTATATATATTATAATCACATGCTAAAAATGTCTGATTCAGATGCCACTTTTTGTATAGTCCTTTGTTGAATTCTCAACTTTCCATTAATAAAGTCTTAATGCAATGATGTAAGATTTGAATTAACAAAATAAATGATACATCATTACACTGAACATGAACAAGAAGAGAATTTCCATGAGATTCATCTGCAAAATCAGTATATAAGATTTCAATAAGGAATCGTTAATTCAATTATGTAATGTTTACATTATAAGACTTGATAATGACATCATTGGAAAACTAAGACAACATTATATGTAGCATTACCAGCACTTTTGCTGAAATTGGTGGACATTGACAAATTTGCAACTTAATTGGTTCAATTCACAATTTCTTGAGTATTTCCGATCCAATGTTAAAAATATTTATATGGTTGGAAATAGAATAAAATTTTCTAAATATGTAATTTCCATTGAAATATTTTTTATACCAATTTAAAATGTTATTTTGCCTAGAACACATGAAAACATGAAATATGAATTTTTGAACATGAATTTTTGAAAACATGAAATATGAATTTTTTTTCCAAGGCTAAATTTTACTCATTAGTTTGTGTTGCAAAATCAGAGAGTAAAACTACATTGAGGAGGTTGTTTTTTTCTTCTTCGACCTTTGGAAGCAAAACCACTACCAACAAAAATTGATGTAGGTTCCTTCAAAAAGTATAAGATGAGTGAAAAAAGAGCACTATATCGTTAATAGAAGATAAGTCTCAGAATTATTTTGATATATAATGTGTGACATTTGGATGATGGTTAACCATCTGGAATTTTTGTCAAACATTCAATTTTGGAAAAAACAAACTTACGATATCGCATTAAAACATTAACAAAACACATCTATATAACTAATGTGATTAAATAACAATAATCTCAAATAAAAAAATCAACTGAGAATGCTAATTATATGTAGTTCCAATTCAATCTATCAATTTATAAACTGCTAACCCATACTAATAACCAAAAGAATCATGTGTACTCTTTATGCTGGAACTCCTAATTCAATCACTTACAATGCTATGATCAACACATTATTTACTACATAACTTGGGTTATAAATAGAAAATTATGTAACATTTTCCATCAGATTTGGTGATTTTGATTAACTTCTACTACATTATTATAAAATACATATTGTAGTTAAATATACAGTTGTAAAAATTATATAATTGGCTATCAACTAATATTTATTTATCTTTTTCAGGTCACTTCCAAAAATCATGCCAACAGGCGTATGAAGAAGTGATTTATTTCATCAAAGCTCAATTATCCATTTAAATTTCCATGCTTATTAACATAAAATGTTTATATATACAAAATCACAATTATCCAATTTGTATATATCTAATCATGTATTGCATTTATGTGAATTTACTTGTGAAGCTTTAATAAAATTGGATAAAACAGAATTCCTGAGTTTTTGCAAATTCAAATTAGAACAGTTTTTGGACCATATTACCTTTAAGCACCCCATCTGGGATCTCGATTCTTGGGGTCATTTTTTCCATTTACACCGTCAAAATTCGGTTAATTGTTAACAGACTATTTTTAGAGGTTTTTTTAAATTATAAAACTAACCTCTAACCCTAACCCTAACCCCTAACCCTTACATTTAACCCTAACCCCTAACAAACAACCGGATTTTGACAGTGTAAATGAGAAAAGTGTCCCCAAGAATCGAAATTGCAAAAGGGGTGCCTAAAGGTCATATGGTCCCAGTTTTTATATGTAATTCATATTTCTAATCGTAATATTGATTTTCAAATTTGCATGCCTCCATATATATATTTATATATACATATATATAATGGAATTTGTTAATTTGCTTTTTGAAGCATTGTTATGTAAAGTATATTATTATTTATATTTTTTGAAGGCAAATAGAATGCATATATCATATAAAATTTGATAATTATTGAAAATAATCATGACAAGCAATGATCAGACTTAATAAATTTGAAACAGCTGTACAGTGTTCCACGTTGCGCACGTTATTCGTGGGGTTTGCTTGTCATGATTATTTTCAATAATCATCGAATTTTATATGATATACGCATTGTAATTGCCTTAAAAAATATAAATAAAAATATATATATATGTGTGTGTGTGTAACACATCACTCAATAAGTGCCGGGTCTAACTAGGCAAAATTCAACTTTATTCATTAACATAGTCTCCTTCTAAGATGATAGATTAGCGTATTTTAATATATGTCTGGCCATTTCAAAAATTGTGTGCCATGCTCTTTAAATCATGCCATTTTGATGTAGCTAATAGTGTGATGCCTTTTGGTGGTTTAATTTTATTTTTAATTAATAATGAGTTTTGGAAGTAGATTTAGTTGATCATTTCTAACATATTTTATATTGCCATAAGGTGCAAGTTATTATTTTTTTTAAAGACTGTGAAAAAAGCAATGTTCACAAATTTAGGAGAAATTGGAGCCATGAAGTCTGACCGAAAAAGTTATAGCCAATATCTGGATGGTCGAATAAGCTTGGTCGGATCAGGGAGAATTCTGCATATATTCAGCCGGCTTGAGTCCCAAAGAGCAGATTAAGACTGGCAATTGGGGTGATAGTGTTGTCCCAGTAGACAGTAGTTATAAAATAAGCATAGACCACATCACTGAAGCCAGCAGTCGACTATAGTTAAGCAAACTTTCTTTCCAGCTGACAACATAAGTGCCCTCTGCTCTACCACAAACTCTTCTATTAGCGTCATGTCTTCAAATTTTGTGTTTTTCTTTCCCTTGTGAACCTGTCTCTAGCACGTGCCTTTCGAGTCGGCCAGCACAGAATATTACAACGTGGGGTATTTACCATTGTGCAACAAAGGTGTATGAGTGTGGAGCAGGTATTATTACACAGCAGCCGAGTGCATACCAACCTAAGAGCGAAATGTACAGTTTCCTGGGAGACAAAAGCAGTTAGAGAAAAATGAGATAACATAAAAAGCATCCCTACATAATAAAGCCAACCCAACAAAGACCAATGTGCAGAAACTTAAGAAATCCCAAATAGAACTAATTAAAACATACAACAAAAAATAACTAGAATACATCCCAGGCCAAAATATGAAATCAGAAATTCTGTAGGAGACATACAATCACAGTTAGTATAGCAGACAGTAAATAAAGTTGGTGGTAGGAAAAGCACCTTGAGATCAAAGCAAAAAGCTACCAGCTAAAAAGATAGACTTCTGAAGTGGAAAGAACACTTTAAGAATCTGCTTGGAAACTTTCTTAAAATCACAGATACTCAAGGAGACGAAATCTGCAATGCTCAGAAGTTTGTCTCATGGGATTTACTTTGAACACAAGATCAGTGTCTTATAAGTCGGGAATGGCCATTTTTCCTCAGATATCTTGCATGCAAGACATAAGCGCTCCCATTTCAACTAATGAAGTACATCATTTGTCCTCTTGCTACACTGATTTCATGATCACATAAGTGACAGGGAGATTGTAACCACCTTTGATGAGTACTTCTGAGGTGGAGAGTGTAGGTTGGAACATTGTCCATCAATATTTAGATGGATGGATTACATTTACAGACGTAGGGTTTTAATTGTTGTATGACGGTCAATGCTTCCTAACGTGCCAGTGGGTGGGCGCCATATGATTAAATGTGTCAAACTGCAATCTGTCAGTGTTAAGAAATGATCATTATTGTAATGAGTTATGTCCATGGCCAATTGATACCTCTTTACCGTTCACTTTGAGCTTTCCTTTTTGCCAATGTACATCCAACTTAATGCTTTTCATAGAATAAAGTTGTACACCGAACACCAGAATGTACACTTTGTTGGATTTGCTCAGGTGTCAATTGATTTGTTGAGACAGCGCAAACGGCAGTGAGGGGGGGGGGATCGGATCATCGCTTTATCATGTCAAGACATGTCTTTGGCTCTCGAGTCAATTTATCCGCCAGATTCTGCTCTGATGCAATCAAGGTGACTTTGATCCACAAGTTGTATTCATCAATCAGTCACTTTAAGATCACTAATCTCCTTAGCACCAATATATCACTTGTGGATTTTGTCCTGGCTTCAGCTTTGTTCATCATGGTGTTGGTCACCTAGTGGTAAACACATTGCGAGTCCATGCATCACATTGGCTGCGTGTGATTTCAGCATGCTGTCAAGTTCCGCCAAAATTGCAGACTACCGTTTGGACGAAGCCAGCATGCCTTTTCTAGAATAACACGCCTTTCCTATACCACGACCATTACCAAAGAGCTTGCATCAACCCATGTGATCGTCTCCTCTGGCCACGAACCAGTCTCCTCTTGACACACTTTGGTCACTACTTCAACTATAATCTGCTTGAGAGGGACGTCATTCATTGTATCATTCTATTCTTTGATTATCATGATTGCTTTTCTTTTTTATTTCTCCAGTTGTTGTGCGAAGCCACCTGCAAACTGAAAAGTGTCCTGTCAGTTTCCCACAATTTATATCAATCCAAGGATGTTGATAGGTGTCAAAATGGTCTGTTGGTGTATTTTTAATTTTTGTAAATATTATTATATCTATTGAGAGTGAATTTCGCTACTGAATTCGCCTTTTGTATACATCATGGTAGAGTAAGATTGAAACCCTTCACTTTGTCACAATCAATTCGTAAAGGTTGTCCATTCTCGCCTATGCTGTACGTTCTTACTTTGGAACTATTCCTTCGCTGAAGGACAAACCTTGATTACACTACCTGGAGCTATCAGCACGGTCAGGTATTCCACCCATGCTGACAATGTTAGTGTACTTATAACGAGGGCCAAAATCAACCATGTTATGTTGGTGGGATTACAGATGGGTTTGGATGGATGAACAGTGCAAGATACTTTGCATCTCAGTCCCAATCTATTGATGGAGAAAAATTGTTCGGAGGTACTGAAAAAGGGTCATGGTCACCTCTGTCATTTGGTCATGGAAGAGGCTATCCTTAAAAGTTAGGGTCGAGGTGTGTCGCTCACAAATCTACTTCCTCATCCATTACCAATTTTCAGTACTTCCTCTCCCATCCACATTTTGTCTGGGGCAAACAGGTTCAACCGGTGTGTCACGAAATCTGCTACTTTCATCCTTCTGAAGGCGGCATAGGGATGCCGAATATGTCAGTGCACACTTCACCTTAGACCAGATATGCGCACAACATTATGAGAACAGTGGATTATAGAAGGAAGACACCAAGAAGGGTTTACCTTGAGAATTGTGCACTAGGATGATGGGGAGGCTCTGTATAATGGAATTTCCAGAAAATTCTTCCAATTCGGGTTTGGTTTCAGGTAAGTGCTGAATCCATCTATTTAACAAAGCAAAGGTCTCTGATATGGCACGGCATCCCATCAACCAAAACTGATTATAGACCTTAGTATCCTGTCACGAACCCCGATTTTGACATCTAAGTATTTTGTAGGGTCTTCAAACACACTGTGTCTCCCATTCTGTAGGTTGTATGCTCCGCACCTGCTGGTGAAAGTGCACTGTCTACACCTTTTACTCGCACCTGGTAGGGGGTAGATTCCATTTGCCAGGGTTTTGGAGGTTGATGTATCATCCTTCAGTGTTATATTGTAAAAGTATACCGCCTCCTACACAGAACGCTGTTTTCTAGTAACAATGCGCTTGATGGTACGATGACATATTTCCCCTATGCCATTCCCTGCTATGAAGTAAAAACATCAAAGGCACTGGCGGACACTTCAGTCTTCTACAAATTTTCTGAATGCACTCCTGCAGAATGCCATTGTCAGTGAACAACTCAGTTGGTAGCCCTTGTTCATTAAATACCGACTAGTTGCCGGATGATGAAACAGTGGATGCTAAGTGGAGAAACGAAGAGATACAATCGATCAGCATCAGGTTGTATTGGCTAAGGTGGATCACGTCCAACCTACTTGGCACCAAGTATCTCTTATATTTAACTGTTCAAACTTCCACTGCACAGGACTTTGATCTATGTACTGACATGCCTCACAACGTTTCCACCACTTCCTTGACAATAGCTTTGTATACAGCATTGACTCGCCTCATAAAGTACAGGGTGCGCTTTACGTCAGGATGTCCACTTTGCTGATGAATATTCATTATTCGGGTAAAATCCGGTTCGTCAACAACTGCGGTAAACAATGGCTGCACATGCTCTGCCTCCTTGTGTCTAGCCATCACAGTGGCACTCTAGTGAAATGATCGACTTGGTTTCCATTAAATTTGATCAAAGGCAACGTCAATAGTTAAGCTGTATTCTTTGGCATGGCCCTCAAAAATGCTGAATCAACGTCTTATTAGCCTCTCCATGGTTGCTTTGGTGCACATTTTTGCCTTCCCTGTAAGAGTGTCAGAGATCCACTTTAATTTCAAATGCTGGTAGCCAGGGAGCTCACATCAGCCTACACTTATTTCTCAACAGTATCACAAAATTTGGTTACCGTCTCACTTTTGTAGAGTGTTGCAGGTCCTGTCACCCCAACCTTTGGTCGCCATGTTTGCCCATCATATCAGAAATGCAGACTCTGTTCTAAGCCAAATACATACCGGAAGGTGCCTGGTTAGCTTCCCACATAAAGAAATGTACTTCAACAATTGTGGCCGGGACTTATGAGATCCACTGAAGTATGTCACGCTCCTACCAAACGTACATGCCCGACAATACCTTGGCTCTATCCTTCAAACTCTCAATATCCTTGCATGAGTCTGAAATTGGAAAAATATTCCTGAACATGTCTCGTTGGACCTATGCTTTTATCAACATAAATGTTGTCAATGTATTTCAACACATCCTGAGTTAAGACCACATCGAATATCAATTGCATTATAAGAGGCGCAACATTAAGTCCAAAACTTAGTCTTGTAAGGCAGTACCTGCGCCCCTTCTGGAACAGTCACAATGATTTGTGGACATGCACCTGTTAGTAAGCCTTTCATAAATCCAGAAGTGATACATTATTCCCCCCACACAGAATTTTGTTTGTGCAAACAGACATCAACATTCGCTGTAAATGTGTCCACATAGCTCCCCAGTAGTCCATAACAGGTTGAAACTTTTATTTATTTTTTTGGACTACAGACATCAGCTGAATTAGACCCTTACACGGCCTGAGCCCCCACCCTCAGGATATGGTGTCAACCAGCCATTGTCTGGCCAGGCTTGTAACTCATGCCAAGATAGACATTGGATGCTCTGCCATCATGTTCCGCAGCTCTGTATGACTTGGGCATCCTGTCCACTTCCATGATGTGGTCCAAACTTTTGCCATGTGTTCAAAATCAGAGCTGGTCCTGTTCATTAACGGGTTAATGTCACATATTGTTGTGCCAAATAGAGTGATGTGTACTTCACTCATTTCTTTTATGATGATCATGCCAATCAACAGATCCTATCCATGCGGCCTCTTGAGTCACCAGGACGTCAACAGAATGGTCATCACATGCAGAAACCTCTTTGTCAATGATCGGCATGTGTCTTTGCTGGCTATTGATCAGGAACAACTGGAGTCAATGAGCACTGTACGTGACTTCCTATTAATTTTTACTGATTATGGATGGTGCTGAGCTTTTAAATGCCAAGGGAAGAGACTGCCACCATCATCTAATTCCCTGGACTGGTCCTTGCCAGGTGACCTACTTTAGTGCACCGGAAACAGCGCATCTCCCGTTGTGTTTCCCCCCGCACGATTGTCCTGCTCTCCATTTGATGGCTGGTGAAGTCTTGTGCCAGGTGGTTTAGTTCATTTGCAGGTGGTACACAACATCAGAATGTTGATCAATTCTTTCCAGAAAATTATGTGATAGCTGTTTATCTAGTAAGCAGCACATGTCAATACATTTGCATTTGTCGTTTGATGATTGTACCAAATACCACCCATTGTGCAATGTATGTGTTGAGGATTTCTGTGGCAAATCGTCAATGCTTTGACCTTGATAAGATACAGGTTTAAAAATACAGATGGTAATGGAGTGAGAGTAGCATTACAAGTATTTAGCTGAAAAACGTTGACATTTTCAAATTTGCGACCTTAATCAGTTAAATTTGCAATTTCTCAACCAATCTTAAAAAAAATTATATGGTTGGAAAGAGAATAGAGTAATCTTTCTAAATATGTAATTTTTTACAGCGAGTTAAAACCGTATTTTCGGTCGAACAGCTGAAAACAAAAATATGACCGTTTTTTTTTTTTTTTAGGATAAATTTTACACGCTGTTTGTTTTTCAAAATCAAAGTAGCTAATCTTTATCAATATTATTGGAATTTTGCACTAAATTAGAAGACACCTGGAAGTACAAACAGGGTCTTCTTTTTGTTTCTAGGACACGTGGAAACAAAAATATGAGAGTGCAAAGTTCAAGGCTATTTGTTTAAGAAAAAGAAAAAAAAAAAAAACACTATGTCCGTGATATTAGAAAGTTTCAGAATTATTTTGATATATAATTTGTGAAATTTAAAGATTGCTAAACCCTTCGGGATTTGCTCCAAAAGTTTGGATTTTTTTAATTTATTTCTAGGGCCCGTGGAAGTAAAATTACAATAGTGCAAACTCCAAGACTATTTGTTCAAAATGAGTATGGGTAGCAAAAAAGAAGCACTGTCTGTAAAATTAGAAAGTTTCAGAATTATTTTGATATATGATGTGTAAAATGTAAATATTGCTATCCACTTCGGGATTTGATTCGAAAGTTTGTATTTTGAAGAAAAAAAACTCAAATTTATTTGTCCGACAGGCATACTATACCGCGTAACGTAAACTTTACGTTAAAGAGTGAGGCATTATTTATGCAAATAAAGTTTAAATTTATCGCTTATTTCTTGTCCAATTTTTAAAATATTTATATCGTTGAAAATAAAAAAGAATCTTTCTAAATATTTAACTTATGTGTTTTTAACAATTGAATTATTTTTTACATCCATTTCAATTTTGGAAAAAAAAACAAAACACAACTTGAAATTACGAGAAATGTAAACAAAAGCACACACAGTTTGTGTGAAAACATGTAAATAGATAATCTATTTCTTTTTGTAATTCAACATAAGCATTTAGAAATGTATTTTTAAATTCAAAGTGATGTTACATATTTAAATTAATATTATATATGTGTATACATATATTTACGTTTGAAAAATCAACCTGTGCAAAATTTGTAAACGTACAATATACTTTTCAATCGTGCATCATACATTTCAAAACAAACTATGACCCAGGAAAAACAGAACCCACAAATTTTGTAATAAAACTATTGATTTTAGCCGTAATATCATGGGATTTTGAGTATGATTTGCAAGTTTTACCCAATATCTATTTAACATTAATTTTTGGCATGAGAATTTTAAGATTCACACATAAAAAAATTTGATAATTATCGTATTTTATGGAAATTTCCGCAACAACAAAATTACTATTTTTTTTTCTGAACTTTTTTTTTTTTTTTTTTCTTTTTTTCTTAGGTATGTTTTAAAGTTAGGAATTGACAAGTAAAAAGTTAAGGATTACTACCATAAAATAAACTGAACCCTCATTTTATGTCCGTGTTTTTGCAATAAATGTTTTATTTTTCTTCAAAGTGATGTTATTTATTTGAATTAATACTATACATGTATATATATATGCAATATTATTATGAAAATGTTGAATAATTGGGTGTTAAACTTTTAAAAAACCTAAAATCGCTGCTATCTGTATCTCTTATTCTCTAAATAATGGGTTAAAGCATAGAGATACATACAATTTGAGAGCATAATCAGAAAGAACATACAATTTTACATAACAAATTTTATCAAAATTGTTACAAAAATAAAGAAATGGTGAAGAAATTACTAAATTTCTTGTTTTGAATTGGTCCGTGATTTGACATTTTTGAAACAAAATCATGTCCACATTTGTACCCCCAATTTCGGGGCTTTAAATTCTCATAACTTTTGAACCACTGGGCATATTTGCATAATTCAAACGGTTCGGAACTCCATTTACACAGCTCTATATAACTAATGTGATTAAACAACAATAACCTCAAATAAAAATCAAAAATCAACTGGGAATGCTAGTAGTTTAAACTTTAAATATTCTAAAAATTGTGCTCCAAATTTCCTTGATATACAAAACTTATAGTTCATATAAATAATTTGACAATTCAGAATTTTTGTAATTAAAAAAATCTTTTAAGTTTTTATTTTAGTGTGCAGACACTGCATTGTTCTTGGGTTGAAGCTCCAATTTATGACAATATTTTTATATCACATGAGAGAAATTAAATATTTTCCTACTTACATAAGAATCTTAATAATAAAAAAATAAAATAATAAAAAAAATAAATAAAAATACAAAAGAGAAAAAAAAAACCAAACAAACAAAACTATATACTTTGAAATGTATTTTATTGTAAATAAAAAAAAATAAAATAAAATATAAATTCAAAAAAATATAAATAAAATAAAAATTTATTTTGGCATACAGCAGTTTTGTGGAATCTATTTTTAAGCAAATTTCTCTTTACATATAATCCAATAATAAAAGCTGAATATTACTAAAAAGAGAAAAAAAAAAAAAGAAAAAAGAAAAGTTTCATAAAATAATTTAGCTGATAATTTCTATGATAAAATCTAGTGAACAAATTAAGTTAATCTGAAAGTAAGTCTTTTTGTTTTCTAAAATTGTTAATCTATTAAAAAAAAAAAAAAAAATAAAAAAAACAACCATGTTGAATAAGAAAAACTTTTCCTAATTTCAGCTTGGAAAAATATCACATGTTGTAAAGAGTAAGTTCATAATTACCAATAAAAAGAAGAAAAAGCTTAACATTTGTAATGTCATTGTTCAGAAAGGTCACTTTTGATTATGAATATTTTTGACATCACACAATGCATTAACTGAATATTAATAAGTCACCTATATTTTTCTTTTCAAGTATTAAAATTATCTCAATGGCTGGTTATTTTCTTATGGGAAATTTCATATTGAGTTGGTGTTTATGATTGGTGATATCAGAAATATTAAGTAAAAAGAGGAATATAAAAATATGTTAAAGTTCCTTTGGTGGCATGAATATTCATTAATCTTTATCACACTTAATAAAAAGTGATATCACATCACAAAATGATCATTTGGTCCCATATATCATGAATACTTATTAAAAAAAAGTAAAGAAAACAAGGGGGGGGGATTGATCATAGTCTTAGTAAGTGACATTAGACATTCGGGATGCTTAATTATGTTGATTAGGTAGAACCTTAACCTGAACTGAGCTTTATCTTTTTAAAGAAATGGGAATATCAGAATCCTATCAGAATCATGTGTATGCCAGCATACGATCTGCAATTTGAATAAGTAGGCACACATTTTAAAAAATTGATTGAGTATAAAATAATGAAAGGGAGAAAGGGGAAAAAAAAAAAAAAAAAAAGAAGAAGTCAGTAGAATGGTATCATAAGCCGAAAAGGAAGGAAAGATGAATGAATGAATGAAATGGTAGAATATCAAAGTTTTTATGCAGTGTATTGATATAGACCATCAAAAATAGAAATCTCAATTTAAAAAAAGTTGATGACAAGAATCATGCAAAATAAAAGAAACAAATGATAAAAAATTTTTTTAAAAGTATGACTCCTTGGGATGCCACCCCCCCCCATTAACCCTGACTCCAAGTTAGGAACCACCTGTCCAAAAGTCTTCTCTAATCCATGATACTGCGAGATTTTCCAAAAATGATCCCTGCTTGGGATGCTCCTTTGTTTGAACCCATTTGGAGGCTGATGATATTATTTCCAGCTTTTAACTGTTCTTCAGTGAAGTTACGCTCATTGCGATCAGCTTCTTTTGGTCCCAAACCCGGTCCAGGGTAGCCATTTTTGCGAGCCTGTAAATAAGGATACAAATGTTATTATATTCCTTATGATAAATAATAAATAAGTATACAAATATTAAAAAAGGAAAAATACAAATGTACTTTAACATCAGGACCAAAAAAAAAAAAAAAAATCAAAACATTAAATATAAAACCCCAAAGAAACCTCATGTATGAATATGAAGAACTTGGAAATTATTTTATGATACAAATTCTCCCATTACTATATTGTACCATAATGTATCAGATTCAGAGCGATTCATAAAGAGTTCATACTTCCTGTATTGTACTTTTCAGTTTGTCTGTATTGAATTATTTTATTCAGTATTTGATAGAATTTAAATTGTGTTGTAATACAGTTGAATCACAATAAGAAATATAAATTTGGCATTTGGGCAAGAAACTTAAGTAAATATATTGGTGGTCTCAGAAATTAGAACATTTAAGACACTTACCAGTTGTTTCAGAAGTTTAATTTAATTCTTTACAATATTTTCTGCATCAATGATTTTAGATACAATCTATATATAATGAAGCTGAAACTACGTCACGGCTTACGTCACAGATTCCACAATAATCTAAAGGATTTATTAATGGGAATCTAATTTCTAATCAATTCGAGTTATACTTAATATTAAGGAAACAAATTGCTTTATATACAAGTATAATGTTGTGTTTGTAACATCCGCTGGTCTAGCCTATTTTTAACAAATCTTTCAATAAATGCATGTTTAGTTCTATACATTTTCACATAGATATTTTAATTTTTATTCGTATTTATGATTATTTCATGTATAAAGTTTTGCGAGAAATTTATTTATAAATAAAGATACAGCAACTAATTTATATCTTACGTTAAATTATTAGTTAGGGTCTTTTGTCCGTGACTACTTCCGTTTTCGTTACCGTAAAAATACGGTAAAAAAAAAAAATTTTTTTTAAAGTTTTAATAGAGTTATTAAATTATAAGATAATAAAAAGTAATTTTTTTTATCCATTCATTCAATTAAAATACAATTTGTAGAATTGTGTAAAAATA
Organism: Doryteuthis pealeii; assembly: GCA_023376005.1. Lineage (NCBI taxonomy): Eukaryota > Metazoa > Mollusca > Cephalopoda > Myopsida > Loliginidae > Doryteuthis > Doryteuthis pealeii. Next base: position 18,226,900 of record CM042179.1, read on the forward strand.
TTTATTTTAAAATTCTTTTTTCTTCACGTCGGTTTGTATAAACAAAAGCGGTGATAAAAAAAAAATGTCCCCTACCTAAATACAATAAACAAATGATACGAACACCGGCTTTACCATGAAAAAATTTATAGATAAAATTTATTTTTAATTTTCGCGGCACCTTCACAAATATAACAAGTATTTTTTATTTCAAATTTTATTATTCCTATTAGGAATTAAAAAAAATGTTTACATTTATTTTTAATTCAAAATTTGTTTATGGTTATTTCATATTACTAATGTGATTTTTCATCAGCAATATATTTATTTAAATTAATTGTAGCGAGAAATTAATAGTATTTTGTTTAATGTTTAAACAATACACATTCATCAATAAGAGGAATACTATTCTGTATTAGAAGATTGAAAATAGCATTTTACTTAGAGTTTATATAATTAAATAAAATTATTCGTCGGACCTGAGCATCTGAAACCCCCCATCTAAAATTTTTGTTTTTAATCTTTTTTCTTTTTCTTCAATGGATTATTATCGATTACACACCAATCTATCAGATTGTAAAAAAAAAAAGTTATTTATTTTTTGAGTTTTCAGGGGTGCTCAGTTCTTGGTATAAGTTTATCGTAAACCGATCCCCATATCGGAACCACTTTAAAAAAAAAAAAAAAAAAAATTCTTTGTAATTTTTTTTCTTTTTCTTCAATGGATTGTTATCAATTACACACCAATTTATCAGATTGTAAAAAAAAAAAAAAAAAAAAAAAATTCAAAACAGTTATTTATTTTTCGAGTTTTCAAGTGTGCTCAGTTCCCTGTATAAGTTTATCGTAAATCGATCCCCCATATTGGAACCGCTAAAAAATTTATTTATTTTTTTCCTCCAATGGATTATTAATTAAATAATATTTTTATCAATGACAGTGTTGTGATGTAAGCAGTGACATAGTTTTAGTCACAGACAAATTGATACTGAATCTATTATCAAAAGATTTTATTGAAATTTTTTTACAAAATTCATATTTTTACATAAGTGTACCAAACAAAATTTAGTTAAATCTATAAATTAGATATTTTATTTCCTCCGATTAAAAAAAATAATTAATATTAGGTATTATTTAGCATTTAAATATTGATTTAAGTATCATTACTCTATTTTATATAATATTTATTTACACTAAAACTAAATGTAAAATAAATAAGGTGAATGTTTTTTGTTTTTTTTCTCAAAATTTTCAGAAATAATCAAAACAATAAAAAATCATTTTGTATAGTTAATTGTTTTATTCATTGATAAAACAAATTTAATTTTATTATTGAATATTATTTCAGGAAAAACTTTGGTGTAGAAAGTTAACTTTCCTAATTTCTATTTCAAATTGTTTATTTTTTTACTCCTTTAATGAATTTGATGATTTTAATTACTAAAATCATTAAATGTTGAATGTCCTTTTAAAGGTTTTGGCATATTTTGGCATTGTTGTTTTTTATTACTTTATTTGATTTATTAATTTTACAGCAACATGGTTTTAGTTACAGACAAATTGATACTGAATCTCTTATCAAAAGATTTTATTTATTGAAGAAAATTTTTAAAGAATTTATATTTTTACAGAATTTTACCAAATAAAATTTAGTTGAAAATAAATCTAGAAATTAGATATTTTTATTTACGCCGATTAAAAAAAAAAAAAAAAAAAAAAAAAAAATTAATATTAAATATTATTTAGCATTTAAAAATTGATTTAAGTATCATTACTCTATTTTATTTTATATAATATTTATTTACACTAAAACTAAATGTTTGTTAAATGTAAAATAAATAAGGTGAATTTTTTTATTCCAAAATTTTTAGAAATAATCAAAACAATAAAAAATCATTTTGTATAGTTAATTGTTTTATTCATTGATAAACCAAATTCAATTTTATTATTGAATATTATTTCAGGAAAAACTTTGGTGTAGAAAGTTAACTTTCCTAATTTCTATTTAAAATTGTTTATTTTTTATTCATTTAATGAATTTGATGATTTTAATTACTAAAATCATTAAATGTTGAATATCCTTTTAAAGTTTTTGGCATTGTTGTTTTTTATTACTTCAATTCATTTATTAAGTTTACTTGGTTACTACCCCTCTGACATTGAATTTTAAATCCCACTCAGCTCCGGCTATATTTTTCAAAATTTTATTTTTACACCGCCCAAAGGGCGGTTTGTTATGCTAGTTTTATAAGTTGAAATTTATTTGTTTCATAAGAAAGAGAAAAAACTGATTACTTACCATTCTACCAAGGGCATGGATTGTATTGATAACTTGAACCATATTGACTCGTTCATAAAGGTCAACAGTTTGAAAAAGGTCATTCTTTGAGACACCATAAGCTTCAATGGCTGATAGAAAATTTGCAATATTTTCCATCATGTTAAAAGCAGATCGACCTTGATTGATTTTGGGTACACTTCCCGGTTTAAGTTCATTGATGACACTAAAAAGTTAGAGAAATAGATTTTTAATAATCCCTTCAGCAAAATTGAACAGTTAAATAAATAAACAGAAGTATAAGAGCATAAACAAAATAACTTGAACAGTCATTAAATAATCAGAGAAAATGTGCTGTTAAATGATCAGGTTTGTGTTTTTATTTTTCAAGTTGATATTTGGGCTTTGTAAACTATGTTGCTAGAGAGTTTCCATCTAGGGGACATTGTTGTGTGTCTCTACAGTTACATTTTCTTATGTTCATGTTGCTGTATCTAGTTTTGGTGCTGTTGTTTATATTTGTATTAATGTTCTCATCAGTATTCCTCATCTTGTAATATTAATTTAATGTAATTTTATTGTGGGTGTTGATTATGCAACTCATATTGAGTGTACATGAATAGCTGATTTTCAGGGTCTTCTGTTCATTATTTTGGTTAATGGGTTAACCATTTTTTACTTTTCCCAGAGGTGTGGCAGAGGACCGAGTCCTGCTGCCATATATATGGCCTACTATTGGCTACCCTTGTTATCCAGGGCTTGACTACAGTGTTTAGCAACTCCATGTAGGCATCTGAATTCAATCTACCCTCTCTGAAAAAATGTGGAGGCATCACATCACCCTCAGAGGACACACCCAAAAACCATCAAAGTGAAATTTAGTCTGCATGACACGAGGAGTTGGGCTGTATGCAAGCCATCTGTTATTCTGTGTGTTGTGTTGTGCTTTTGATCTTGGCAAAAGCTTTTCTCATCAGAAAAGAACCAGATTGTTTGTGGTTCAGCAGGATGTTTCACTTTGTTCAGAAATTTCTTCATCTTTATCAGATGATTTTCATGGGCCTTTTCTGGGATGCTTGTATGAGTAGTAGTGAAGGTCTTCATTGTGGGTAAGCTTCATGGTAGAAGCTGAAACATTCAATTCACATATCATATTCATCATATCATAAGCTGGTGCTTAAAAAATTCTGTGTATCTTTCCACCCCTTGAGACAACAGATCAAAACATGTAAAGATTAGTGTATATTACAATATATATGATACACA
>CM042179.1:18245422-18297354 GCA_023376005.1 Doryteuthis pealeii
GGAGGGAATTTTGCCTCTCTAGAGAGGTTCAATTGGTGTATTCTTCTGCCCCAGTTGACAGGATTACAAGATATTCTCTCCTGTCACATAAAATAAATGCTCCATAAAAGCTGTCATTTTGGATGCTCAGTGTTATGTCAACTGGTGTGTAGGGAGTTAATATTTGGTTTTACGCATAGGTAATAAAAATGTATAGTCATGTGTAAAGATCAGTGTACCTGAAAACTTCAAATTGGCGTTAAAAGAAAGGTGTGTAAAAAAGTAGGGATTATTCCCCAAAAGTCAGTTTTTAGTCTTTAAAGGGTAATTTAATCATAGAATTCATGACTTAAATCTAAGTTTATTTAACTTTCAAATAAATTGACTATTATAAATAAATACTATATTTATTAACAATTTCATAAAGTACGAAAGAATTGTTGCATAAACTATCCATATTTGTTTTTCCTTGGTGAGAAAAACTGAAATTAAAGAACTATTTTAATTATTCTTACTATGTAATTTCATAGAGACCACCAATAATATGCTCTTTAAAAAATGAATAGGAATTAATTAAATTGATTATTTAAGGTTCAATTTCAGTTTTTGCCGAAAAATAGTAACATACAGAAAAAAAGCAAAATAATATTACATATGTAATTAATTTTTAATACATTTTAAGAATTAAATTCAGAAAAAATGACAGCTTTTGTAAACAACTTTACAGGCTTAAAACAAAACGCATTATTGAAAATTTTAAACAATTATCTAAGTTTCTACTTAAAAAATCAATAACAAAAACATTAAATAGATTATATGAAGAAAAATTATTCACATGTTTATATTTTATATCATTGTAATATTCTTTTTTCTTTTTGTTCAAAACATGAAAACCCCCACTTTTTCGCAAATACAAATCTTACTTTTGTAATTTTTCCCACTGATTATTTGGAAAGTATGGTAACTCAGTAGGTACGACTAATTTTCCCCGTGAAATGCCCCCCCCCCCACCATATTTAACACAATGGAACTTGTATAAAGGTTAATGTTATCTTAAAAATTTCTTGACCATTAGAAAAAAGAACATTAAAAAAACTCCTGATGATTTAAAAAAAAATTTTTTGCCATACGGAAATAATGAAAATTATAAACAACAAATGTTTACATTTTAGCACCATTAAATCAATTGAAATTTAACATAGCCAAAAACAAGTTATGACTACTGGCTTTAAAAAAAAATGCTATGGAAAATCAATTAATAGTCCGATTTTCACAAAAATTTTCGTAATTTACATTTTTGATGTAAATATGTCTGAAATAGTTTTTTTCTAAAATATATAAGGAGAAATGTTTTTACAAGGTCAACCCCATCCCCATTTTATTTTATGAAATATGAAAAAATGAACAGACAAAAAATGAGTTTTACTTTTTTCTATAAAGATAAGAGTCTGAATAATTTTATCAGAAGATTTTTATAAGTTTCAATGCCAGAGTTTTTTTACTAAAAGAACTATGAATACAGTATACAGCTAAAAGAAAAAAAAGTCAATAAAGAAACTGACTGTTGTAAAAAATATGGACTGTTTTACTTATTTTTCATGGTCAATAATTTTTTCCCACTTTGAATTAACTGTTTTTCTTTGTAACAACTCTTTATGTTCATTATTTCTTTTTTGCGAGATTTAAAAAAAAAAAAGTTACAAAATATTTACATTTTTTCCCTCAATATGGCTTAAACTGATCACATTACCTATTTTGGTGTTATCTATAACTCAGTGAATTAGTACTGTAAAAAATATTGTAACAAAAAATTACTAAAAAAAAATCAAAGAATTATCAGATTTTAATAAAAATCTTAAAATTTTTATGTGATAAACATTGAACAAGAATGACTACTTTTAAGAAAGAAGACCAAATTTAAAAGATATCAAAATAATTATTACTGATAGCTGCCTACATAATTTTTTAGTCAAACATTTATACCTAATAAATAAAATTCATTTAAAATTATAACCGTTCTATTTCTAGCATTAAAATTTATATTTTCAGATTAGTAAAAAAAATATTTAATAACATGTGCGACAAAACATCATTTTAATCTCAGTTTAAAATGAAGCCTCGCAAGAAAAAAAAAAAAAAAAAATAGAATTATTTTTTCTGATAACCAGAAAGATTATATTTCATGTACATCATAATAACTAAAATATCTGAAATTTTTCAAAAGTTTTTTGTTAAGTTTAATTTTTTTTTTTAGTATATTCTTTTTTCACTTTCCTGTCAATAAAAAAATTATTTTTAATTCCTTTCATATTTTTTCTCTTAATTAATACAAAGGTATATATATATATATATATATATATATATATATATATAGTGCCCCAACTGACCTGACCTGAAAAAAAAAAAAAAAAAAGAAAAAAAAAGTGAAAGTTTTTAAATAAAATAATTGGAAATAACTTTCATTCATTAATATATCAACACTCAAAATTTCATTCAAATTGGTTAATCCCCTGATTTTTGGTAATTTTTTTTCATTCAAGTCAAATTTGACAGTACTAGAGTCACTCACTCTAGTACTGTCAAATTTGACTTGAATGCTTGAATTGGTGGTACCTGTAATTTTAGGTATATTTTCTAGTAAGACAAATTTGTTTATAAAAAAATCTTCATTCATTTTTTATTTATTTTACAACAATTTTATTTTGCTGTACTCAGCGTACTGCCTTACTAGAAAAGAATTACCCTTAAAAATTCCGACTTGTAAAATTTAACATACTTTTTTCTTACTATTTTGTTTTGCTGACCTCATTTATTTTTATTAGAAAAAGTATTAAACATTTAACCAAGATAACTGAAACATAGATTTTACACATGTCGTATCCACCCACATTTTTTTTGAAAACCTGATGGATAAAATCCCCCCCTATATTTAACATAACGAAATTTGCATAAAGGTTAATATTATTTTCAAAATTTTTGGACCATTCAAAAGAAACATTAAAAAGCACCTGATTTTAAAAAAAGTTTTCAGTTTACGGTGTTGAAATTCATTTTTAGTCAGTACTAATTATTACTAACAGACTCTAATAATAATAGGGTCAGAAGTTATCTGCCCTAATCCATTGATTGTACGGGTGAGTTACTTACCCTTTTGACCTTCTGTTTTCAGTTATTGTTTTTAAATAAATTAAACACCTCGTGTTATGAAAAGCAGTCGTAATGTGTTGCCTCGTTAATCCAATGGAAGGTATCTCAATTGGAATGTCTCAATGAATAACTGCGCTTGCCAGAGAGAAAAAGGTAAGTCTCCTTTTCTGTGGGATTAAGTTAAATTTTAGTTAATAAAATTAAAATAATTAATTTTAGTTAATTTTAAAATAAAATAGTTAATTTTAGTTAATAAAATTAAAATTATTTTAGTTAAGGAAATTAAGATTATTAATTAATTTTAGTTAATAAAATTAAAATAATTAAATTATTAAATTAAAGTTAAATTTTAGTTAATAAAATTAAAATAATAAAAGTGGGATTAAGTTAATAAATTTTTAGTTAATAAAAGGTTATGGAACCCAGAAAGCGCAAACCACGAGGAGCAGATTTGTTCCGCCATTTTTGATTTGTCATTCTCGCAGGAAGTTTTGTGTCGTTTATGATTTAAATATCTTTTGTATTATCTATAATTGAAATTTTTTGGAACATAGCGATGGAGACAAAACTTGTAAATCTTGTGCCGCTGAATGGGACAAATTATGCTACATGGAAGGTACAATGCAAAATGGCCTTAATAAGAGATGGTGTTTGGAATATCGTGAATGGAACAGAGATAGTTCCAGATTCCAGAACAGAAGCGGGACTACATACAAAGTATTCATCCCGATAAGATTGTGCATTGACGATGATTGTACTGCCTCTAGAGCTGTCACTTTTGTACCTAATTGGGGATCCAGACGATCTGGCCGTAGTATGGAAAAAATTAGCGGACCAATTTCAGAAGAACACGTGGGCTAAAAAACTAGCGTTAAGGAGGAGATTATACTCTCTTAAATTAAAGGAAGGTGATTCTGTTCACAATCACATAAAATTGATGACAGAAACGTTCGATGAATTATCTGTTATCGGCGATTCCATTAATGAGGAAGATAGAGTAGTACATCTCCTGGCTAGCCTTCCTGAATCCTATGACATGTTGGTGACAGCACTTGAAGCAAGTCAAGATGTGCCTAAGTGGGCCTTAGTAACTGAATGACTGCTATACGAGGAAACTAAAATGAAAGAAAAACAAACTGGTGGTGCTCAGTCAAAAGCCATGACATCGAAGCACTATATCAACAAAAAGGGACCCAAATGTTTTAACTGTGGTAAATTTGGACATATTAAACGTGACTGTCGTCTACTCAGAGAAGACCCTAAAAAAAGTGTAAAAATGAACTATCCAAAGAAGAAAGCTTTCTTAATGGAGAAAACGAAAGTGGAGCCTAGTTGTTCTAAAAACAAACACATTGTTGGTTTACTTGCTCACCATGCATTAACAACAAATAATGAAAACAGCTCATGGATCGTGGACTCTGGAGTGACATGTGCCATGATATTGATAAGTTTATCAATTTGAAAAAAATTAGATAAAGCATAGGATATAACCCTCGGTGATGGAAACTCAGTTGAAGCATTCGGGTCAGGGACTGTTGATATAAATGTGAGAGTGTCTGACGACAAACAACAAAGATGTAGATTATTTGAGACACTATATGTTCCCAAATTATCATACAACTTGCTTAGTGTTTCAAGGGCTACTAGATCTGGAAAATCATTTAAATTCAGTCATGTTGTCAACTTCTGGATGAAAAACGGAGTGTAGTAGCTACAGGTTCAAAAGTTGGGAATGTGTACTACTTGAACTGTATTGAAGAACAGGGGGCAGCCCATGCAGCAACTACATGCTCGAGTAGTGACACAAAGGAGGAGATTTGGCATCGACGTTTTGGTCATCTTGGAGTGAAGAACTTACAGAAGCTAGCAAGAGATCAATTAGTAAATGGCCTTGATTATGATGTAACAAAGGACATGAACTTTTGTGAGCCATGTGTGGATGGAAAACATCACCGCTCTTTTTTTCCAAAATCTGGCAGTAGGCGAGCCACAAAACTGCTTGAAATTGTGCACAGTGATGTATGTGGAAGATTAGAGGCAAAATCACTCAGTGGAGCCGAATATTTTGTCACATGACAAATCAAGATATGTATAGATATACATTCTTAAAAACAAAAGTGAAGTTTTTACAAAATTCATGGAGTGGAAAATCATGGTGGAGAATTCCAGTGGTGAGAGAATTAAGACACTACACTCTGACAATGGTGGTGAATACACTTCAAAAGTGTTTGAAGATTACTTAAAAAAGAATGGTATATGCCATGAGCACACTGTTTCCAAAACACCAGAGCAAAATAGAGTAACTGAAAGAATGAATCGGACATTGGTAGAAACTGTACGAGCAATGTTGTCAGATTCGAAGCTGCCTAAGAAATGTTGGGCAGAAGCTCTGTCAACAGCTTCATATGTTCGAAACCGAAGCCCAACAACTGCTGTAAAAGCGATGACACCATATGAAGTATGGAAAGGCTACAAACCAAATGTAAATCATTTACACATTTTTGGATGTAGTGCTTATGCCCATTTACCAAAGGATGAAAGATCTAAAATGGATTCTAAATCGGAGAAGAGCATCTTCCTTGAATATAGTATAGGTGTCAAAGGGTATAGACTTTTTGATACAGACACATCTAGAGTTTTCCATAGCAGAGATGTCATATTTAACGAAACAGCATCCAAAGGTGAACAGGGGACAGAGGGAGTTGTTAATCAACCTGTAGTGGAGGTTGAATGTGAAAACATCAGCAGTGATGATGATGAGAATTCACGAGAGGCCACAGGACCACGAAAATCACCAAGGATTGGAAAAGCTCCAGATCAGTATGGTGAATGGGTATATGTTGCTCACGGGTTGGATGACCCATTAACTGTAAAAGAAGCACTTTCCAGTCCTGAGAAAAGGGAATGGTTGAAAGCAATGGAAAGTGAAATAAATTCACTAAATACTAAAAAAGTATGGGATCTTGCTGAACTACCCAGTGGACGGAAAGCAATTGGAAGTAAGTGGGTGTTCAAAAGAAAATATGATGGTGATGGAGACATGAAACAGCACAAAGCTCGACTTGTAGCTCAGGGATTTCTCCAAAAGTATGGAGTTGACTACGATGAGACCTTTTGTCCAGTTGTAAGGTTCGAATCAGTGCGAACTGTTATTGCATTGGCAGCAAAAACATGATCTCAAGCTGTAATGAACAAGCTTACTTACCTCCAGCAAAATGCATCTGCTTAGCTTGTCAGGTTCTGCCTGAATTTAGCTGAAGAAGCATGGTCGCCGTTGACGAGCGAATTTGTAAGGTGTGGTCTCGTTATGTCTCGTTCGTGGCATGAGCATGGCCTATGCAAATTACGCCTACGATATAAAAGGAGCTCATTCAACAATAGACGGACCAGTGGGGGATCCATCAAACTCGGGTATCAATTTCACATCGAAACCGTTCATCATGGAGTAGTAGCCGAAAATAGCCCCAATACGGTGGAAGAAGGGTAAACTCGAGGTGGACCAGAACTGGTGGCGATTGGGCATGGATGTAACCCACTATGATGGCAGTCATTTCCTATCATTGACAGATTGTGGCCCAACACGTTTCACCGTGTGGCGCCCACTAGTGCGCCAGGATGCATTGTCAGTTATACGACAACTGAAATCTGTCTTTTGTGAGCGCGGTGCCCCCGTTGAGATACTGACAGACAACGCCCCGACTTTCTGCAGTCGAGACTTTCGGGACTTCGCAGCGGAATGGGGAGTGCGAGTGCGGTACAGAGGCGCATACACCCCGGAGGGTAACGGGATAGCGGAACGGTGTCACCGCACCGTTAAAAGAATAGCAGCCAGGACGCAGTGCTCCATCCAGGAGGCTGTGTACTGGTACAACGTCACACCCAGAGACGATATAACAATGTCAACTGCGCCAGCCAACGGTATATACAGTTACGAGCAGCGGATAAAGGGGATAGACAAAGTGTCGGAGATTCCGAGAGATACGAAGGAACCGTATAAGATAGGTGATCTCGTCTGGGTCAAACCCCCAAACGTACGATGCACCACCAGATTTGGTAGAGGACGAGTTGATGGAATGATCAGCTCGCACACCGTCCAGGTCAATGGCGTGCCACGCCATGTGAGGGATCTTCGCCCACGGCGAGAATCTACTGCTTCGGAAGAAAGCCATCAAGAAATGTCCTCTAGCAGTGAATCGGAGACACCAATGCTGTACGTGAGGCGGTCAGAAGACTCACTTCCTGGATTAGAAGATGCAGAGACAGATCCAGCCGACAGCAGTGATGACACCGGGAATGACTGATCCACACGATATCGACGCGGAAATGTTGCCACCTGAGGAGCCCCTTCCTCTCCAAAGAAGTACTCGTCGAAGGTGGTCGCCCCCTCACTGTCATGTGTGTGATCATGAGATCAGGCGGGAGTGTAATGAACAAGCTTACTTACCTCCGGCAAAACGCATCTGCTTAGCTTGTCAGGTTCTGCCTGAATTTAGCTGAAGAAGCATGGTCGCCGTTGACGAGCGAATTTGTAAGGTGTGGTCTCGTTATGTCTCGTTCGTGGCATGAGCATGGCCTATGCAAATTACGCCTACGATATAAAAGGAGCTCATTCATTTGCCAAGGCGGCAGCAAACTAGTCACGTAGAACGAGGTGTGAGAGAGTGAAGTTACTGCTACAAGAAGACACACAAGCTACACCAGTTGGATATAACCACTGCATTTTTGAATGGTGAGTTAAATGAAGACATCTACATGAAGCAGCCGGAAGGTTTTGAAGTCAAAGGTAAAGAGCATCTTGTCTCTGAGAGTTTTGACATCGAGGACATGAAAAAAACTTCACTACTTCTTGGGTGTCAAAATTGTTTATCCAGGGTCAGGAAAAATCTGGATCAATTAACCAACATATACTGCAGAGGTTTTGAAAAGATTTCAAATGGAAAACTCAAAACCTACTGCAACTCCAATTGATACTGGTGCAAAGCTAACCAAAGCCACTGAGGACAGTAAATCATTCAATCAAGAATTGTATCAGTCGGCAATTGGAAGTCTCCTATATCTTTTGACAAGAACACAACCTGATATTGCCTATGCTGTCAGTAATGTTGCCAGATTTTGTTCCAAGCCTACTATTAGCATTCCCAGTTGATTTTTTTTATTTGAGGTTATTGTTGTTTAATCACATTAGTTATATAGAGATGTGTAAATGGAGTTCAGAACCGTTTGAATTATGCAAATATGCCCAGTGGTTCAAAAGTTATGAGAATTTAAAGCCCCGAAATTGGGGGTACAAATGTGGACATGATTTTGTTTCAAAAATGTCAAATCACGGACCAATTCAAAACAAGAAATTTAGTAATTTCTTCACCATTTCTTTATTTGTGGAACAATTTTTATAAAATTTGTTATGTAAAATTGTATGTTCTTTCTGATTATGCACTCAAATTGTATGTATCTCTATGCTTTAATCCATTATTTAGAGAATAAGAGATACAGATAGCAGCGATTTTAGGTTTTTTAAAAGTTTAACACCCAATTATTCAACATTTTCATAATAATATTGCATATATATATACATGTATAGTATTAATTCAAATAAATAACATCACTTTGAAGAAAAATAAAACATTTATTGCAAAAACACAGACATAAAATGAGGGTTCAATTTATTTTATGGTAGGAATTTACAAGGAAAAAGTTAAGGATTACTGACTTTAAAACATAGCTAAAAAAAGTTCAGAAAAAAAAAAAAAAAAAAATTAGTAATTTTGTTGTTGCAGAAATTTCCATACAATACGATAATTATCAAATTTTTTTACGTGTGAATCTTAAAATTCTCATGCCAAAAATTAATGTTAAATAAATATTGGGTAAAACTTGCAAATCATACTCATTACAGGGTGACACAGAAAAAAAACAAAACAAAAAAAAAAACAAATTATTTATTTTTCCATTAAACTAACCCTAAACCCCCCTAGTAAAAATTAATAGTTTTCTTACAAAATTTGTGGGTTCTGTTTTTCCTGGGTCATAGTTTGTTTTGAAATGTACAATGCATGATTGAAAAGTACATTGTACGTTTACGAATTTTGCACAGGTTGATTTTTCAAATGTAAATATATGTATACACATATATAATTTTAATTTAAACATGTAACATCACTTTGAATTTAAAAATACATTTCTAAATGCTTATGTTGAATTACATAAAAGAAATAGATTATCTATTTACATGTTTTCACACAAACTGTGTGTGCTTTTGTTTACATTTCTCGTAATTTCAAGGTTTTTTTTTTCCAAAATTGAAACGGACGTAAAAAAAATTAAATATTTTGAAAGATTCTTGTTTTATTTTCAACGATAAATTTTTTTCAAAATACAAATTTTCAAATAAGAACCTGAAGCACTTAGCAATCTTTAAATTTCATAAATTATATATCAAAATAATTCTGAAAGTTTCTGATTCTACACACAAAGTGTGTCTTTTTTGCTAATCATCCCCATTTTGAACAAATAGTCTTGGAGTTTGCACTATTGTAATTTTACTTCCACGGCTCCTAGAAACAAAAAAAAAAAAAAAAGCTCCCTTTTGTACTTCCAGGTTTCTTCTAATTGAATGCAAAATTTCAAGAATATTGATAAAGATTAGCCACTTAGATTTTCCAAAGAAATGTAGAGTGTAAAATGTATTATCAGAAAAAAATTTCTATCACGCATTTTCGGGTTTTTTAAAAGCAAAATACGTTTTTAACTCGCTGTAAAAAAATATTCAATTAATAAAAACACATACATATTTAGAGAGATTATTTTCTTTTCTTTTCAACCATATGAATATTTTTAATAAATATACAAGAAATTGTAATTTTAAATCAATAAGGTCCAATTTGTGACGTCAGTTGACAGGCTGTTTTTACAACTGTAAATTGTCACGTAAATTGGAGGTTTTTCTTCAAAATCAAAACTTTCGGATCAAATCTCTAAGCACTTAGTTATCTTTAAATTTCACAAATTTTATAGGAAAATAATTTTGAAAGTCTCTAAAATTACAGACAAAATGCGTCTTTTTTGCGTCTTTCATATTTTTTAAACAAATAACCTTGAACTTTGCCCTTATCCTAAAAAAAAAAAAAAAAAAAAAAAAAAAAGGTCATATTTTTGTTTTCAGCTGTTCGACCGAAAATACGGTTTTAACTCGCTGTAAAAAATAATTCAATTGATGAAAACCGATAAAAGTTATATATTTAGAAAGGTTACTCTATTCTCTTTCCAACCATATAAATCTTTTTAAGATTGGTTAAGAAATACTTGAGAAATTCTGATTAAGGTCGCAAATTTGAAAATGTCAGCGTTAAATGCTTGTAATGCTACTACTATGGAACACTGAAAGTCCATTAAGCACATCATGTGCTATCTTAATGGTACACGGAACTATGGGTTGCTGTATGACAAGGAGAAGGTGACTGATGCAGACTGGGCTGGAGATTTGGATGACCGCAGGTCAACTTCAGGCTACCTGTTTAAATTGAGTGGAGCTGCTGTCAGTTGGAGAAGCAAAAAGCAATCTTGTGTAGCATTATCTACAGCTGAAGCAGAATACATGGCATTGGCAAGTGCAGCACAGGAAACTGTATGGATGCAACGTCTTCAAAGTGACCTCAATGAAGCCTCAGTTGGACCAACACTCATTTATGAGGATAACCAATCCACAATGTGCATGGCGAAAAATCCACAATATCACGGACGGGCAAAACATATAGATATTAAGTTCCACTATATCTGTGAACAAGTTGAAAGGAAAGCTATTCAACTTGAATATTGTCAAAGAAAGGACATGGTTGCTGATATGCTGACAAAAGGACTTGTGAGCTCACAATATGTGAAGCTCAGAGAACTGTTAGGTGTTAGAGAAATTATAGAACAAGACTGACTGCAAGTGAGGAGGAGTGTTGAAATTCACTTTAGTCAGTACAACACTAACAGACTCTAATAATAATAGGGTCAGAAATTATTTGCCCTAATCCATTTATTGTACGGGCGAGTTACTTGCCCTTTTGACCTTTTGTTTTCAGTTATTGTTTTTAAATAAATTAAACACCTTGTGTTATGAAAAGCAGTCCTAATGTGTTGCCTCATTAATCCAATGGAAGGTATCTCAATTGGAATATGTCTCAATGAATAACTGTGCTTGCCAGAGAGAAAAAGGTATGTCTCTTTTTCTGTGGGATTAAGTTCATAAATTCCCAACATACGGAAATAATGAAAAATTATGAACGAAAACAATGTTTACATTTTCGCACCATTATATCAATTGAAATTTAACCAGATAGCCAAAAACAAGTTATGATTACCATTAAAAAAAAAAAAAAAAAAATTCTATCAATTAATGGTCAGATTTCATGACAACTTTGATAGTTATATCATCTTTTGTTGAAATTATGTTTGAAATAGGTTTTTCCTAAAATATATTTGGGGAAATTTTTTTTTTTTTTCATGAGGTCTACTCTCCACCATTTTATTCTATGAAATATGAAAAAAAAAAAAAGGAACTGATAAAAACTGATTTTTAATATTTTTTTTCTATGAAGATAAAAGCCTGAATAATCATATCAGGATTTATTTTACAGCATAATCAAGCTCAGTGAGTCATTTAATGCCGAATTTATCGTAGTAAAAAAAAAAAAATCTTGAATTCTGAAATAAAAAGTGCTAGAAAAAAGTTAATATTCTTTGAAAAGTTTTTTTTTCCTTTTTTAATTGATATATACAATATTCTATTGAATTGTCAATTTCTAAGAAATTGATTTTTTAAGAGATTTTAATTCTCTTGTGTGATTAAATAATCTTGTTTTTTTTAATATCTAAATTTTTTTTTCTTTTTGTATACAAATCTAATTTTTCACTAATATTTAAATATAACACTGAATTTTAGAGCTCTGGTTAACAAAAAATTAAAGCCATCCACAATATATTAGTATTTTTAAGAGAATTTGTAATTTAAAAATTTTTTTTTTTTTTATAGAGATTCTATGCTGAAATATGAAAGATTTCATATCAGTCGTATTTCCTTTTTCTCCCATTCATTTTGTAAAACAATCAAAAGTCTTTATATTTTTGTTCAATCTTTTCCTCTTACAATAGTATCAACATAAATATCTTTTCAATATGGTCACTCAATAGTAATAGCACTACACCAAATGGTTTCGCTTTTGTAAAATATTTTGGTTTGGTGCAGAGGAAACTGAAAAAAATTGTCTTTTCAGTTTAACTGTCCATCTCTAACACACACAGCAATAGCATAATCTTTACAGATCACTGTCATCCCTCACAATGCTATAACCCCACCACCAGAAACTTTCCTCTCATGTGCCCTCAAATGACTCATCAAACCCGCTGCAGATCCACAAAGTTTGATGCAAATATGACATAGGAAGGACGTCAATCCCATTGAATTGGATGGATCAGATGATAAAATTTGATGCTTTACACTATCATATGTCTCAATCTGTAACAAAGTCTGTAAGTCAGCTTCTGGTCTTAAGACCAGAAGCTGACTTACAAACTTTGTTACAGATTGTACAAGGCAAATTGTTTATTCTTAGAGTGTGCATGAATTGCCCCTGATGAAATTTCCTATCATTGGCATATCCACGCTTAGAAGGCAGAATCCAACCACATGTTTGACATTTCAAACCCTCCGTGTTCTCACCAATATAACAGGTGTATCCCTTTCGAAGTTGATACTTGAGGTTTTCATGCTGGATTCTTTGATTCTCAAAACTGTTACAGCCATCATCCACATGAATTCTCCAGTCAGTCAATGCCAGTTTTTCCCAGTTGTCAGGATCTATTTTTATTTTTAGAAGGTTGCTTTTTAAAGCAATCCTTATACCTCTTGAAAGGTTTATGCTGTGGCCTTTTGCCATTATGCAGCTGACTGTAAAAGAGTTGCTTTGACATTCTAACATCACTCATATGCACAACATGACCTGCCCATCGCATTTGGGCCGTTATAATAAGAGTTTCAATGCTTGCGCATCCTGCCCTTGTAAGGACTTCTGTGTGAGGTGTGTTGGAATTCCACTTGATGTTTAGAATCTTTCTGATGAAAGTGTTCAAGAATTTTCAAATATCTTCAAAGCAATGTCAAGGAGTACAACAGAACACGCAGGACCTATAAACCTTCAATTTTGTTTTATGGGTAATGCTAGTATTAGACCATAACCATTTTTCAAGCTTTCCATAGGTCACAGATGGCTTCTGCATGTTTAGGTGAATCTCAGAATCCAAAGAGCCACCACAAGTCTGTACTTCCCAAGTATGTGAAGGTTTCAACAACATACAAATAAGTACCATAAGTGGTTATAGTTGGTTTGATATATGGTCCACTTTTTACGGGGGTGAACATTACCTTTGTTTTCACCAAGCTTATTTTTAATCCAAAAGCAGTGCATGAGGCAGCAAATAGATTCACAATATTTTGAATATCCTCTTCAGTATGAGCCAGAAAGTAAATGTAAAGGAACTCTAATAATTATGTATGATGTCTTCGACTTGAAATTATATCTTCTCAAGTTGAAAACCCTTCCTGTGGTTCTAAATTCAAAGGGACACTCTTCTCACAAAGCTGGAATGCACGAGTTAATATAATAGAAAAAATAACGAGAATAGTGTTGGGGCCAACACTTCTCCCAGCTTAACCCTATTATCTATTAGTATTTCATCCAACAATCTACCACTCATGTCCATTTTAGCATATTATATATTTTAGTATATTCACAAATATTGGTGAGAACCCAACTTTACCCAATATCGTTCAAAGTCAGGGATTTTGTTAGTTTGGAGGAAAAATAAAATATTACATTTATTTATAGTAATATTTGATTTTTCCTCAGACTAATGAAGCCCTGACGAAGATCTATTGAAACTGATCGAAACACTGCAGTGTAGACAAAATAAACATTCGTTTATAAACTTGCGTTTTTTCAATATATATATACATACATACCCACGTGTGTGTGTGTGTATATATATATACATATATATATATATGTAAATCCTACAGATGACCGATAACAACTGGTTTGATGACACATTATATATATATATATATATATATATATATATATATATATATATATATATACACACACACACACATTACCTTGATAAATTTTTCTCCATTCAAAAGAAGAACTATTAAAAAAAATTGATGATTTTTAAAGATTTTTTTCAGCTCACGGAAAGAATGAAAATTATGAACGAAAACAAGGTTTACATTTTCACACCGTTAAATCAATTGAAATTTAACGTAGCCAAAAAAAGTTACGACTAGAGGCTTTTTAAAAAATTCTATGAAAAATCAATAGTTCAATTTTCAGGAAAATTTCCTGACTCACGCACCTTTTGATGAAAATATGTTTGAAACAGATTTTTCTAAAATATATTTCGGGAAATATTATTTTTACAGCCGTTTTTTGATTGTGTTGGACATTTCCAAATTCCGACCATAATCTGTTAAAATCACAATTGCTCGGGTTTTACTGGCTTAAAAATATTTATATGGTTGGGAAGAAAATAAAATAATCTTTCTAAATATATAATTTTTATGTGTTTTTTATTATTTTTTTATGGTGAGTTAAAAGTGGTATTTTTCTTCCAACCGCTGTAAACATAAGATTTTTTTTCTCAGAATAAAAGTGGCTAATCATCAATATCCTTGAAATTTGACATTTTAATTAGCACACACCTTAAAATACAAGTAGGAACTTTTTAGACAAAAGTTAACAGAGATTTCTTCAAAAAGTATAAGATAAGCCAAAAAAAAAAAAAAAAAAAAAAAAAAAAAAAAAAAAAAAAAAAAAAAGAAAAGAAAAAGGCACTATGTCACTAATACTAGTGAGTCTCAATTATCTTTATATATACAGGTGTTATTTAGATATTGTATAACCGTCAGGGCTTTATCTTAAAGTTTGAATTTTGGGACCCCCCCAAAAAAAAAAAAAAATAAAACCAACAAAAACTCTGAAAATTACGAGAAATGTAGACAAAACTCAGCACACGCGGACCGGGTTTATGTAAAAACCTATGTAAATAGGTAATCTATTTCTTTTATGTAATTCAACATAAGCATTTAGAAATGCATTTTTAAGTTCAAAGTGATGCTATATATTTAAATTAATATTATATATAGTCATGTTCAAGGATTGCCAAGGGAGATTATTTTTTTTCTTTTCAATTTCTTAATTTTAAAACCAATTACCAAAAATCAAAGAATTGTCCAATTTTAATGAAATTTTCAAATTATTTATCCGACAAATTAATTAAAATTAAGGATTAATTTATTTTATTAAAGAAACTTGAAAAAACATTTTTTTAAATCAATTCAGAATGTGTGTGTGTGTTGACCATTTGAAGAAAAAAACAAAAACAAATCCTGGTCCCTAATTTTTACATTTCTTGAAAGATCATATCCTGAAGAATATATATATATATATATATATATATATATATATATAAAAAATAAAAATAAATGAATTCAATACCCTAAAAAAGTGATTTTAAAATTTAAAAGTTATTTTCTTAAAACTCAAAAAATAAATGTAGCATTTTTTTCTCGTAATATTAAAAAAAATATTTTTCTTTAAATAGAAAAAAAAAAAAAAAAAAAAAAATTATCTAAGTTAAACTGAGTTTTTTTTACTACCTTAAAAATTTCAAGGTCAATTTTACATGTCTTACAGCATCCGGGACTAACTTGAAAATTTAACAAAAGATAGCCCTGAATTTTATCTTTGAAAAAAAAAAAGTTAAAAATGCGCTATGATGTGCAGCATATTTTCCAAGAATTTAAAAAAATTGTCAATTTCAAGTATGGAGGACAAAACAGTCCAAATTCTCTCCCAGTCTAAATAAATGTCAATCGCAACAGAGAAAAGTCTTTTTGGCTATACTTCCAAGAATAAATATTTTTTTTAAGATATTGTATAGAAAATCCCATGTTTATCTTCTACTTCGAAATATCCGGATGTGAAAACATAAAATAGCCATTTTGAGTTACCATAAAAAAAATTCGACGATCCGATCTAAGGGGGATAATTGCAAAAACAAAAGAGTTATGTCCCTTGTTCTTGTCCATACATGCAGTATAAAAATGAATTTTGCTCCAAAAATTTAAAAAAAAAAAAAAAAAAAAAAAAAAAATGGTTAAAAAATTACTGAATTTCTTGTTCTGAATTGGTCCGTGATTTGACATTTTTTTTTAACAAAATCATATCCACTTTTTTACTCCCAATTTTAAATTCTCATAACTTTTGAACCACTGTTTGGAACTCCATTTACACAGCTCTATTTAACTAATATGATTAAATAACAATAACCTCAAATAAAAATAAATAAAAAATCAACTGCGAATGCTGAAATTTAAAAAAAAAGGAATCGTCAAAAACGATTTTTACTTTTCTTTTTCTATAAAGAAAATAGAATATATAATAACTATATCAGAAGATTTTTATAAGTTTCTATACGTACGGGATTTTTTTTTAGTAAAAAAAACCCAAAAAGCATGAATACAGAATTATGCTGAAAAATAAAGAAACTGACCCTGTTGGGAAAAAAAACAAAACAAAAAAAAAAACGGACTGTTTTAATTATTTTTCAAGATAACGGTAAATCCTTCCCCATGGGATAATTTGATCTTTGAATTAATTGCTTCTCTTTGTACGTACAAACTCTTAAGGTTCTTTTTTTTTTTTTGCGAGATTTACAAAAGACAAAGACAAAAAATATTTACGTTTTTCATTATTTTCTAAACTGATCACGTGACGTATTTTGGTGATACCTAAGACATATATTTTTACTATACAGTGTATACAATTCTTTTTTCTTATATGAGATAGTGTGTATCACTGTATATACATACACTAGCTACTGGCAAAATGAGCCTAAAATGCGTTTGACAAAATGACTAGCCCCGTTCTCATTTTTTTCAGGTCACTTAATTTTGACCCCCCCCCCCTATGTTGGGGGCGTAAAAGGTTTTGCGAGTTGGTCATTTTCGATACTAATTACAGAATAAATAAAGAGATAAAAGACCGAAGTTATGAATAGAAACAACAAAAAATGTTTTAGGGTTGTTGTTTTATGAGAAAATAAGTACCGAAAATCGAAAAATAAAATGTAAAAAAATAAATAATTTATTTTTTGGAGATTTCTGTTTTACTCATTTCGATAATTATTTAATTTGCTATTATTTTATAAAAGAAAAAAATTATACATCGATGTTTTTTCTGCTTAAAAAGGGGAGGGGTACATTTTCAATAGTTTTTCATCAAAACTTATTACTTGTTGCGCCTAAAATAAGGTTTGCATTAAGTAGATATTTATTTTTAGAATCTAAAAATATAACATTTTAAACTTAAAATCCGAATATTTTTTTATTAAAAATGAATTTTATATATTAATTTTTCATAGCAAAAATACTAAATTAAAGTTTTGAAATAAAATAACTGATGCATTATAAAATTCATTAATTGTTAAGTAAATACTGAAAATTTCATTAAAATCGGATAATTACCTGATTTTTGGTCAATTTTTTTTTTCAATCGCGAATGTTATATTAAAATTGTAAACAAGCGCTTAAAATCCTTGAAAAAGAGACAGAATGGCGGATCGCGTCGAAATTTGACAAAAACAAATGGTTTTAAATCTTTTAAATATAAACTGCATATATAATGATATTTTTCTTTTTTTAATGATGGTCATCATGTTACTACTTATCGATTTAGACAAAGTTTGACCTTAAATAATAGATTTAATTAATTTTAATTCGCTTTTAAAAACTCGTAGAAGCTGATTTTTTTGCCAGTCCCTACATACACATATATGATATATGTACGGTGATACACACTATCTGATATATGAAAGAAAAAAAAATTGATGTACCTTCCAGGATGGTGTTGTAAATTAAGACCCTTAACCCTTTTAATTTAAAACTAAGGTACAGAAAAATATCCTAAGTTTGTCCTTGGATGTTAGGTGAAAAAAGATTATTCTCGAAAAAAGAAAATGTCAACAAGTGTAAAGTATATGCCACAAGCCGATATCAACGAGTCGTTACAATGCCTACCTCATCCAATATTTACAAAGAAGCAGTTACAAAACATTCATTGTAAATAATATATATTACCGGTAATAATTAGTCAGGGTAAAAAAATTACTTAAAGTTTTTGATGCGGGGGGGGGGTGTATACAAGGGAATTTTATTGTACAATTCTAAATATCAAGTACATTTCACATGGTCAATTTTCATTACAGAAGTTTAGCAAAGATCACTTTAGGTTTTTCATAATCACAGCAGTTAAAAATTTTTTTAAGTTTAAAAAATAAAAATAAAAACAAAAAAACAAATGCCATGTATTACTCATCATAGGTTGAGAAACTGTCATGATATTCAGATCATTAACGAAATATTGAATCTTTTCCCCCAGTTGACCCATTTTGTATTTTTAGATATTTCATTTTTAAGTCAAGCCAACAGGCCTTGTTAATCTTATAATTAAACCGATTAAGTCTTTAGAATATTTTAAAAGTTATCATGTCAACTTTATTTTTCGGGAAGTGCCTCACCCGCTTGCTAAAACACAAAACTACGTAGTACACACGTGTGAATAAGAACTCTGAATTAGAGTAACATTCAAGTTTACACATCCTGCAGACAAAATCCATGTAAAATATTTATCTTAATATTCGCAACTTCATGACAGTAAAAGAAAGAACAAATAAACGAAGGCATTCACTAATGTACAGTGTCCCCTAATTTTATGGACAGTCAATTTTAGAAAATCATGACTCGCGCAAGTGGTTAGAACTGGAAATACATTTTAAATTAAATAAATTTGTCTAGAAAAAAAAAAGGTTAAAAATATCTATTATCTCCCGAGATATGCACTCAAAAGATAAAAAAAATTGACAGATATATAATATAACTGACAAATTATAACTTACTTTTATTATATTCAAAATAATAAAAAAAAAAAAAAAAAAAAAAAAGGCTACAGGATACCAATACATATTATCAGGAAAAATGCATCAAGGAACAATACAAATAACATTCATATGTACAATACGTTTTTGTTCTTTTTTCAAAATAGATACAAATTTAAAAGTTTAAAATCTTAACTAAAATTATAGCTTGACAATGACCCACCTTTGTATTGCGAACGTCCGGGGACCAAACAAAAAAACGAAATGAACCGCTAGAATATACGATCTGGTAAGGGCAAGCTAGAGTTGTTGATCAAATTTTCAGGGTCGGAGGCCAAATCCAATAAAATAAAATAAAAGGCTATCTTTTAGTCTGGACGTCAAGCGGGACGAGCTAAATCGTATTACGACTTTTAAAAATGGGGGTGTGCAGGTTGTTGGATTTAGTAATAGATGGTGGAAGTGGGTTAGGAATTTGGGACATGCTTAAAGTGTGAAAGGGTTTGGAGGGTTACCCTTACTTTTTCAACAACACAGTTGCCACCATCGTTTTTGTTCTATTAAATCGTTAAAACAAATGAAAATTCGTGATATTTTCTGTTTTCACTTTCCAGTCATAATTATTTTTTATCATAATTTAAATTTTATATTTTACTTCATTTTGATTTTCTTTTATTGTTGCTAAAAGCCGTTAATTAACAATTATAGAAGCCGGCATGTTATTTTTAATCAATTAATTAATTATCAAAACATTAACATGGTAAAAATATTTATCATGGTAATAATCAAAAACATTACACAGTAAAATTTAAAAATACAATTTTATGTCCAAGCTGTCAAGTTTGAAATCATGCATGTAGCTGTACGTTTTCTTTAATTTAGAAAAACGGACAACAGCATTGTAAGGCGATGTTAAAAGTTCTAAGACTAGTGGAAAATTTGAATCCCAGTCATTGTAAGTATAGTTTTACTACTGAATTTCTTTGAATTTCAGACCTATTTTTGTTGTTAACTGCAACTTGCCATAATTTAGAAAACAAAACAAAAAAAAAGTAATAAAAAAATGAAAGAAAGGAAGAAAATGACTGGTGTACTCGTAAACAAAAACAAAACAAAACAAAAAATGATGTGAAATGACTAAAAAGGGGCGTCATTATGGACCAGGAAGTGCTTTTAAGTGAAGAAAAATAAATTTTTATTACGCAAAGTTACACTGCGTTGATGCGTTATTTTTGTGAAACACATGACATATATCGACAAATTTTAAATTTTGGGCTGAACTTGCACAACGGTCCAAAATTAAAACGGAAATTTTTTGGAGGTCCCCCATGACAGTTTAACTACAGTCTATGAATGAACTTTTTGCGAATTGGGTTACGATTTAGGGGTTTGGGGATCCGGATTAAGGTTGTTTTTTTTATATTACGTATTGCTTAAAAACAAACAACAAAAAAACCCAAATTACTATACATTTAATGTTGAAAAATATTTTTTAAAACCAAGTTTAATTGAAATTATACATTGCAATACTAACACAAACAACTGAGACTAATGTGTCTACCGTTGGGTTCAATAATTAATGTCAATGGTTGTAATGATAATGTAATGTATAGTAATTATTTTTTTTAAGCAATACGTAATAAACCCCCCCTAAACCAACCTTAATCCCCTAAATCGTAACCCAATTTGCAAAAAGTTAATTCATAGACTGTAGTTAAGTTAAACTGTCATGGGGGACCTCCAAAAAATTTTTCGTTTTAATTTTGCGACCGTTGTGCAAGTTCAGCCAAATTTTGTTAATAAATAAATCAGAAAACCGATGATAAATAGTTTAAGGTATTTATTCATTCATTTATCTTATAGACACTTTTTAGCAAGCGAGTGGAAAAAAAAAAAAAAAAGAAGGAAAATAAGAGGAAAACACAAACATTGAGCACATACAAAAGCTAAAAAGAATAATATTCATGCGCTATATTTATAAAATATCGTCAAACAGTGTTTGACAAACACAAACAATGTTTTGCGTTCGATCATGTTAGTAAATAAGTGTCAGGACAAATCAGGGACTGTCCTAAAAAATATCAAAGATGGTCGGTCACTCTACCCAAGAAGAAGAAGAAAAAAAGGCTGTATATATTTTAATGGTCGTGGTGGTGGTAGTAGTAGTAGTAGTAGTAGTAGTAATAATAATAAAATACAACAAAAACTATTACTACTACTACAACAGTTACTACTACTACTACTACTTCTTTTTTCTTTTTAAATTTGAGGAGCTTGGCGAAGGAAGAGTAAGAGATTGTAATCGGGACCAAAATTAACCACAACGAATTGGCTTACGGCTGCGAGTGTGAAAGGGTGTTTACGGATTACATTCAGTTGGATGGGCAAGTCATGTAGTGCAAGATATCCGATGTTCTACAAATCGGAAAATAAATTGATTTGTGGTACTGGGAAAAGAAGGCTGTAAGTGCAGCAACCCTTTGGTAACGAAAGAATATTTCCTTTGCATCAAACTAACGAGTCTAGAGAAAGATCTTTGTCGCCTATGTTACGAAATCTGTTGCAACCTTCTTGAAGGCGATTTGTTTCGCGTTGGTCTATGAATTTTGGATATGTAAACTTCATTAGATATTTAAAATTAGTTTGTTGCGAACCTTAGTGACAGAGAAAAATATTGCAAATTATTAAAACGCAAAAAAAAAAAAAAAAAATTATGAATAAATAAAAAAATAAAAAAATTTCTTGCTATTAATAGCTTTAAAAAAATTCTTAATAGCATTTACCATTTTACTTATCATTTAGTTGATTTGCTGTAATGTGATTTCAGCACCCATAAAATATGTGTTTATTTGGGGTTTTGTACGATTTAGCGTAGTTGATTTGAAGTGGTGGGCATTTTTAGTTCAAGGGCATCAAGTAAAAAAGGGTCCAAACCCAGAATGCTAACAACCTATTAAAAGAAGATAGTCCCCTTATGTGGCGAGGAATAGCATATCAAAAGTCCCCAAGTTTCTACCCTATGCTTTTCCAGCATGGCGTCCAAGATGGCCGCCAAATCTGTTTTAATTAGGCACTGCCAAAGATGGCGTAAAATCCGCATCCCTCCACCCCCGATTGAAAAAAAATTACCAAAAATCAGGGAATTATCCGATTTTTATGAAATATTCAGTGTTGATTTATCAATGAATGAATTTTATAATGAATCGGTTATTTTATTTCAAAACTTTGATTTTTTCCAGGTCAGTTAACTAACTCCGCCTAATATAACCCCACCGATATTTTGCGCCCCCAAAATATTTGGGGCGCAAAATATCGGTGGGGTTATATTAGGTACCTCCAATTGGGTCACGTGATCAGTTTAGACCATCTTGAATAAAATGGAAATAAATATTTCCGAACTTTTTTTTATCAAAAATCTCGTAAAAAACAATTAAAGATCGTACAGTGCTGTTACAAAGAAAAACAGTTAATTCAAAGATCAAATTATCCGATTGCGAAAAATTACATCGTTATCTTAAAAAATAAATAAACCTATCCGTATTACATGCGAAAGGGTAACTTTCAGGCCGCAATTTAGACAGAAAAGTTACATTTTATTTCCCTTTTACGATTATACCACTAAAACTATGGCTAGCTCTAATAGACATTTTTTCTTGTGCATATTCAATAACCGATTATTTGTTTTCAACTATTTAAAAAATATTCTTTTTTTTTTTATCTTGAAATATTATCTTGAATTTTTTTGTGCATTCGAAAGAATAATTTGAAGAAAAAAAATTTCAGCTTAGGAAAAAAAACAAAAAAAATTTAGGCTAAAGGTGCAAATCTGTCGGAAAATTAGGATGACCCAGAAAAAACAGAACCCACAAATTTTGTAATAAAACTGTTAATTTTAACTAGGGGGTTTAATGGTTGGGGTTTAGGGTTAGTTTAATGGGAAAATAAATAATTTGGGTTCTGTTTTTTCTGGGTTACCACGTAATATGTTTTAATTTTCTGAACGATTTGCAAGTTTAGCCAAAATTTACTATTAAAATGAATAAAATCTTTAAAAACTTTAATATTAAAATTTACTATTAAAATTAATAAAAACTTGAAAAAATTTAATATTTAAATGTCACCGTGAAATTGACGTTAAAAAATGTCTTCGGTTTTGGTATTAATTTTTAAAATCGAAAATAAAATGAAATGAAAATTTGAATATTTTTTCTAAGAAAAACTTATAAAATAATCAATAGATACTTACTTTTTATTCTAATAGCGTAAAAAATTATTTTATTTAACTTTTTTGACCAAAGAAAAACAAACTTCGGTTACTCAGAACCGTTTCTTTGTAAAACAAATATGTCAGTTTTGCTCTTTCGTATATTCTAAAACCCATACATTACTATTCAACAAT
Organism: Doryteuthis pealeii; assembly: GCA_023376005.1. Taxonomy (NCBI): domain Eukaryota; kingdom Metazoa; phylum Mollusca; class Cephalopoda; order Myopsida; family Loliginidae; genus Doryteuthis; species Doryteuthis pealeii. The sequence continues at coordinate 18,268,926 of CM042179.1, forward strand.
AAAAATTACAAATTCTTTTAAAAATACTAATCGAGCTCGGATCGGACCAACTTTTAATTCACCTGAATTCTAAAATTCATATTTTTAAATATCCGTGAAAAATTCGATATTTTAGCGCAGAAAATAAAAATATTTAATCACACAAAAGATTGAAAATCTCTTAAAATTTAATTTCTCAAAAAAAAAAAATTCTTTGACAATATAATAGAATATAGTACATACCAATTACAAAAGCAAAAAAGTTTTCAAATATTAATATTATGACATTTTTTGCATTTTTTATTTCCGATTTCATTATTTTTTCCTAAAAAAACTATAGCTCGGTACGCTATACAATTTCATTGATATAGTTATTCAGACTCTTATCTTTATAGAAAAAAAAGTACAAAATTTTTCTAGCGCGTCATTTTTTTTATCTCATAAAATAAAATATTAAAAAAAAAAATATTTCCCCTAATATATTTTAGAAAAAAAAACTATTTCAGATATATTTACATCCAATGATAAACATTTATGGAAATTTTCGTGAAAGTCGGGCCATTAATTGATTTTTGATAGAATTTAAAAAAAAACTCTTATCGTAACTTGTTTTTAGCTACGTTAAATTTCAGTTGATTTAACAGTGCAAAAATGAAAACATTATTTTTCAATCATAATTTTCATTATTTTCGTAAGCTGAAAATTAAAAAAAAAATCATCAGGAGTTTGTTTAATGTTCTTTCGAATGGAAAAAAAATTCAAGAAAATATTAATTTTTCTGCAAGTTTCATTGTGTTAAATATAGGGGGTGGGGGGTAAATTGCACAGGGTCAAATTGGTGGTACTTAGGTTATATAAAGTTGAAACTAATTACAGTTTTACATACATAAAGTAATAAGTTTTGAAGAAAAACTCTATTGAAAATGTACCCTCCCCACTTTTTAAGCAGAAAAAATATCAATGTATAATTTTTTCTTTTATAGAAAAGCCACCGTAAAAATGTTTTTTGTTTCTATTCACAACTTCGGTCTTTTATCTCATTATTTATACTGTAATTAGTACCGAGAATGACCAACTCGAAAAAATGTTACGCCCCCAACAAAAGGGGTGGGTGGGGGGGGAGTCAAAATTAAGTGACCTGAAAAAAAATGAGAAAGTTTTGAAATAAAATAAATAATGCATTATAAAGATCATTCATTGGTAAATAAACCCTGAAAATTTCATTAAAATCCGATAATTCCCTGATTTTTGGTAAATTATTTTCTGTAGGCTAAAGTCATTTGGTCAAAAACGCATTTTAGGCTCATTTTGCCAGTACCTATAATACTAAAGTAAAATAGCTATTAAATAAATATTTGTTTTTAGAGTCTAAAAATATGAAATTTGAAGCTTAAAATTAGGCGATCCAAATTTTAAATGAATTTTATCTATGATTAATTATTTTTGCTATGGTAGGCAATAATCTCAATATTATTGTTTTAAAAATTCGATTTATTTCCATTGAATCAGTTTGATTGAAACAATTCAGTAATTAAAGATAAGAAAAATAATTAGTTGATTAATAAGTCAACACAGAAAATTTAATTAAAATCAGATAATTCCCTGATTTTTAAAAATATTTTTCATCTACGACAGTACAAGAGGTCTTCCGGTCTTTTTTTTTGTAAACAAAGGCGCAAAGAGCATCTTTTTTCTGTGTGTTTAGACCAAAAAGAAAAAAAAGATATTTCATTTAAAAGTTACCAATTTTTTTGTAATTGTGTGTATTTCTTGTTTCTTGTTATTAATTTCTATGAAGAAACTGTTATAAGCCTTAAAATCCTAAATAATGTTTTTATTTTTTACTCTGGAGATGCATAAAAACTGCGGCCATTTTTACGATATATTTGAACAAAATTGAACAAAAATAATACTTTAAAATGTATTAAAAATACATTGCATGTGTAATATTTTGCTTTTTTAATGTTACTACTTTTCGACTTAGACAAAAATGTGACCTTAAATAATCGATTTAATTAATTTTAATTCGTTTTCAAAATGAAATTGAGCGAACAAATTGGCCATTTTTGTAAATTTGCATAAAGTACCAATACAACGGCAGCGCTGTCGGCTGGGGCTTTAGAATACATCGACTGCACCTCAGTAGAGGGGTATGACCCCCTCAGATGGAACCACCTGTTGGGCGTGTGTGGCGACCAGTGATGCTTAAGGACCCGATCCTGGTGGATGAGCAATCCATGAAATGCAACACTCCACTTCATCCCTTAGTTAGGCTAGACGGACATGTCAGAGAGCCCCCCCCCCTTCAATCAATCGCCTGGCCATGTCAAGCCCTACCACCTATATGATTGTGCCGACCTTAAGGCAAGCTCCAACCCTTTTTTATCATATATGTGCTAGAAGGCGGTGGCTGGGTATGGCGTTAAACTCTAACTGATGGTGAGATTCCAGTTCTGGTGGTCTGGGGAATGTAGAGCACCCCATACATCACAATTGTTCCCAGGTCCACTCTAACCTGGAGTGGTAGTACCTGTTAGGGTTCCACATATGGGTTAAATAGAAAATTTGTTTACAAAATAAAATTGAGTTAACAATTTTTTTCTATCAAACTATCGCTACGAATCTTTCAAAATTTAAAAAACAAAACATTAAATGACCTACCGTTGTTGATATGCCGTGAAACAAAACGGTGATAGAAATAATGCCACACCATTGAAATATAGACAAATTCAACCGATAGATATATGAATATGTGAATCGTAAGCAACCTTTGATACTTTTTAGGGTTCGTTCCAGAGTGAGTCTGGGTGGAAGTAAATACACCCTGCTAGAGTTTTCAGGGCTTAATGTAGTTAACTATAGCTAATGGTCAAAACTGTTACATCCCTCATTGTGTGATTGAAAGTTGTTTTAAGTGGGGTATGTGATGTTATCATTGATTTTGTGTACATGTATGTATGCACACATTTGTATTTTCTTTTTCTTTTATTCAATTTTACGTCCATTTGTTGGTTATATCGGTCTTGTTTCATCTGTTAATATGTATTCCTTGTAGCGTGACTGAGTTCTCACATGTCTTCCTGATGAGGTTCGATTCTCGGCATGATCTTCATATGGTCTTACTTTTTGTTGAGTGTTTGGCACGATCTCTCTCTTTCCTTGTTGTGAATGGGGCCGTACGTAAGTGGCGCCGGTTTCTCCTTATGGTGTTGTCCTTTTTCGTGATAACATTGTAGGATCTGCGCTCTTCGTTTGTGTTCGTAACTATTACCCTTTCCAATGTAGCCAACTAGGGGTTCATCATCATTTTGACCTTTGTGGGGCGTTGACAAATCTTTTGCACCCCGGTTGTAATATTTTCTTTATAGTGTTTGTATAACCCCTCAAAGATTTTGTCCTTTTCAGGTCGTGTATTCTTGATCCTTACTGGGAGGTTCCCTATGATCATTTTTTTGTAAAGCAGCTGTGCTGGATTTGGTAGATGTTCTAAAACATAACAGTACCATGTCTACATATTTATTGCTGCCTTTAGTCTTTTTATTGTCTTTTTTATTGTTTGAATAGTTCTTTCTACAAATCCATTTAATTGAGCGTATTGTGAAGAGGTAATGTGTTCAAACCCCAGTCTTTGGTGGATTCTTTGAAAGCATAGTTGTCGTACTGGGAACCATTATCACTTATATGTTCCGTTATACTATTCCCCGAATATAGATTTCAAAACACTTTTTCATCTTTTAGGTGAGTGGGGCATTATGGTGGTGCATGTATAATTGGGGTTATTGTGGGGTCGAGAACAATGTGGTATTTACCTGGGAAATGGCCTATGCGGTCGAATTGTTTTGAGTAGTCCTGTAGTTGGTCGTTGATGGACTGTATTTGTTTGTTTGCTTTTATTTCGCAATGTAGGGTAACCATTTTTAGGTTTCGACAGCTTAGCAATCCTAGTACTGCTGATTTGTTTGTGTCTGCGATTTGTCAGAGTTTCTGCCGACCATCTGTCTTGGTTGTATTTGCCTTGGAGTTGGATGGTGCCAATTTGTGGTATGATGGTATTCTGCCTACCACATACATACATTCACATACTTACATTCATATAGATGCCTATAGGGAATATGAAATGAGTGTTGAAGAGAAATAAAAAGACACAACTGTTTCGAAGTAATAGATGAAGACTTTATTGATCAGACCGTTAACGCCAGAGTCCAGACGCCAAGAACTTTTTATTTATTTAATTTAATTTAATTTTAATCCCCACATACCTTTCCGCTTATCTATTTTTCTTTCCGAACTCTGTGCAACCCTAGCATGATATCGGTTGAGTACGTGATCAGATCCATGCACACACTTTCCCCACATTCGACCTACGTGACAAGGACACCAACACCACTCTACCCTTTCCAGCTTTTTTTAAACAATTGCTCAGTTCTTTCCACAACACCAAAGCGAACACACGTAATCTGCAAATCTCTACTGAATTCAATCCTTTTTTAACGTAACGCGCGCTAGAACTTTGATCTTTGAACCCTTTTTATCACATTGTAAAATTGTTTGTATTTGTGTGTTGGGTCATTAAAATGGTAATTCCTGTGTGTGTGTATGTATGTAGAGAGAGAGAGAGAGAGAGAGAGAGAGGAGAGAGAGAGAGAGAGAGAGAGAGAGAGAGGTCTGTGATTGGATATACCAATCACGTGATGAGCCCAGAAGTTTTGGCGCAAAATACAAAGATCCAGACAGACAGATTCCGTGAGCAGTTCCACGAGGCAGCGACTCCAAGAGAGACAACCCTAAGATACCAGATATCTTTGGCACGCCGGTAAGTCCCTTAAACTCAACTTTATACACAGGAAGGACTTTATATTGTTATTCATTGTTTCATGTGCTGATTAATAAATTGGTATAATTAAACGAAGTATTAATTCATTCATTTGTTGCTGTTAGCATTAGAATTAAATGCTATACTAACATAATACATGTTTATCTATATATCGTTCCTGTTGAATCTGTCTCCAGTTTTCCCTTTTTTTCGTTCGATTGTTTATTGTCCTCATATTCCGTTTGGTTTTGGATACATTTGCTTGTAGATTCGTAGTGGTAATATGCTTCTTTCTGTACCAGTATCTACTTTTACCAGTAGTTTCGCTGTTTTTTTTTCTCTCTGTTTGATCAGCAGAATACATACAATTCTCAGAAGTTTAAAATCTCTTCCATCACAGACGAACAGTTTAAGTGCTTGATATTTGTATGTGGTTTGAGGTATGCACTAAATTTGGATATCCGCACAAGCATTCTATCTAAGATAGAACAAAATCCGAACATTATTCTGGATCTAGTCACAGAGGAATGTCATCGGCTGATGAAACTTCAGTACTCAACATCAACTAGCACAACCTCCATCTGTTTGCTAGCAGTTTGCTGGGAAATGTTCATTCAAAACACACTAGTCACAAATGCAACAAAGCTAATACAAAAACACAGACTGAAAAGAAAAACACACACTAAACAGCTGGTAGCAACCTTTCTCCGTAACCAAAAGTCAAATCGGAAATATGTGTCAGTAGAAATGAAGATGTGTTGGTTTGCAAATTGATACTGCCTCGAACATAACCCTCAATCACAGAGATTATTGAAAACCATAAAACCAGCCTATACTAACATCTAAAAGACATTGTAATATCAATCGGGTAGCAGTAAGCTTATGGTAGCAAAGGAAAAACAAACACAGGTTGAAAGTTTCAATAAATTGTATTGATGTGGACTTTATCAGTATTGCTAGTGATATCAACAAGTGGGTGGAAAATACGGTCTTGGTAGCCGAAATCGGTGCGATGTTGGCCGAACGTGATAGTGGTTCGAGTCTCTCGGTGATACGACAGTTGACACTGACAGTGATGTGGGCACGATGTATATTAGATGTAGACAGAAAGTCTGATACTTGATGGTCGATGGTAATTGATGGTAATGTTGGTGGTTTGATGACCGGCAACTGTGGTGATAATAGTCAACATGGTAGTGGTTCGCCCCTTTAAAAGAAAGGTTAAGAGAGAATGCTTGCTCGGGTCGACCGGTGTCAGGGGGGGGGGTAAAGATGTGGTGAGTCATGTTGTGCTGTCTTGTAGCGGTTAGCGTTTGACCGCCCCCTCCTGTGTTGTCGGCTCTGTGTAGTCGCTGAACTGCTGTGTCGGTCGTTCAGAGTCGGAGAATTTATATTTTTTATTCTGGTTGAGGAATGGACCAGCTTTTTGGTTTCTTTATTTTACCGCAAAGGTTACGGGTTTGGTCGAAAAATGAAAATTCTGTTTTATCTTGATAATTTCTTTTCAAGTTTCCCGGGGCGCGGTCCGATCGATATATGCACAGATGAGGGTTTTTTTTTCATTTAACTAAAGTCATGAATCTGGTCACATTCCGGTTGGTGTTCACACGGCGCTGTTAGGTGAATTTGTTAACATTTTGTATTGTTGGTGAGTGGGCGTATAGGGTTTAGTGAATTTTGTGAATCAGGTGGTAATGATATTAAAAAAAGATATAATTAACTGGTCGGTTTAGCGACAATTACAGTCAGTTGTCATCAGATGAACGGATCTTCCAGAGACTGGAACGTGTTAGACCAGATAGAGACAGGAAGTGGCTGAACATATTTGACAGCAAAATGAGGATCGTCTGTGGGCAGTAAGCAGAAAATGGTAGGCTGGAATATGGACAGACGAAGGAGGATCGTCTGGTGCAGTAAGCAGGATCATGAAGGCTGAAATATGGAAAGTAGAAGGAGGTTCGTCCGCGGGAAGTGTTACACCTTTGGTGGCCCGAAGCATCTCTGTACGTATCTGCTGTACATCTTTGCACCTCTCATGCACATGTCTGCTTAGCTTGGTCGTCTGTCATCTGCACCTCCACTGTTGTGTCCGGGACAACGACTCCGGGGGTCCCAAAAGCAAACAAAACAATCGAGAGAGAGAGAGAGAGAGAGAGAGAGAGAGAGAGAGAGAGAGAGGAGAGAGAGAGAGAGAGAGAGAGAGAGAGAGAGATGGGGCATAGGACTTGCATTCTTATCTTTGTCTTATTTAATCATCCCTCCCATCCCTGCTATCTTATGTCTATCGATCGAGAGGAGAAGGCACTACCCACTGTCAGTTCACTGTCAGACTTCTACTCTAGTCTGTTGTCAACTGGTCTCTGATGAAAGTTGATTTGTCTGCCTTGGTTCCTGGATCCTGACTAACTGAGTTTTCAAATTTTCCACTCCTTCCAAAATCTCATTTCTAAATCTCATTCATTCTCGTTTTCACATGGGATTTTAAAATTCCTTTGTTTGAAGAGAGACCACTAACAGTTGATTTCTAGTGGTCAGTGTTGTATTGCTACCTTAAACTCCATCTAACTTCAAACTTTACCTAAATTCAGACTAAATGTCTTAGTGGGATTATCACAATTAGTATTATTTATTCCCATTTTCTTCTCTATAGAATTTATTTTTCTACTTTTATAAACTTTGTTTGCCCAAAAGAGGCCAAACCTTCTATGTTAGATTTATATATACCTACACCCATATACACATCCCCACTCACACCATATTCATCTGATATAGATATAATACATACGTATTATAATCATGCAGAGACACATGATCCATTACCTCTAATGTCTCTAGTCTACAGATACATATACTTATAAATATACCTATATGCGGCGTGCATATGTTGCATAGATGGCGGACAGTAAGCGGGATCATGGCACACTGGATTATGGACAACAGAGAGAGAGGATTCATCCTGCAAACAGTAAGAAGAATCAATGGCAGACTGGAATATGGACAACAGAAAGAGGATCGTCTGCAAACAGAAAGAAGAATCAATGGCAACTGGAATACTGGACAACAGAAAGAGGATAGTCCTGCAAACAGAAAAGAAGAATCATGGCAGATGGAATATGACAACAGAAAGAGGATCGTCTGCAAACAGAAAGAAGAATCATGGCAGACTGGAATATGGACAACAGAAAGAGGATCGTCTGCAAACAGAAAGAAGAATCATGGCAGACTGGAATATGGACAACAGAAAGAGGATCGTCTGCAAACAGAAAGAAGAATCATGGCAGACTGGAATATGGACAACAGAAAAGGATCGTCTGCAAACAGAAGAAGAATCATGGCAGACTGAATATATGGACAACAGAAAGAGGATCGTCTGCAAAACAGAAGAAGAAAATCATGGTCAGAACTGGAATATGGATAACAGAAAGAGGATCGTCTGCAAACAGAAAGAAGAATAATGGCAGACTGGAATGGCTAACAGAAGAGGATCGTCTGCAACGAAAGACGAATCATGGCAGACTGGAATATGGACCAGAAAGAGGTCGTCTGGCACAACAGAAAGAAGAATCATAGCAGACTGGAATATGGACAAGGAAAGAAGGATCGTCTGAAAACAGAAAGAAGAATCATGGCAGACTGAATATGGACAACACAAAGAGGATCTGCTGCAAACAGAAAGAAGAATCACTGCAGACTGGAATATGGACAACAGAAAGAGGATCGTCTGCAAAAAACAGAAAGAAGAATCATGGCGACTGGGAATATGGACAACAGAAAGAGGATCGTCTGCAAAAGAAGAAGAATCATGCAGACTGGAAATATGGACAAAGAAGAGGATCGTCTGCAAACAGAAGCGAAGAATGCATGGCAGACTGGAATAATGGACAACAGAAAGAGGATCATCTGCAGAAGCAGAAAAGAAGAATCATAGCAGAACTCTTGCCCTGCAAACGAGAAAGGAAGAATCATGACACACTGGAATATGGACAACAGAAGAGGATCGTCTGCAACAGAAGGAGAATCATGGAGACCTGGAATTGGACAAAGAAAGAGGATCGTCTGCAACAGAAGAGAATCATGGCAGACTGGAATATGGACAAGAGAAAGAGGATCGTCTGAAAACAGAAAGAAGAATCATGGCAGACTGGAATATGGACAACAGAGAGGATCGTCCTGGAAACAGAAGGAAGAATCATGGCAGACTGAATATGGACAACAGAAAGAGGATCGTCTGCAAACGAAAAAAGAATCATGGCAGACCTGGAATATTGGACAACAGAAAGAGGATTCGTCTGCAAACAGAAAGAAGAATCATGCAGACTGGAATCTGGACAAACAGAAAGAGGATCATCTGCAAACAGAAAGAAGAATCATAGCAGACTGGAATACTGACAACAGACAAGTAGATCGTCTGCAACAGAAAGAAGGAATCATGGCAGACTGGAATATTGGACAACAGAAAGAGGATCATCTGCAAACAGCAAAGAGAATGCATGCAGGCTGGATAGGACATAGAGAAAAGTAGGAGTGTCGACTGAAAACAGAAAGGAAAGAATCATGGCAGTGCTGGAATATGGGACAAACAGAAAGAGGATGTCTTGCAAACAGAAGGAAGAATTAACTGGCAGACCTGGAATACTGGACACAGAAAGAGGATCGTCTGCAAACAGACAGGAAGCTCATGGCAGAGCTGGAATATGGACAACAGAAAGAGGATCGTCTGCAAAAACAAGAAGGAAGGAATCATGGCAGACTGGAAATATGGACAAGAGAAAGAGGATCGTCTGAGCAGAAAGAGAATCATGGCAGATGGAATATGGACACGAGAAAAGAGGTCGTCTGCAAGACGGAAGGAAGAATCATGGCAGACTGGAATATTGGACAACAGGAAAGAGGATCCGCTGCAAACAGAAAGAAGAATCATGCAGCTGGAATAATGGACAACAGAAAGAGGATCAATCTGCAAACTAGAAAGAAGAATCATAGCAGACTGGAATATGGACAACAGAAAGAGGATCGTCTGCAAACAGAAAGAAGCATCATGGAAGACTGGAGATATGGCAACAGAAAGAGGATCTATCTGCAACAGAAGAAAGAATCGAGGCAGACTGGATATGGACAAGAGAAAGAGGTATCGTCTGAAAACAGAAAGAAGAATCATGCAGACTGGAATATGGCAACAGAAGAGAGGATCGGTCGCAAACAGAAAGAAGAATCTGGAGACTGTTGAAATATGGACACACAAAAAAGGATCGTCTGCAAACAGAAGGAAGAATCATGGAGACGTTGGAAATGGAACACAGAAGAAAAGGATCGTCCTGAAACAGAAAGAAGATCATGGCCGACTGGGATATGGACAACGAAAGAGGATCGTCTGCAAACAGAAAGAAGATCAATGGGCTAGACTGGAATAATGACTTAACAGAAAGAGGATCGTCTGCAAACAGAAGAAGAATGCATGGCAGAACTGGAATATGGAAACAAAGGAGGATCGTCGAAACAGAAAGCGAATCATGGCAGACTGAAATATGGACAACAGAAAAGAGGATCGTCTGCAAACAGAAAGAGAATCATGGCAGACTGGAATAATGACAACAGAAGAGCTGTCTGCAAACAGAAAGAAGAATCATGGCAGACTGGTAATTATGGACAACAGAAAGAGGTCATCTGCAAACTGGAAAGAAGAACATGGCAGACTGGAATATGGACCAGAAAGAGATCGTCTGCAAACGAAGAAGAATCATGGCAACAACTGGAGATATGGACACAGAAAGAGACGTCCTGCAAACAGAAAGAAGTAATCATGGCAGACTGGAATATGGACAAAGAAAGAGGATCGTCTGCAAACAGGAAAAGAAGAATAATGGCAAACTGGAATATGGACAACAGAAGAGGATCGTTGGGCGGACGTAAAGAAGAATCATGGCAAGACTGGATATGCCCGCGACAGACAGAAAGAGGATCATCCTGCAATCAGAAAGAAGAATCAATGGCAGACTGGAATAGACAACAGAAGAGGATTGTCCTGCAACAGTAAGAAGAAATCATGGCAGACTGAATATGGACAACAGAAAGAGGATCATCTGACAAGACCAGTCAAGAAGAATCATGGCAGACTGGAATATGGACAACGAAAGAGATTGCTGCAACAGAAAGAGAATCATGGCAGACTGGAATTGGACAACAGAAAGAGGATCAATTCTGCAAACAGAAAGAAGAATAATGGCAAGACTGGACTATGGACAACAGAAAGAGGATAGTTTGCGGAGCAGTAAAGAAGAATCATGGCAGACTGGAATATGGCACACAAAGAGGCTCGTCTGCAACAGAAGAAGAATCATGGCAGACTGGAATATGGACAACAGAAAGAGGAAACATCTGCAGACAGTAAGAAAGAATCATGCAGACTGGGAATATGACAACAGAAAGACGGATCGTCTGCAAACCAGAAAGAAGAATCATGGCAGACTGGAATATGGACAACAGAAAGTGAATCGTCCTGCGCGACCAGTAGACGAATCTGGCAGACTGGAATATGGGAACAACAGAAAGAGGAATCATCTGCAAAACAGAAAGAAACGAATCAATGGCACATGAATATGACAACAGAAAGACGATGTCTGCAAACAGAAAAGAAGAATAATGGCAGACTGGAAATATGGACAACAGAAAGAGGGATAGTTTGCGGACAGTAAGAAGTATCATGGCAGCACATTGGAAATATGGACAACAGAAAGAGGATCGTCTGCAAACTGAAAGAAGAATCACTGGCAGACTGGAATATGGACCAACAGAAAGAGGAATCGTCTGCAACAGAAGGAAGAATCATGCAGACTGGAATATGGACAACAGAAAGAGGATCGTCTGCAACAGAAGAAGAAATTCATGGCAGACTGAAATATGGACAACAGAAAGAGGAAATCGTCTTGCAACAAAAGAAAGAATAATGGAGACTGGAATTGGACCACAGAAAGAGGATTGTCTGCAAACAGAAAGAAGAACATGGCAGACTGACATAAGGACAACAGAAAGAGGAATCACTCTGCAACTTGAAAGAAGAATCATGGGCAGACTGGAAATGGGACAACAGAAAGAGGATCGTCTGCAAACAGAGAAGAAGAATCATGGCACACTGAATATGGACAACAGAAAGAGGCATCGTCTCAAACGAAAGAGAATCATGGCAGACTGAATATGGACAAGAGAAAGAGGAATCGTCTGCAAACGAAAGAAGAATAATGGCAAACTGGAATATGGACAACAGAAAGGGATCCGTTTGCGGACTGTAAAGAAGAATCCATGGCAGAACTGGGATATGCAACAGAAGACGATCCTCTTTCTGTTGTCCATATTCCAGTCTGCCATGATTCTTCTTACTGTCGCAAACTATCTCCTCTTCTGTGTCCATATTCAGTCTGCATGATTCTTCTTTCTGTTTGCAGATGATCTCTTTCTGTTGTCCATATTCCAGTCTGCCATGATTCTTCTTTCTGTTTGCAGACAATCCTCTTTTGTGTTGTCCATATTCCAGTCTGCCATGATTCTTCTTACTGTCTGCAGATGATCCTCTTTCTGTTGTCCATATTCCAGTCTGCCAATGATTCTTCTTACTGTTTGCAGACAATCCTCTTTCTGTTGTCCATATTCAGTCTGCCATGATTCTTCTTTCTGATTGCAGATGATCCTCTTTCTGTTGTCCATATTCCAGTCTGCCATGATTCTTCTTACAGTCCGCAAACGATCCTCTTTCTGTTGTCCATATTCCAGTTTGCCATTATTCTTCTTTCTGTTTTGCAGACGATCCTCTTTCTTGTCCATATTCCAGTCTGCCATGATTCTTCTTTCTGTTTGCAGACGATCCTCTTTCTGTTGTCCATATTCCAGTGTGCCATGATTCTTTCTTTCTGTTTGCAGACGATCCCCTTTCTGTGTCCATATTCAGTCTGCCATGATTCTTCTTTCAGTTTGCAGATGATCCTCTTTCTGTTGTCCATATTCCAGTCTGCATGATTCTTCTTTCTGTTTGCAGACAATCCTCTTTCTGTTGTCCATATTCCAGTCTGCCATGATTCTTCTTTCTGTTTGCAGACGATCCTCTTTCTGTTGTCCATATTCCAGTCTGCCATGATTCTTCTTTCTGTTTGCAGACGATCCTCTTTCTGTTGTCCATATTCCAGTCTGCCATGATTCTTCCTTTCTGTTTGCAGACGATCCTCTTCTGTTGTCCATATTCCAGTCTGCCATGATTCTTCTTTAGTTTGCAGACGATCTCTTTCTGTTGTCATATTCCAGTCTGCCATCTTCTTACTGTTCTATCCTCTTCTGTTGTCATATTCCAGTCTGCCATGATTCTTCTTTCTGTTTGCAACGATCCTCTTTCTGTTGTCCATATTCCAGTCTGCCATGATTCTTCTTTCTGTTTTGCAGATGATCCTCTTTCTGTTGTCCATATTCCAGTCTGCCATGATTCTTCTTACTGTTTGCAGACGATCCTCTTTCTGTTGTCCATATTCCAGTCTGCCATGATTCTTCTTTCTGTTTGCAGACGATCCTCTTTCTGTTGTCCATATTCCAGTCTGCCATGATTCTTCTTACTGTTTGCAGACGTTCTCTTTCTGTTGTCCATATTCCAGTCTGCATGATTCTTCTTTCATCCTCTTTGTTGTCCATATTCCAGTCTGCCATTTCTTGTTAGACTTCCTCTTTCTGTTGTCCATATTCCAGTTCTGCCATTATTCTTCTTTCTGTTTGCAGATGATCCTCTTTCTGTTGTCCATATTCCAGTCTGCCATGATTCTTCTTTCTGTTTGCAGACAATCCTCTTTCTGTTGTCCATATTCCAGTCTGCCATGATTCTTCTTACTGTCTGCAGATATCCTCTTTCTGTTGTCCATATTCCAGTCTGCCATCTTCTACTGTTTGCAGATCTCTTCTGTTGTCCATATTCCAGTCTGCCTGATTCTTCTTTCTGTTGCAGATGATCCTCTTTTGTTGTCCATATTCCAGTCTGCCATGATTCTTCTTACTGTCCGCAAACGATCCTCTTTCTGTTGTCCATATTCCAGTTGCCATTATTCTTCTTTTCTGTTTGCAGACGATCCTCTTTCTCTTGTCCATATTCCAGTCTGCATGATTTTTCTTTCTGTTTGCAGACGATCCTCTTTCTGTTGTCCATATTCCAGTCTGCCATGATTCTTCTTCTGTTTGCAGACGATCCTCTTTCTGTTGTCCATATTCCAGTCTGCCATGATTCTTCTTTCTGTTTGCAGATGATCCTCTTTCTGTTGTCCATATTCCAGTCTGCCATGATTCTTCTTTCTGTTTGCAGACATCCTCTTTCTGTTGTCCATATTCCAGTCTGCCATGATTCTCTTTCTGTTTGCAGACGATCCTCTTTCTGTTGTCCATTTCCAGTCTGCCATGATTCTTCTTTCGTTTCAGACGATCCTCTTTCTGTTGTCCATATTCCAGTCTGCCATGATTCTTCTTTCTGTTTGCAGACGATCCTCTTTCTGTTGTCCATATTCCAGTCTGCCATGATTCTTCTTTCTGTTTGCAGACGATCCTCTTTCTGTTGTCCATATTCCAGTCTGCCATGATTCTTCTTCTTTCTGTTGTCAGACATCCTCTTTCTGTTGTCCATATTCCAGTCTGCCATGATTCTTCTCTGTTTGCAGACGATCCTCTTTTTGTTCCATATTCCAGTCTGCCATGATTCTTCTTTCTGTTTTCAGACGATCCTCTTTCTCTTGTCCATATTCCAGTCTGCCTCGATTCTTCTTTCTGTTTGCAGATGATCCTCTTTCTGTTGTCCATATTCCAGTCTCCATGATTCTTCTTTCTGTTTGCAGACGATCCTCTTTCTGTTGTCCATATTCCAGTCTGCTATGATTCTTCTTTCTGTTTGCAGATGATCCTCTTTCTGTTGTCCATATTCCAGTCTGCCATGATTCTTCTTTCTGTTTGCAGACGATCCTCTTTCTGTTGTCCATATTCCAGTCTGCCATGATTCTTCCTTCCGTTTGCAGACGATCCTCTTCTGTTGTCCATATTCCAGTCTGCCATGATTCTTCTTTCTGTTTTCAGACGATCCTCTTTCTCTTGTCCATATTCCAGTCTGCCATGATTCTTCCTTCTGTTTGCAGACGATCCTCTTTCTGTTGTCCATATTCCAGTCTGCCATGATTCTTCTTCTGTTTGCAGACGATCCTCTTTCTGTTGTCCATATTCCAGTCTGCCATGATTCTTCCTTCTGTTTGCAGACGATCCTCTTTCTGTTGTCCATATTCCAGCCTGCCATGATTCTTCTTTCTGTTTTCAGACGATCCTCTTTCTCTTGTCCATATTCCAGTCTGCCATGATTCTTCTTTCTGTTTGCAGATGATCCTCTTTCTGTTGTCCATATTCCAGTCTGCCATGATTCTTCTTTCTGTTTGCAGACGATCCTCTTTCTGTTGTCCATATTCCAGTCTGCTATGATTTTCTTTCTGTTTGCAGATGATCCTCTTTCTGTTGTCCATATTCCAGTCTGCCATGATTCTTCTTTCTGTTTGCAGACGATCCTCTTTCTGTGTCCATATTCCAGTCTGCCATGATTCTTTTTTTTCTGTTTGCAGACGATCCTCTTTCTGTTGTCCATATTCCAGTCTGCCATGATTCTTCCTTCTGTTTCCAGACGATCCTCTTTCTGTTGTCCATATTCCAGTCTGCCATGATTCTTCTTTCTGTTTTCAGACGATCCTCTTTCTCTTGTCCATATTCCAGTCTGCCATGATTCTTCCTTCTGTTTGCAGACGATCCTCTTTCTGTTGTCCATATTCCAGTCTGCCATGATTCTTCCTTCTGTTTGCAGACGATCCTCTTTCTGTTGTCCATATTCCAGTGTGCCATGATTCTTCCTTCTGTTTGCAGACGATCCTCTTTCTGTTGTCCATATTCCAGTCTGCTATGATTCTTCTTTCTGTTTGCAGATGATCCTCTTTCTGTTGTCCATATTCCAGTCTGCCATGATTCTTCCTTCTGTTTGCAGACGATCCTCTTTCTGTTGTCCATATTCCAGTCTGCCATGATTCTTCTTTCTGTTTGCAGACGATCCTCTTTCTGTTGTCCATATTCCAGTCTGCCATGATTCTTCTTTCTGTTTGCAGACGATCCTCTTTCTGTTGTCCATATTCCAGTCTGCAGTGATTCTTCTTTCTGTTTGCAGACGATCCTCTTTGTGTGTCCATATTCCAGTCTGCCATGATTCTTCTTTCTGTTTTCAGACGATCTCTTTTCTTGTCCATATTCCAGTCTGCTATGATTCTTCTTTCTGTTTGCAGACGATCCTCTTTCTGTTGTCCATATTCCAGTCTGCCATGATTCTTCTTTCTGTTTGCAGACGATCCTCTTTCTGTTGTCCATATTCCAGTCTGCCATTATTCTTCTTTCTGTTTGCAGACGATCCTCTTTCTGTTATCCATATTCCAGTCTGACATGATTCTTCTTACTGTTTGCAGACGATCCTCTTTCTGTTGTCCATATTCCAGTCTGCCATGATTCTTCTTTCTGTTGCAGACGATCCTCTTTCTGTTGTCCATATTCCAGTCTGCCATGATTCTTCTTTCTGTTTGCAGACGATCCTCTTTCTGTTGTCCATATTCCAGTCTGCCATGATTCTTCTTTCTGTTTGCACGATCCTCTTTCTGTTGTCCATATTCCAGTCTGCCATGATTCTTCTTCTGTTTGCAGACGATCCTCTTTCTGTTGTCCATATTCCAGTCTTCCATGATTCTTCTTTCTGTTTGCAGACGATCCTCTTTCTGTTGTCCATATTCCAGTCTGCCATGATTCTTCTTACTGTTTGCAGATGATCCTCTCTCTCTGTTGTCCATAATCCAGTGTGCCATGATCCCGCTTACTGTCCGCATATGCAACATATGCACGCCGCATATAGGTATATTTATAAGTATATGTATCTGTAGACTAGAGACATTAGAGGTAATGGATCATGTGTCTCTGCATATGTATATATACGTATGTATATATCTATATAGATGAATATGTGTGAGTGGGGATGTGTATATGGGTGTAGGTATATATAAATCTACAATAGAAGGTTTGGCCTCTTTTGGGCAAACAAAGTTTATAAAAGTAGAAAAATAAATTCTATAGAGAAGAAAAATGGGAATAAATAATACTAATTGTGATAATCCCACTAAGGAGACATTTAGTCTGAATTTAGGTAAAGTTTGAAGTTAGATGGAGTTTAAGGTAGCAATACAACACTGACCACTAGAAATCAACTGTTAGTGGTCTCTTCAAACAAAGGAATTTTAAAATCCCATGTGAAAACGAGAATGAATGAGATTTAGAAATGAGATTTTGGAAGGAGTGGAAAATTTGAAACTCAGTTAGTCAGGATCCAGGAACCAAGGCAGACAAATCAACTTTCATCAGAGACCAGTTGACAACAGACTAGAGTAGAAGTCCTGACAGTGAACTGACAGTGGGTAGTGCCTTCTCCTCTCGGATCGATAGACATAAGATAGCAGGGATGGGAGGGATGATTAAATAAGACAAAGATAAGAATGCAAGTCCTATGCCCCATCTCTCTCTCTCTCTCTCTCTCTCTCTCTCTCTCTCTCTCTCTCTCTCTCTCTCTCTCTCTCTCTCTCTCTCTCTCTCTCTCTCTCGATTGTTTTGTTTGCTTTTGGATGGGACCCCCGGAGTCGCTTTGTCCCGGACACAACAGTGGAGGTGCAGATGACAGACGACCAAGCTAAGCAGACATGTGCATGAGAGGTGCAAAGATGTACAGCAGATACGTACAGAGATGCTTCGGGCCACCAAAGGTGTAACACTTCCCGCGGACGAACCTCCTTCTACTTTCCATATTTCAGCCTTCCATGATCCTGCTTACTGCACGCAGACGATCCTCCTTCGTCTGTCCATATTCCAGCCTACCATGTTTCTGCTTACTGCCCACAGACGATCCTCATTTTGCTGTCAATATTGTTCAGCCACTTCCTGTCTATCTGGTCTAACACGTTCCAGTCTCTGGAAGATCCGTTCATCTGATGACACTGACTGTAATTGTCGCTAAACCGACCAGTTAATTATATCTTATTTTTATATTATTACCACCTGATTCACAAAATTCACTAAACCCTATACGCCCACTCACCAACAATACAAAATGTTAACAAATTCACCTAACAGGCCGTGTGAACACCAACCGGATGTGACCAGATTCATGACTTTTAGTTAAATGAAAAAAAAACCCTCATCTGTGCATATATCGATCGGAGCGCGCGGGAAACTTGAAAAGAAATTATCAAGATAAAATCAGAATTTTCATTTTTCGACCAACCCGTAACCTTTGCGGTAAAATAAAGAAAACCAAAAGCTGGTCCATTCCTCAACCAGAATAAAAAATATAAATTCTCCGACTCTGAACGACCGACAAGCAGTTCAGCGACTACACAGAGCCGACAACACAGGAGGGGGCGGTCAAACGCTAACCGCTACAAGACAGCACACATGACTCACCACATCTTTACCCCCCCCCTGACACCGGTCGACCCGAGCAAGCATTCTCTCTTAACCTTTCTTTTAAAGGGGCGAACCACTACCATGTTGACTATTATCACCACAGTTGCCGGTCATCAAACCACCAACATTACCATCAATTACCATCGACCATCAAGTATCAGACTTTCTGTCTACATCTAATATACATCGTGCCCACATCACTGTCAGTGTCAACTGTCGTATCACCGAGACTCGAACCACTATCACGTTCGGCCAACATCGCCACCGATTTCGGCTACCAAGACCGTATTTTCCACCCACTTGTTGATATCACTAGCAATACTGATAAAGTCCACATCAATACAATTTATTGAAACTTTCAACCTGTGTTTGTTTTTCCTTTGCTACCATAAGCTTACTGCTACCCGATTGATATTACAATGTCTTTTAGATGTTAGTATAGGCTGGTTTATGGTTTTCAATAATCTCTGTGATTGAGGGTTATGTTCGAGGCAGTATCAATTTGCAAACCAACACATCTTCATTTCTACTGACACATATTTCCGATTTGACTTTGGGTTACGGAGAAAGGTTGCTACCAGAGTGTTAGTGTGTGTTTTTCTTTTCAGTCTGTGTTTGTTTTGTATTAGCTTTGTTGCATTTGTGACTAGTGTGTTTTGAATGAACATTTCCCAGCAAACTGCTAGCAAACAGATGGAGGTTGTGCTAGTTGATGTTGAGTACTGAAGTTTCATCAGCCGATGACATTCCTCTGTGACTAGATCCAGAATAATGTTCGGATTTTGTTCTATCTTAGATAGAATGCTTGTGCGGATATCCAAATTTAGTGCATACCTCAAACCACATACAAATATCAAGCACTTAAACTGTTCGTCTGTGATGGAAGAGATTTTAAACTTCTGAGAATTGTATGTATTCTGCTGATCAAACAGAGAGAAAAAAAAACAGCGAAACTACTGGTAAAAGTAGATACTGGTACAGAAAGAAGCATATTACCACTACGAATCTACAAGCAAATGTATCCAAAACCAAACGGAATATGAATAAACAATCGAACGAAAAAAAGGGAAAACTGGAGACAGATTCAACAGGAACGATATATAGATAAACATGTATTATGTTAGTATAGCATTTAATTCTAATGCTAACAGCAACAAATGAATGAATTAATACTTCGTTTAATTATACCAATTTATTAATCAGCACATGAAACAATGAATAACAATATAAAGTCCTTCCTGTGTATAAAGTTGAGTTTAAGGGACTTACCGGCGTGCCAAAGATATCTGGTATCTTAGGGTTGTCTCTCTTGGAGTCGCTGCCTCGTGGAACTGCTCACGGAATCTGTCTGTCTGGATCTTTGTATTTTGCGCCAAAACTTCTGGGCTCATCACGTGATTGGTATATCCAATCACAGACCTCTCTCTCTCTCTCTCTCTCTCTCTCTCTCTCTCTCTCTCTCTCTCTCTCTCTCTCTACATACATACACACACACAGGAATTACCATTTTAATGACCCAACACACAAATACAAACAATTTTACAATGTGATAAAAAGGGTTCAAAGATCAAAGTTCTAGCGCGCGTTACGTTAAAAAAGGATTGAATTCAGTAGAGATTTGCAGATTACGTGTGTTCGCTTTGGTGTTGTGGAAAGAACTGAGCAATTGTTTAAAAAAAGCTGGAAAGGGTAGAGTGGTGTTGGTGTCCCTTGTCACGTAGGTCGAATGTGGGGAAAGTGTGTGCATGGATCTGATCACGTACTCAACCGATATCATGCTAGGGTTGCACAGAGTTCGGAAAGAAAAAATAGATAAGCGGAAAGGTATGTGGGGATTAAAATTAAATTAAATTAAATAAATAAAAAGTTCTTGGCGTCTGGACTCTGGCGTTAACGGTCTGATCAATAAAGTCTTCATCTATACTTCGAAACAGTTGTGTCTTTTTATTTCTCTTCAACACTTCATTTCATATTCCCTATAGGCATCTATATGAATGTAAGTATGTGAATGTATGTATGTGGTAGGCAGAATACCATCATACCACAAATTGGCACCATCCAACTCCAAGGCAAATACAACCAAGACAGATGGTCGGCAGAAACTCTGACAAATCGCAGACACAAACAAATCAGCAGTACTAGGATTGCTAAGCTGTCGAAACCTAAAAATGGTTACCCTACATTGCGAAATAAAAGCAAACAAACAAATACAGTCCATCAACGACCAACTACAGGACTACTCAAAACAATTCGACCGCATAGGCCATTTCCCAGGTAAATACCACATTGTTCTCGACCCCACAATAACCCCAATTATACATGCACCACCATAATGCCCCACTCACCTAAAAGATGAAAAAGTGTTTTGAAATCTATATTCGGGAATAGTATAACGGAACATATAAGTGATAATGGTTCCCAGTACGACAACTATGCTTTCAAAGAATCCACCAAAGACTGGGGTTTGAACACATTACCTCTTCACAATACGCTCAATTAAATGGATTTGTAGAAAGAACTATTCAAACAATAAAAAAGACAATAAAAAGACTAAAGGCAGCAATAAATATGTAGACATGGTACTGTTATGTTTTAGAACATCTACCAAATCCAGCACAGCTGCTTTACAAAAAAATGATCATAGGGAACCTCCCAGTAAGGATCAAGAATACACGACCTGAAAAGGACAAAATCTTTGAGGGGTTATACAAACACTATAAAGAAAATATTACAACCGGGGTGCAAAAGATTTGTCAACGCCCCACAAAGGTCAAAATGATGATGAACCCCTAGTTGGCTACATTGGAAAGGGTAATAGTTACGAACACAAACGAAGAGCGCAGATCCTACAATGTTATCACGAAAAAGGACAACACCATAAGGAGAAACCGGCGCCACTTACGTACGGCCCCATTCACAACAAGGAAAGAGAGAGATCGTGCCAAACACTCAACAAAAAGTAAGACCATATGAAGATCATGCCGAGAATCGAACCTCATCAGGAAGACATGTGAGAACTCAGTCACGCTACAAGGAATACATATTAACAGATGAAACAAGACCGATATAACCAACAAATGGACGTAAAATTGAATAAAAGAAAAGAAAATACAAATGTGTGCATACATACATGTACACAAAATCAATGATAACATCACATACCCACTTAAAACAACTTTCAATCACACAATGAGGGATGTAACAGTTTTGACCATTAGCTATAGTTAACTACATTAAGCCCTGAAACTCTAGCAGGGTGTATTTACTTCCACCCAGACTCACTCTGGAACGAACCCTAAAAAGTATCAAAGGTTGCTTACGATTCACATATTCATATATCTATCGGTTGAATTTGTCTATATTTCAATGGTGTGGCATTATTTCTATCACCGTTTTGTTTCACGGCATATTCAACAACGGTAGGTCATTTAATGTTTTGTTTTTTAAATTTTGAAAGATTCGTAGCGATAGTTTGATAGAAAAAAATTGTTAACTCAATTTTATTTGTAAACAAATTTTCTATTTAACCCATATGTGGAACCCTAACAGGTACTACCACTCCAGGTTAGAGTGGACCTGGAACAATTGTGATGTATGGGGTGCTCTACATTCCCCAGACCACCAGAACTGGAATCTCACCATCAGTTAGAGTTTAACGCCATACCCAGCCACCGCCTTCTAGCACATATATGATAAAAAAGGGTTGGAGCTTGCCTTAAGGTCGGCACAATCATATAGGTGGTAGGCTTGACATGGCCAGGCGATTGATTGAAGGGGGGGGGGCTCTCTGACATGTCCGTCTAGCCTAACTAAGGGATGAAGTGGAGTGTTGCATTTTATGGATTGCTCATCCACCAGGATCGGGTCCTTAAGCATCACTGGTCGCCACACACGCCCAACAGGTGGTTCCATCTGAGGGGGTCATACCCCTCTACTGAGGTGCAGTCGATGTATTCTAAAGCCCCAGCCGACAGCGCTGCCGTTGTATTGGTACTTTATGCAAATTACAAAAATGGCCAATTTGTTCGCTCATTTCATTTTGAAAACGAATTAAAATTAATTAAATCGATTATTTAAGGTCACATTTTTTGTCTAAGTCGAAAAGTAGTAACATTAAAAAAAGCAAAATATTACACATGCAATGTATTTTTAATACATTTTAAAGTATTATTTTTGTTCAATTTTGTTCAAATATATCGTAAAAATGGCCGCAGTTTTTATGCATCTCCAGAGTAAAAAATAAAAACATTATTTAGGATTTTAAGGCTTATAACAGTTTCTTCATAGAAATTAATAACAAGAAACAAGAAATACACACAATTACAAAAAAATTGGTAACTTTTAAATGAAATATCTTTTTTTTCTTTTTGGTCTAAACACACAGAAAAAAGATGCTCTTTGCGCCTTTGTTTACAAAAAAAAAGACCGGAAGACCTCTGTACTGTCGTAGATGAAAAATATTTTTAAAAATCAGGAATTATCTGATTTTAATTAAATTTTCTGTGTTGACTTATTAATCAACTAATTATTTTTCTTATCTTTAATTACTGAATTGTTTCAATCAAACTGATTCAATGGAAATAAATCGAATTTTTAAAACAATAATATTGAGATTATTGCCTACCATAGCAAAAATAATTAATCATAGATAAAATTCATTTAAAATTTGGATCGCCTAATTTTAAGCTTCAAATTTCATATTTTTAGACTCTTAAAAACAAATATTTATTTAATAGCTATTTTACTTTAGTATTATAGGTACTGGCAAAATGAGCCTAAAATGCGTTTTTGACCAAATGACTTTAGCCTACAGAAAATAATTTACCAAAATCAGGGAATTATCGGATTTTAATGAAATTTTCAGGGTTTATTTACCAATGAATGATCTTTATAATGCATTATTTATTTTATTTCAAAACTTTCTCATTTTTTTTCAGGTCACTTAATTTTGACTCCCCCCCACCCACCCTTTTGTTGGGGGCGTAACATTTTTTCGAGTTGGTCATTCTCGGTACTAATTACAGTATAAATAATGAGATAAAAGACCGAAGTTGTGAATAGAAACAAAAACATTTTTTACGGTGGCTTTTCTATAAAAAAAAATTATACATTGATATTTTTTTCTGCTTAAAAAGTGGGGAGGGTACATTTTCAATAGAGTTTTCTTCAAACTTATTATTTATGTATGTAAAACTGTAATTAGTTTCAACTTTATATAACCTAAGTACACCAATTTGGACCCTGTGCAATTTCCCCCACCCCTATATTTAACACAATGAAACTTGCAGAAAATTAATATTTTCTTGATTTTTTTTTCCATTCGAAAGAACATTAAAAACTCCTGATGATTTTTTTTTTAATTTTCAGCTTACGAAAATAATGAAAATTATGATTGAAAAAATAATGTTTTCATTTTTGCACTGTTAAATCAACTGAAATTTAACGTAGCTAAAAACAAGTTTACGATAAGAGTTTTTTTTTAAATTCTATCAAAAATCAATTAATGGCCCGACTTTCACGAAAAATTTCCATAAATGTTTATCATTGGATGTAAATATATCTGAAATAGTTTTTTTTTCTAAAATATATTAGGGAAATATTTTTTTTTTAATATTTTATTTTATGAATAAAAAAAATGACGCGCTAGAAAAATTTTGTACTTTTTTTTCTATAAAGATAAGAGTCTGAATAACTATATCAATGAAATTGTATAGCGTACGACAGCTATAGTTTTTTTAGGAAAAAATAATGAAATCGGAAATAAAAAATGCAAAAAATGTCATAATATTAAATATTTGAAAACTTTTTTGCTTTTGTAATTGGTATGTACTATATTCTATTATATTGTCAAAGAATTTTTTTTTTGAGAAATTAAATTTTTAAGAGATTTTCAATCTTTTGTGTGATTAATATTTTTATTTTGTCTGCGCTAAAATATCGAATTTTTTCACGGATATTTAAAAATAGAATTTTAGAATTCAGGTGAATTAAAGTTGGTCCGATCCGAGCTCGATTAGTATTTTTAAAAAATTTGTAATTTTTATTGTTGAATAGTAATGTATGGGTTTTAGAATATACGAAAGAGCAAAACTGACATATTTGTTTTTACAAAGAAACGGGTTCTGAGTAACCGAAGTTTTTTTCTTTGTCAAAAAGTTAAATAAAATAATTTTTTACGCTATTAGAATAAAAAGTAAGTATCTATTGATTATTTTATAAGTTTTTTCTTAGAAAATATTCAAATTTTCATTTCATTTTATTTTCGATTTTAAAAATTAATACCAAAACCGAAGACATTTTTAACGTCAATTTTCACGGTGACATTTAAATATTAAATTTTCAAGTTTTTTTATTAATCTTTAATAGTAAATTTTAAATATTAAAGTTTTTAAAGATTTTATCATTTTAATAGTAAATTTGGCTAAACTTGCAAATCGTTCAGAAAATTAAAAACATATTACGTGGTAACCCAGAAAAAACAGAACCCACTTATTTTTATTTTCCCATTAAACTAACCCTAAACCCACATTAAACCCCCTAGTTAAAATAACAGTTTATTACAAAATTTTGTGGTTTCTGTTTTTTCTGGGTCATCCTAATTTTCCGAAGATTTGCACCTTTAGCCTAAATTTTTTTTGTTTTTTTTCCTAAGCTGAAATTTTTTTTTTCTTCAAAATTATTCTTTCGAATGCACAAAAAATTCAAGATAATATTTCAAGATAAAAAAAAAAAGACATATTTTTTAAATAGTTGAAAACAAATATCGGTTATTGAATATGCACAAGAAAAAGGTCTATTAGAGCTATCCATAGTTTTAGTGGTATAATCGTAAAGGGAAATAAAATGTAACTTTTCTGTCTAAATTGCGCCTGACAGTTACCCTTTCGCATGTAATACGGATAGGTTTATTTATTTTTTAGATAACGATGTAATTTTTCGCAATCGGATAATTTGATCTTGAATTTGTTTTTTCTTTGTAACAGCACTGTACGATCTTTAATTGTTTTTTACGAGATTTTTTGATTAAAAAAAAGTTCGGAAATATTTATTTCCATTTTATTCAAAGATGGGTCTAAACTGATCACGTGACCCATTGGGTACCTAATATAACCCCACCGATATTTTGCGCCCAAATATTTTGGGGGCGCAAAATATCGGTGGGGGTTATATTAGGCGGAGTTAGTTAACTGACCTGGAAAAAATCAAAGTTTTGAAATAAAATACCGATTCATTATAAAATTCATTCATTGATAAATCAACACTGAAAATTTCACTAAAATATCGGATAATTCCTGATTTTTGCGTAATTTTTTTTCAATCGGGGGTGGAGGGATGCGGATTTTACGCCATCTTTGGCAGTGCCTAATTAAAACAGATTTGGCGGCCATCTTGGACGCCATGCTGGAAAAGCATAGGGTAGAAACTTGGGGACTTTTGATTATGCTATTCCTCGCCACATAAGGGACTATCTTCTTTTAATAGGTTGTTAGCATTCTGGGTTTGGACCCTTTTTTACTTGATGCCCTTGAACTAAAAATGCCCCACCACTTCAAATCAACTACGCTAAATCGTACAAACCCTAAATAAAACAATATTTTAGATGGTGCTTGAAATCAATTACAGAAATCAACTAAATGATAAGTAAAATGGTAAATGCTATTAAGAATTTTTTTAAAGCTATTAATAGCGAGAAACTTTTTTTTATTTTTTTATTTTATTCATAATTTTTTTTTTTTTTTTTTTCGTTTTAATAATTTGCAATATTTTTTCTCTGTCACGTAAGGTTCGCAACTAAACTAATTTTAAATATCTTAATGAAGTTTACATATCAAATTCATAGACCACGCGAAACAAATGCCTTCAAGAGGTTGCAACAGATTTCGTAACAATAGGCCGAACAAAGATCTTTCTCTAGACTCGTTTATTTGGATGAAAGGAAAATATTCTTTCGTTACGCAAGGGTTTCTGCACTTGCTTCTTTTTCCCCCCCCAGTACACAAATCAATTTATTTTCCGATTTGTAAGAACATCGTATATCTTGCACTAACATGATTGCCCCCCCATCAACTGATGTAATCCGTAAACACCCTTTCACACTCGCAGGCCGTAAGACCATTCGTTGTGGTTAATTTTGGTCCGCGAATTACATCTTTTACTCTTCTTCGCCAAGCCCTCAAATTTAAAAAGAAAAAGAAGTAGTAGTAGTGAGGTAGTAATGACTGTTGTCGTAGTAGTAATAGTTTTTGTTGTATTTTATATTATTACTACTACTACTACTATACTCCTTACCACCACGCACGACATTAAAAATATATACAGCCTTTTTTTTCTTCTTCTTCTTGGGTAGAGGTGACCCGACCATCTTTTGATATTTTTAGGGACAGTCCCTGATTTGTCCTGACACTTATTTACTAACCATGATGACGCAAAAAACATTGTTTGTGTTTGTGTTGTCCGGCAAAAAAACTGATTTGACGATATTTTTATAAAATATAGCGCATGAATATTATCTTTTTAGCTTTTGTATGTGCTCAATGTTTGTGTTTTCCTCTTATTTCCTTCTTTTTTTTTTTTTTTTTTTTTCACACTCCGACTTGCTAAGAAAGTGTCTATAAGTAACATGAATGAATAAATACTTAAAAACTATTTATCATCGGTTTTTTCTGGATTTTTTTCTTTTTTTTTTTTTAAATTTTATTAACCAAATTGCTGAACTTGCACACGGTCGCAAAATTAAAACGAGAAATTTTTTGGAGGTCCGCATGAGTTTAACTTAAATACAAGTCCTATGAATTAACTTTTGCAAATTTGAGGTTACGATTTAGGGGATTACGGTTGCGTTAGGACGGGGGGTTTATTACGTATTGCTTAAAAAAAATAATTACTATACATTATCATTATCTTACAAACATTGACATTAATTATTGAACCAACGGTAGAGCCAATTGAGTCCCTCAGTTGTTTGTGTTGTATTGCAATGTATAATTTCAATTAAATGGTTTTAAAAAATATTTTTCAACATTACAATGTATAGTAAATGGGTTTTTTGTTGTTTTGTTTTTAAGCAATACGCTAATACTAAAAAAACGAACCGTTTATTGTCCCGGATCCCAAAACCCTAAATCGTAACCCAATTCGCAAAAAGTTATTCATAGACTGTAGTTAACTGTGCATGGGGACCTCCAAAAAAATGTTCCGTTTTAATTTGGACGCGTTGTGCAAGTTCAGCC
This sequence comes from Doryteuthis pealeii, assembly GCA_023376005.1. NCBI lineage: Eukaryota > Metazoa > Mollusca > Cephalopoda > Myopsida > Loliginidae > Doryteuthis > Doryteuthis pealeii. Next base: position 18,296,478 of record CM042179.1, read on the forward strand.
CAAAATTTATAAATTGTCGATAAATGTCATGTGTTTCCACAAAAATAAGCATCAACGCAAGTGTAACTTTGCGGTAATAAAAAATTATTTTTCTCACTTAAAAGCACTTCCTGGTCCCATAATGACGCCCCTTTTTAGTCATTATCAACATTATTTTTGTTTGGTTTTGTTTTTGTTTAGCGAGTACATCCAGTCATTTTCCTTCCTTTCTTTCATTTTTTTATTACTTTTTTTTTGTTTTGTTTTCTAAATTCTGGCAAGATTGGCAGTTACAACAAAAAATTAGGTCTGAATTCAAAGAAATTCAGTAGTAAATACGTATACTTACAAGTGACTGGGATTCAAACTTTTCACTAGTCTTAGACACTGTTAACGATCGTCCTTACAATGCTGTTGTCCGTTTTTCTAAATTTAAAGAAAACGTTACAGCTACATGCATGATTTCAAACTTGACAGCTTGGAAGTAAAATGTATTTTTAAAATTTTACTGTGTAATGTTTTTGATTATTACATGATAAATATTTTTTACCCAATGTTAGATGTTTTGATAATTAAATTAATTGATTAAATACAATAGCGGCTCTATATATTGCTTATTTACGGGCTTTTAGCAACAATAAAAGAAAATCAAAAATGAAGTAAAAATAAAATTTAAATTAATGATAAAAATATTATGACTGGAAAGTGAAAACAGAAAATATCACGATTTTCATCTTGTTTTAACGATTTAATAGAAACAAAAACGATGGTGGCAACTGTGTTGTTGAAAAGTAGGGGTACCCACGCTCCAACACTTCACACTTTAAGCATGTCCCAAAATTCCTAACCACTTCACCATCTATTACTAAATCCACTAACCTGCACACCCTATTTTTAA
>CM042179.1:18297454-18374840 GCA_023376005.1 Doryteuthis pealeii
AAAGAAAGAGATGAACGAAAAAATGGTATACCTATTAACTTTATATTATACTTTTCCCTGGTTTTTCTTTAATAAACTATGGTAGGGACAGCCAATTTAGTTGTTATAGGCATATTTTACAAAATAAATCTACCCCCTCCCGATTAATAAAAAAGTTACCAAAAATCAGGGAATTATCTTAATTCAATGAAATATTCAGTGCATCATAAATCTTCACTTTGTTATTTCTTACCAAGATTTAATAATTTAAAATTTATTTTTAAAAAATAATTAAAAAAAAAATATTTTTTGATTGATGCTTATTATGTTACTATATTTTGACTTAGAAAAAATTTGACCTTCAATGATCGATTTAATTGATTTTAATTCGTTTTTCAAAAGAAAATGAGATTTTTGGCAATGCCTACTGAAAAAAAAAATCTTTATTGCTCGCACCTTAGTTTTTTTTAAATTTAAAAATAATAAGAGAGCAAAAATCAAATTTAATTTGAATTCGATTATTTTGAATTAAAAATGAATGAATAGTAATAATGAAGTGAACTTACCTTTATGTTAAATATTGAAGTCTTTCTTTAAAACACAAAATTAAAATGAAAGTGTGTCAAATGAAAGGTTGATTTGAAAACAAGTGAGATAACTCATTATTTTTGTGTGTGTGTGTAATTCAGATTATTGTTCTTGTGTGTTTCCATAGAAATAATCGGGTATTGTGACTTGAATAAAATTGAAATCAATTTGATTAATTTAAAATATGAGTTTTGTGATGTTAAGTTTAAAATATATTATTAGATTCTAAAAACATATTTCTTTAATAACTACTGTTACACACTGGACCCGTCAAAGAACACAAACACTTGTATTTAGGAAAATGTAAGATGAGATGTTTATTTTCCCCGCTTGTGTACAGCTGAGAGTCGTTGGCAGGGTTAAGCAACGTGGAGCCTTCGGGAGTTCTTTTCAAGTGATCTCGAACCTGATCGTCGTCTCTCTAATCGATCTCTACGGGCTTCTTTTATTGTAGTCTGACCCCCGGTGTCACACCTCTTTGCTCGTGATACCTACGCAGTTTTTTTTCTGTAGACACGCCTCTTCGCCCACGCCGGCTGTTTTCATTGGCTGTAGGCTACGCCTACAGATTTCTGCACCGAAATTATGTCAAATATTCACCTGCATTTCCAGGTGCAAAAGGTCAGGTCAAGGCCACATCCTGTTTTCGTTTCCAGGCTGCACCTGACCCCCATGCACTTCCTATTCAGCCTGGTCCTTGGGTGCACTGATCAGACAATATATTACACTACTTTACTTTAGTATCAATCTCTAATATGTTTTTGTCGAAAACGCTATTGAAAATTTAGCCCCCCTTTTAAACGAAACAAATAATAATGCATATTTTTTTCTTTTATAAGATAATAGTAGGCACTGTCATTTTTGTCGTCAACTACGAATTTTAAAAGCGAATTAAAAAATAATTAAATCTATTGTTTAAGGTCAAACTTTGTCTAAATCGATAAGTAGTAACATAATAACCATCATTAAAAAAGAAAAATATCATTACATATGCAGTTTATTTTTAATAGATTTAAAACGATTTGTTTTGGTCAATTTCGACGCGATCCGCCATTCTGTCTATTTTTCAATGGTTTTACGCGTTTGTTTACAATTTTTATGTAACATTCAGGATTGCAAAAAATTTTACCAAAAATCGGGTAATTATCCGATTTTAATGAAATTTTCAGTATTGATTTATCAAGTAATGAATTTTATAATGCGTTATTTTATTTCAAAACTTTAATTTAGTATTTTTGCTATGAAAAATTAATATATAAAATTCATTTAAAATGTGAAAAGCCTGATGTTAAGTTTAAAATGTTATATTTTTAGATTCTAGAAATAAATATCTACTTAATGCAAACCTTATTTTAGATACATAAAGTAATACGCTTTGAAGAAAAACTCTATTGAAAATGTACCCTCCCCCTTTTTAAGCAGAAAAAATATCCATGTATATTTTATAGCCAATTGAATAATTATCGAAATGAGTAAAAAAAGAAATCTCCAAAAAATTAATTATTTATTTTTTTACATTTTATTTTTCAATTTTCGGTACTTATTTTCTCATAGAAAAGCCACCGTAAAAATTTTCTTTTGTTTCTATTCATAACTTCGGTCTTTTATCTCATTATTTATACTGTAATTAGTCGCAAAAATGTTACGCCCCCAACATAAGGGAGGGGTGTCAAAATTAAGTGACCTGAAAAAATGAGAAAGTTTTGAAATAAAATAAATAATGCATTATAAAGATCATTCATTGATAAATAAACACTGAAAATTTCATTAAAATCCGATAATTCCCTGATTTTTGGTAAATTATTTTTTGTAGGGAGAGGGGGCTAAAGTCATTTGGTCAAAAACGCATTTTAGGCTCATTTTGCCAGTACCTAGATAATAGCGAATTAGATAATTATCAATTAGTAAAAAAAATCTCCCAAAATTACTTTTTTAGTTTTTATTTTCATTTTATTTTCTGATTTTCGGTTCTTATTTTCTACCAGAGTAGTATCCTTAATTTTTTTTTTCTTCTATTCACACTTTCGCTCTTTTGTCTTTTTATTTATGCAGAAATTAGTATCAAACATATATAACCCTGCCGATATTTTGTGCCAACCTAAATAAAGGTGATCAATGTTAAATGACATGAAAAAAAAACCCAGAAAGTTTTGATATAAAATAACTGATGCATTTTAAAACTAATTCATGGATTTGACGCCATATACCTAGTATAAAATGTATTAAAAATAAATTGCATATATAATATCATTTTACCTTTTTTATTTTTATTATTGACAATATAATGTTACTAGTTTTCGACTTAGATTTCGCATTAACCTTTCGGGAAAAACGCCTTCAAACAGCTACGGGGTTCATAAGTAGCACGGGTCGGGTTTTCAGCAGGCACCGCTTAGCGTTTTTTAGTGCAGGGGGCCAGGACGCATTTATACACCGACAAAAATTCGACCTCAAATAATCGATTTAATTAATTTTAATTCGTTTTTAAAAGGAAAATGAGACAATATTTTGGCAGTCCCTAGGATTAGGGAAAAGGGGTTTGCAAATTGAATTAAATTTAAAAAAAAACCCCAAACCAACATTAAAATCATTTTGTAAGATTTTTAATTTTAAGAAAAGAAACATTTGACCTAATTTAAATTCAAATGGATCATGGAATTTCATTAAGCTAATCGATGTCGCTGAATCTTAATATGCAAATAAAGTGAGTAGTTAAATGTCACAGTGACTCTTCCATCTTCCTGTTACTCATATAGAGAGACTAATATATATAAGGAGGAGGTTATTAAGATATACATAAAGAAGGTGAAAGTAATAAGCAGAATGTGAGTGAAAGACGAGTCAGTTTTTTTTACTTAATTGCTAATTACGATTAATTAGAACTAATTAAAATGGATTTTTCCAAACTTAACTCAATCCTAAAAACAAGGTATATTCTAGTATGAATTTTGTGTCATTAAACTAAACAGGGAAAAAGCCTCTAAGAAATGAAAAGTGATTCTCATAGCTTTAGTATAATAATAGATTTTCTTTAAATAAGTACGCTTTTGCCCTCCAGTGAATGTGAGTATTTATTTTACATTTTATGAATTAAAAAAATTCCTTTAAAAAGTAGAAAACTGAAACTTTTAATATAAAATTCCTTAGAAAATAAGCTAACGATTTAGAAAAAAAAGGATAGATATTTTTCTTATTTCCAAAACTTAAATTTCAAAATGTAAGTCGTCCTACTACCAAAAAAGTAAGAGTATCGATTTTTTTTTTTACATATGTTCCGTCATTAAATTATTTTTCCAAAAATGTAAGCAAAAAAAAAAAAATTAAAAAAATAAAAAATACGCAGAAATTTGTATGGGTTGATTCACAAACAAAAACAAAAGCGCGAAACAAAAACTAACGAAAAAAAGAAATTAGTCTTTTCAATTTAGAGTAAACATTTATTTACAATAAAAGTTTTTTTATTACTTCATATACCGAAAGTTTTATTAAAATCGGATAGATAGTTTATTTTAGTTGATTTTTAGGATACTCTCCTGCGACCCCCCTTATCAGCAGGTGCGTGAAAATTAGCAACCCTACCAATGTAGGATAGCATATTTTCCGAGATTTTGATAAATCAAGAAAGAAAAAAAAAAAGAAAAGAAAAAAAAAAAAAAAAAAAAAAGAAAAAAAAAAGACTAACGATTTATCATTCAGACTAAAGTTTCTAGAAGAAAATAATGAAAATTCGGCTACATTGAACTCTTTATGATTATATTATGAGAAAATGAAATTGTTTTTTTTTTAAAGGATGTGTCCCTTCCCAAACCAGAGGTCTTTTTGTTGGAGAATTAAAATTGAAAATAAAATATCACTTTTTTTCAATTTTTTCGTTAGATTATTATTTTTATTTTTATTATTATTGAGGAAATCTAAAAATATTTGCATTAGTATTAATATGTTTGATTAATTTGATTAATTGAAATTTCCGAAAATTTTTCACATATCACCGGATATTGGTTAAATTTTAGAGCATCAAAATAAGGATTATAGTTGATTTTGCTAATAAATGATAAGGGTTTTAAAAAATATTTGGGTTTATCGTTTTATCACCCCAATGTTGTTTACCCATGATATATTTTATGAGTCTTATTGTAAAAATTGGCAGCAGGGAAGCAGTCAAAGAATACCGTAGATTGGCGCCTAAATTGAATATCTTTCCGTATCACTTGTAGTGTTGACCATTACGGCAGCAATGTCTCTCCCAGAAACAAGATGGATTTCAGCAGATAAGTCTGGCCGCATCGCCATTAAGTTTGCAAGTTGTATTTTTGAATATATGTTTGTACCTTCATTTGTTTGTTGAGTCTTATTCTTTCGAATTTGAATGCCTATCTGTTAATGGGCAAGAAGCGGCCTGAAAATAATGGGTAGCTGACTTTGTATAAGTTTGGCCCACGAATAGGAATATTGTGAAGTTAACAATACTTACAATTTCCTAAACGATTATCAGTCCTTATACTTATCAAGTAGTTAAGGTCTGATAAAAGGATGGAAGACATATCAGAGACCAAGGAGTATCTGGTATCCTAAAAGAAAGATAAATAAGAAGAGAAAACAAGACGACGACCGGATAACAGCGAACGGGCTAAGATATAATCTTTACTGAGGAATGACATCACTTCTACTTCATACCATTACACCTGGGAGAAAGGATGTGGAGGCGGTCGAAAAACGTGAAATCTATATTTCAGTACTAACGAATTCTCATCAGGGAGAGAAGTCGTAAAAGCTTCAAATATGACATAACGCGTTGCGATATGCAATATGCATGTACAAGTGTTTGTGTGATTATATAAATAAGTAAATATGTGGGTATGAGATTAAGACAAGTCTCATATAGGTCTATATATATATGTGTATGTGTGTAGACTAGAATCATTAAATTTAATGGATTATATGTGTATACATGTATGTCAGAATATATATATATATATGTATGTCTGAATATATATATATATATATGTATGTCTGAATATATATATATATATATATATATATATAATATATATATATATATATATATATATATATATACTAGCTAAAGTATCCGGTCCATGACCGGACTAAAAAAAATAGGAACACCAATTTTCACCAGGAGCTTTCTTTTTTGCTCACTGTCCATCCTAAGGGTTCTGTTAACCAACAAATAACATCCTTCTGCAGAATTCTACATGACGTTTGTCTGGAGTGGTTTGGTGCAGTAACGCATAAAAAAGATAATAAAAAAAAAGAAAAACGGCCGAATAGACGACAGATCCAAAAAGGAAAATTAAGATCGGAACAAAGAATGCTGAAGCGCCGATTAAAAGAAGCCCTTAGTAATGAAAAATTGGGTCTTCAAAATATCCTAAATGATATTCAAAAAAAGATTTTGGTGATCTTCAGAGATGAAAATCAGAGAAAACACCAAAAGAAAAAACGTCAGACTCGGAGATCTTTCTATACTAATCCCTATGCTTTCGCCAAAAAACTTTTAGTGGAATCAAAAAGCGGAAAGCTCGATGTACAGAAGGTGGAACTCGAAAATCACCTGAAAATAACATATTCGGATGAATTCAGCGGTATCCCAATACCTCCCTTAAGAGATTTACCAAAACTCCAAGATCCAACGGTAATCTTTAATGATAGCGGCATTAAATTGAGGGAAGTCCGAGATTTCGTCCATAAAGCCCGCGCAGGTAGTGCCCCGGGTATGAGTGGGATAACCTACAAGGTATACAAAAACTGTTCATGCGTCCTCAGTAAACTTACTGTCCTCCTTCAGCGGGTTTGGAAGCAGGGTGCTATACCACAGGAGTGGTGTCTGGCTGACGGTATTTTACATACCAAAGGAAAAGCAGTCAAAAGGTATCACAAATTTTCGCCCCATATCCCTCCTAAATGTTTGACGGACTTTTTGATGAGGAATAATTATATAAATACATCTGTCCAGAAGGCGTGGCTACCTGGTGTTATATCAGTAAGCAATTACTAAGAACCAAATAAAGGGTTATGTCCCTTGTTTGGTATACGTGATTTGGGGTCATGGATCAGTTGAATAAAAGTTGTAAACCCGTCAACACGTGGTTGGTCTTCTCTCCTCTTTTGCTTGCTTGTCATTATCATTCCTGCTACTATCATAATCTCCGGTAGAAATACGTTCGTGCATGAAACATGGTATCAGAGTGGATTATTTTTTACTTTGAAAAGGAAAAGTAATACCAACTAAAAGGAACCCGAAAAAAAATGTTCGGTCTACAACCTCCAGGAAATTTTGATTTTGTCGCGACTTGGTCAACATGGTGTCAGAACTTTCAACGGTTTCGAGTAGCTTCTAAACTAAGCAATGAAGCAGCGGAAACCCAAATAAGCACTTTAATATATTGTATGGAACTGAAGCTGAACTAATTTACAAATCACTGGCCTTTAAGAAAAAGGAAGATGAGAAAATTTTCGACGTGATTTTAAGCAAATTTGATGCTTACTTCATGCAAAAAAAAGAAAAAAAAAAAAAAAAAATTATACACGAGCGCGCGAAATTCTACCGGAGAACGCAAAAGGATGGAAAAACAATAGAAAAATTCATCAGAGGATTGTATGAATTAGCAGAAAACTGTGATTTCCCCCCAAAAAGTGACCAGATAAGAGACCGTTTAGTCATTAAACTGAAAAACTTATAACAAAAGCTGCAATTAATTGAAGACCTCAGAATTGAAAAGGCTATCGAAATAGTTCGTAACTATGAGCAAGTGCAAGTTCAAATGGAAGAAATAGAGGAGTCGTCTGTTGATGCGGTAAAGCAAAATAAAAAAAATTCACAAAACAACCAGAATGGAAAAATCATCCAAGAAAACCAGGAAATATACCCAGATGTAAAAAGTGCAACCGATACCATAAATTTGACAACTGTCCGGCAAAAGGAAAAAATCGTGCAAAGTGTGGAAAAATGAACCATTTTGCAATTTGTTGCATGACGAGGATACAAAAAATCCACGAGATAAAAAAGCAGCCCTCAGAGGAATATTTCCTTGGATCTATAAAAACAAAATTTTACTTCGAGAAAAAGTAATAGATCCTTGGCACGTAAAACTGAAGGTAGGTGCAATACCTATTATTTTTCAAATTGATACTAATTAATGTCATTAGCGAGGAAACGTATCGGAAACTAAGTGAAATACCGAACTTAAATCCAGCACGTGGGATTTATAAAAGCCCGGGTGGAACATTAACGTGTAAAGGAAAATTTACGGTTAAAACAAGATATAAAGACAAATTATATATCTTCGACATACACGTAATAAATAATAATACAGACAATTTATTATACAGAGATACAGCTTATAAAATGGGGCTGATTACTGTAGTAGCCAACGTAAATGAAAACCCAGGGAAGTTAACTGGTTGTATGAAAGGCGACCCTGTAAAAATTACGCTAAGAGACGATGCAGTACCATACTGCACACCAACGGCTAGGCGAATACCCTTTCCAATGCTACCCAAAGTAAAAAGGAAATTCAACGTCTAGAAGATGATGATATTATTGAGAAAGTTACCAAACCAATGGATTGGTGCTCACCTATCGTTCCAGTAAGGAAACAAAATGGAGACGTCGACTTAAAAAAATTAAATTCGGCAGTAAAAAGGGAACATTTCATGCTACCAAATTTGGAGGATATATCACCCAAGTTAAGGGGTTCGAAAATATTTTCAAAATTGGATGCAGCTAGCGGATTTCACCAGATACCGGTGGAGGTAGAAAGTCGTTTGCTCACTACATTTATTACACCATTTGGAAGATATTGTTTTAAGAGACTACCCTTTGGAATTTCCTCAGCGCCCAAAATTTTTCAACGTAAAATCACTGAATTATTAGGAGAATTAGAAGGAGTTCATGTAATAATAGATAACATATTAATACATGGTAGAACGATGAACGAACATGACAGAAGACTCGAAGAAGTATTAAAATTAATTGAAAAATCGGGAATAAAATTAAACAGAAAAATGTGAATTTAGAAAAAAAATATTAGATACTTTGGACATATAATTTCGCAGGAAGGGATACAACCCAGTAAGGAAAAATAGAGGCGATACTAAAGCTATCTGCCCCTTCCTCAGTGCCGGATTTAAGAAGATTCCTGGGAATGATACAGTATCTAGGAAAATATGTACCGAATTTAGCAGAAGTATTACAACCTATGCTAGAACTTTTAAAAAAGGATACAGTTTGGGTTTGGGATGAACCACAAAAAAGTGCATTCCAAAGAACTATTAACCCAGGCACCGATATTAGGCTACTATGACCCTGAAAAGCCTATCACAATTAGCGCAGATGCGAGCAGTTTTAGACTTGGCTGTGCTATTTTTCAAGAAGAAAATAAGAGACTAAGAGTCATAGCTTATGCCTCTCGTACCCTTACACGAACAGAGAAAAATTACGCTCAAATTCAAAAAGAATGCTTAGCATTAGGCAACGTCATAGATGCCTTCAATTAATCTTAGAAGGATCAATTCATCTTCTATAGAAATTTCTTTCGAACACAATTTTTCAGACTCGCAATATTGTTTCTTTCAATATATGCAAATATTGACCCACAGTTTTATTTGAGTTTTGTTTATTTTCCAGAAACTTTGTTCTTTCTGCAATAACAGGTTTGTGTTTCGGACATGTTTCTTTTCATAATAGTTGTAGTTTCTTCATACGCTAAATTCTCTAGTATTTCGGAGTATACCATAATTGATACTCTTTATGGTTTCACATCCCACTATAGCCAAAAATAAACATAAAATATTCAGGAGTGCGTATCTTGAAGATAACCAATTATTTTCTATTTTTATTGGAAAACGTTTTGATATAAAACAGTGGATCAGTTGAGGAATCTAACCCATCTACGGGCTGATCAACTGCAGAATCACCTACCCATCTTAACTCCAGATTCTCCACCTAGATTGAGCAACTGTAGATCTTTGAAATGTATTAAAAATGAATTTTATTTAAAAAAATATGTTTTTGTTTTTTCGTAGAAAAAGATTGGAGATTTTTTAAAAACATTGTGGCCCTTTTTGCTAGGCACCATGTATTTCCCTACGTTAACAGGTAGGTATTTAATTTTGGAGGAATAAGACTCAACAAACAAATGAAGATACAAACATATATTCGAAAAAAACACAACTTGCAAACTTAATGGCGTCGCGACTGTTACGTGTATAAGCAATACACACTTATACATTCCCTTTTCCATATTGAGGCCCTTAGTAGGGATAACTCTTCACGGACGAGGATAATCACTTACTGTTTGGCTAGCTGTTTCATGCACGAACGTTTTTTCTACCGGAGATTATGATAGTAACAGGAATGATAATGACAAGCAAGCAAAAGAGGGGTGAAGACCAACCACGTGTTGACGGGTTTACAACTTTTATTCAACTGATCCATGACCCCAAGTCACGTATACCAAACAAGGGGTATAACCCTTTATTTAGTTCTTATCAGTAATTGCTTACTAATATAACACCTTCCTATTTTTCATCTTTTTTTTTTTTTTACTTTTTTTTTTTTTTCAAATTTTTCTCTTCACACAGAGTATTTTAAGTTAATCGTCCTTTTGTAATTCTCAAACCTTGCTCCTTATTTTTAAATGGATGTTGTTTTCTTTCCTTTCTTTTTTCCTGAACAGCATAATCTTTTCGTCTAATAAACAGTAAATGTTTCCTGTTCCTTTTTATGAATTTACCAGAGTCTAACTTTGTGTATGTCCTCGTTTGTTTATTTGCCGCTATGACTGTTCCTGTATTTTTCCACGTTTTCTCTTCGTCCGTTTTCTCACGGATTCGGTCTCTCACTTTTAGAGTTATTAAATCTTTACCTCCATGTCTTTTATCATTTTTTTTTTGTTGTTGTTCTTTGTTTTATATGACCCATCTTTCTCTTTTACTTCCTTAAAATTTGGCCATTTAGGTTTTAGTTTCTTTGGGTGACTGGGTAATATCGTTTTCATTTTCCTGCCCATCAAGAGTTCTGCTGGAGCGGTTATTGGTGTACTACGGTATGCCATTAATGCCAGAAATATGTCTGGTTGTTGCAAAATTCTTTTCGCAATTTTTACTGCACTTTCAGCCGCTCCGTTTGCTTGTGGAAAATGAGGACTCACTGTTTTACATGTAAATCCATAATGTTTCGAAAATTCTCTGAAATCCGCACTTTTGAATTGTATCGCACAGTCGCTTAAAAGTTCATCCGGGACCCCCCACCGTGCGAACATATTCTTTAATTTTCCAATTACAGTTCCACTTGTTAATGAATTTAATTTTACTATTTCCAGGTAACGGGAGTAGTCTGTCACGACTAAGTAGTACTCCCCATTCAATTTTAAAATGTCTGTTCCTACCTTCTGCCAAGGTCTCTCTGGTTAGGGGGTTGGTTTTAAAGTTTCATTTGGGTTTGCAGCTCGATGACAATTACAGAAATCACACCGTTTGATGAAATCATCTATTTCGTGTGATATTTTCGGCCACCATACCGACATTTTCGCTCGCTCTCGGCATTTATTCAATCCCAAATGTCCTGTGTGTATTACTCGAAGCATTTCCTCTCTAAGATTTTATGGGATTACCAACCTATCTTGGTAATACAAATTTTTCTGATGTACAGAAAAATCATTCCTGTGGGCAAAATAGGGTTTTACTTCTTCTTTTAAACTATCTTCTTTCCTATGCCAACCCTTCAATGTGAAATGGATAACCTCTTTTAGTTTTGGGTCCTTCAATGTAGCATTACTGATTTCTTTTAATTTTCTAATAGGAACTGGTCTAGTTTTTTCTATACTGTTTATGAACGTTTCTACATCTTCCTCAGTATTACTATCAGTTTGCTCCACTGGACTTCTGGACAGTGCATCTGATACCAGTAGGAGTTTCCCAAAAATATATTCAGCTACAGGATTATATCTCCTAAGTCTCATCAAAAGTCTTTGGCATCTCAAAGGGTATTGTTTAAATCCTGTGTATTTATTAATGGTACCAAAGGTTTATGGTCCGTCAATAAGCGAAACTGCTCTAGTCCGGTGATATATCTATCAAATTTCTCACAGGCCCATACGCTTGCTAAGCATTCTTTTTGAATTTAAGCGTAATTTTTCTCTGTTCGTGTAAGGGTACGAGAGGCATAAGCTATGACTCTTAGTCTCTTATTTTCTTCTTGAAAAATAGCACAGCCAAGTCTAAAACTGCTCGCATCTGCGCTAATTGTGATAGGCTTTTCAGGGTCATAGTAGCCTAATATCGGTGCCTGGGTTAATAGTTCTTTGGAATGCACTTTTTTGTGGTTCATCCCAAACCCAAACTGTATCCTTTTTTAAAAGTTCTAGCATAGGTTGTAATACTTCTGCTAAATTCGGTACATATTTTCCTAGATACTGTATCATTCCCAGGAATCTTCTTAAATCCGGCACTGAGGAAGGGGCAGATAGCTTTAGTATCGCCTCTATTTTTCCTTACTGGGTTGTATCCCTTCCTGCGAAATTATATGTCCAAAGTATCTAATATTTTTTTTCTAAATTCACATTTTTCTGTTTAATTTTATTCCCGATTTTTCAATTAATTTTAATACTTCTTCGAGTCTTCTGTCATGTTCGTTCATCGTTCTACCATGTATTAATATGTTATCTATTATTACATGAACTCCTTCTAATTCTCCTAATAATTCAGTGATTTTACGTTGAAAAATTTTGGGCGCTGAGGAAATTCCAAAGGGTAGTCTCTTAAAACAATATCTTCCAAATGGTGTAATAAATGTAGTGAGCAAACGACTTTCTACCTCCACCGGTATCTGGTGAAATCCGCTAGCTGCATCCAATTTTGAAAATATTTTCGAACCCCTTAACTTGGGTGATATATCCTCCAAATTTGGTAGCATGAAATGTTCCCTTTTTACTGCCGAATTTAATTTTTTTAAGTCGACGTCTCCATTTTGTTTCCTTACTGGAACGATAGGTGAGCACCAATCCATTGGTTTGGTAACTTTCTCAATAATATCATCATCTTCTAGACGTTGAATTTCCTTTTTTACTTTGGGTAGCATTGGAAAGGGTATTCGCCTAGCCGTTGGTGTGCAGTATGGTACTGCATCGTCTCTTAGCGTAATTTTTACAGGGTCGCCTTTCATACAACCAGTTAACTTCCCTGGGTTTTCATTTACGTTGGCTACTACAGTAATCAGCCCCATTTTATAAGCTGTATCTCTGTATAATAAATTGTCTGTATTATTATTTATTACGTGTATGTCGAAGATATATAATTTGTCTTTATATCTTGTTTTAACCGTAAATTTTCCTTTACACGTTAATGTTCCACCCGGGCTTTTATAAATCCCACGTGCTGGATTTAAGTTCGGTATTTCACTTAGTTTCCGATACGTTTCCTCGCTAATGACATTAATTAGTATCAATTTGAAAAATAATAGGTATTGCACCTACCTTCAGTTTTACGTGCCAAGGATCTATTACTTTTTCTCGAAGTAAAATTTTGTTTTTATAGATCCAAGGAAATATTCCTCTGAGGGCTGCTTTTTTATCTCGTGGATTTTTTGTATCCTCGTCATGCAACAAATTGCAAAATGGTTCATTTTTCCACACTTTGCACGATTTTTTCCTTTTGCCGGACAGTTGTCAAATTTATGGTATCGGTTGCACTTTTTACATCTGGGTATATTTCCTGGTTTTCTTGGATGATTTTTCCATTCTGGTTGTTTTGTGAATTTATTTTTATTTTGCTTTACCGCATCAACAGACGACTCCTCTATTTCTTCCATTTGAACTTGCACTTGCTCATAGTTACGAACTATTTCGATAGCCTTTTCAATTCTGAGGTCTTCAATTAATTGCAGCTTTTGTTATAAGTTTTTCAGTTTAATGACTAAACGGTCTCTTATCTGGTCACTTTTTGGGGGGAAATCACAGTTTTCTGCTAATTCATACAATCCTCTGATGAATTTTTCTATTGTTTTTCCATCCTTTTGCGTTCTCCGGTAGAATTTCGCGCGCTCGTGTATAATTTTTTTTTTTTTCTTTTTTTTGCATGAAGTAAGCATCAAATTTGCTTAAAATCACGTCGAAAATTTTCTCATCTTCCTTTTTCTTAAAGGCCAGTGATTTGTAAATTAGTTCAGCTTCAGTTCCATACAATATATTAAAGTGCTTATTTGGGTTTCCGCTGCTTCATTGCTTAGTTTAGAAGCTACTCGAAACCGTTGAAAGTTCTGACACCATGTTGACCAAGTCGCGACAAAATCAAAATTTCCTGGAGGTTGTAGACCGAACATTTTTTTTCGGGTTCCTTTTAGTTGGTATTACTTTTCCTTTTCAAAGTAAAAAATAATCCACTCTGATACCATGTTTCATGCACGAACGTATTTCTACCGGAGATTATGATAGTAGCAGGAATGATAATGACAAGCAAGCAAAAGAGGAGAGAAGACCAACCACGTGTTGACGGGTTTACAACTTTTATTCAACTGATCCATGACCCCAAATCACGTATACCAAACAAGGGACATAACCCTTTATTTGGTTCTTAGTAATTGCTTACTGATATAACACTAGCCACAAATAAAGTCACGTTCTCTTAACTCTGTGTTGTCTCAACTCTTTCGTCAACACATACACACGTAACATGGTGACAGCAGTTTGTAAAACGAATAACGTCTCTACAAGCCTTGAAGAAAGTACAGGTCGTCAAAAGAAAGAAAAGTAAGTTTTCCACTGCTTTTTGTCTTTGTTGAGTTTACCCCTTCGGACCACGTGTGTCTCGATAATTCGCTTGATAAACGAAATACGTCTCTGCAAATATAGAAAGAAAAAAAATACAGGCCGTAAGGATTTTGCATTGTATTTTGTTGTTGTTGTTGTAATATTCGCAGAGTTCCGTCCCAGCCTTCTGCCTCAAAAATCGCAGCCGTCACGGCTGAAAAAATTGAAGTCCGTAGCCGAAGCGGTGTCACTTGAAAAAAAAAATAACTTAGTGCGTTTTTCCCAAAAACCCAACCCTAACCCTAACACTAACACTAACCCTAAACCCCCTAGTTAAAATTAACAGTTTTATTACAAAATTTGTTGGTTTTTTTCTGGGTCACCATATATACAGGGTGGCCCGGAAAAAACAGAGCCCAAATTATTTATTTATTTTCCCATTAACTCTAAACCCTTAAACTAACCAGACTTCCGGAAAATGTTTTTCAAACGATGGACTAATTACGCCTTAGTGGTCCGACTGGGCCGCCAACCGAGAGAACTTCAAGTCACCATATTTAGAACTGCCTTGGTGACGACGTCATGAAAGTATACCAGGGTATGCAGTTTAATACCCCACACAGAGCGTAGCATACCAGAAATACTCCAGGTCCTGGAAGAATACGCTATCGGAATTGAGACTTATGAGGGGTTTGTTTTCCGTCAGAGAAATCAAGCCTTTGATACCTTCTACAATGACATAAGAGTCATTTCAATGACATAAGAGTCCTTTCAATGACATAAGAGTCCTTTCAATGACATGTAATTTCTGCACCAAATATAACGACTCAATGCTGAGGGACCAAATTGCTGAAGGCATCCGGAATCGAAATACAAAACAAGATCTACTGAAACTTCAGAACCTCACCCTACAGAGGAGTGTTGACATTTGCAGAACGGTTGAAAAGGCCTCTGTCCATAGTCAAAGCATGGGACTAGAAGAAGCTCGGGTATGGAAAATATACGAGTCCAACAGAGCTAAGGGACCAGTCCGAAAAAAAGAATGCCTATTCTGTGGCTATTTACATGAACCTAAACGCAGCAAATGTCTAGCCAATGGCAAAATATGCAACACTTGTAGGAAGAAGAACCACTTTGAGTCAAAGTGCCAAATCACAGAGGGGCAATACCTCAAAGAAAAGTTTACATCAACTTGACACATAATCAGAATGAGGATGATGAATGCGGTGGGTGAATGCGGTGACTTCAGGGAAAAAGCAGAGGAAGGATGCTGGGCAAGCTACCAGGAGCTGCGACCCTACAGCTTAAACCAGACACAGTGCCGACTGTAACACCCAATAGAAGAGTACCCATGGCAGTACGTCAAGAGCTCAAACAAGAGCTGAACAGGTTAACTAGATTGGGAGTTATTGAACCAGTGGAAAACCCCACTCCATGGGTTAGCCAACTTGTCATCACCAGAAAAAAAATGGAGCGCTGAGAATATACCTAGACCTTCATGAATTGAACAAAGCACTAATGCGAGAACACTATGTCATACCCATTCTAGAGGACGTCCTCCATGACATGAGAGATGCAAAAATATTCACGAAAGCAGACCTCTCATCAGGATATTGGCATGTCGAGTTGGATGAAACATCCAGCAATTTGATCACGTTTCAAACATGTTTTG
Source organism: Doryteuthis pealeii (assembly GCA_023376005.1). Classification (NCBI taxonomy): domain Eukaryota; kingdom Metazoa; phylum Mollusca; class Cephalopoda; order Myopsida; family Loliginidae; genus Doryteuthis; species Doryteuthis pealeii. Next base: position 18,313,460 of record CM042179.1, read on the forward strand.
AGCGATACAGTTGGCGTCGACTACCTTTTGGCATAAAATCCGCGGCCGAAATATTTCAAAAGAAGCTAATGGATCAATTCCAGAACATGAAGGAGATTGTCATCATTGCAGATGAACTGGTGTTCTATGGAACGAATCAAGAGGAATGTGACTGTCGGTTTCGTGAACTACTACAGAAATGCCTTGCAGTAGGGGTAAAATTAAACCCTGAAAAGTTGGAAATAGGCCTAGATACCATCATCTTCATGGGGCACTGCATCACCAAGGAGGGTATAGTGGTTCACCCATAAAAGATCCGAATCATTATTGACATGCCAGCATCAGAAACTGTTGGAGACCTGCGTAGGTTCCTAGGCATAGTCAACTATGTTGGGAAGTTCATCCCAAATCTGACGACAGTTCTAAAACCTCTCCATAATTTGACTAAAAAGGTCACAGACTGGGCATTGTCAGATTCATAACAATCGGCTTTCAGCATGGCCAAGGACCTGATAATCAGAGAACCAGTACTATTGTACTATGACCCACATAAAGAATTAACACTTGAGAACACGTGAGTACGGTTTGGGAACAACGAACTGTCGCATATGCAAGCTGATCCCTATCGGACACTGAAAAGAGACATACATTTTAAAGTAAACATCTCCACAAAAATCAAATTTACATAAATATAAAGGTGTACCCAATTTGTTGAGAAATCCGTGTTTTACAAAAAAAAAAAAAAAAAAGTTACAAGATTTGAAAAAAATTACCAAAAATCAGAGAATTATCGGATTTTAATGAAATTTTCAGTGTTGATTTATCTACGAATAAATTTTATAATGCGTCAGTTATTTAGTTTCAAAACATTCTGATTTTCTTAAGGTCATTTAACTTTGAACCCCCTTATTTTTGGGGCGCAATATATCGGCGGGGTTATACGTGATTGATACTTTTTTCTGCATAAATAAAACGACAAAAGATCGAAGATATGAATAAAAGAAAAAAAAATTAATGAATCTGCTCTGGTAGTAAATAAGTACTGAAAATCGGAAAATAATAGGTACTGTTATATATATAGCATTATCCCCCTTTACAAAGAGCTGACTCACACCATTACTCAATGACTGCAATCTCTTACTCTCTATATAACTGACTGATAGCAGCAGTAGTCGACAGACACTCGTAATAAAGATTTGGCACCGCCCAAACGTGTTGTATGTGAAGTTCTCGTGTTTGTTCTTATTTGTTCTTATATGCATGTAACCCTCAATTCAAAGTATTAAGAAAATATAAAATGATGTCAGAGTAAGATAAAGAACTAATAACTCCGACAGAAGACGATTGACAAAAAATAAACATGGAACTTCTACCACATCCAAAAGAACTAAACTTTGCTTCACACAACCATGGACAAGAATGGGGAAAATGGCAAAACCAATTTCAGCTATTCCTACGAGCTACAGAAGCGGATAAGAAAACGGAGAGAATAAAAACTTCAAGATTATTGACCTGCATAGGAAACAAAGGAAAATAAATCTACTCCACATTCGTTTTTGAAAATAAAAAAGAACGGTACAACCTTTACACAGTAATTGGAAAGTTTACCACATACTGCCAACCCAGAAAAAACCTAACTTTTCTAACATACCAATTCTTCACGTGTAAGCAAAAAGAAGACTAGAGATTCGAAGAATATGTAAAACAATTTCGCCATAAAGCAAATAAATGTGAATTTGGACCACTCACAGAGAGACTAACTAAAGATGTTCTCGTATGTGGTGTGTTACTCACCCACACTCAGGGTCGACCAGTGTGCGCACGCAGCAAGAAATTTTTTTTTAAATGTGAGAAAGGTCCCAGTTGTAAAAATAAAAATAATATAATACAAAAGGGATGGGAATTTCAGACACTTCTCTTTGCTCCCGTGAAAGGAGGGGGAGAAAATCGAACGAAAGGCAACAACGCTGAATCGAGAAAAGACTAAAACTTTAAATAAACATACAAGAGTTTATTCACATCTAATTACAACTTTTGTACAAGAAAAGTATGGGGGTAAGAGCATATATACAAGTCTACGTGGGGTCGGGGGAATAAAATTAATAGGTAGTTCTTATGTCAAATGAGTGGGCGAGCAATCGAACAGATACAAATATCAAAACATATCAACAGTACTTTAAATGCACAGCAAACAATAGGAATTCACAGCATACAACTAAAATGTAATACACTTCGCTTTTTAACTCTCTGTGCCGTTGGAATCCGTCAAAAAGTTCCTTTCAAAAAACAATTATTCAATCCCTTTTTTTTTAATTTACTATTTTTTTTATATAATCGGTAGTTCCTTCTTTCTATCCAAAGTGAACTGGTTTTTAATTCGTAGTCAATCGTCTGCAATCTCTTTGATCGCCCATCCTTTAAATCAAAATATGTAATTTTTCGGAGCTCGAAATTTCACGTGTCGACTGCCGGTCAGATTCTTCAACTGTGGTTTTTGAGGTGCGCGAATTCTTGGCGCGAAAGGGCCCACCTCGGTCGTTGTCATGGTGATAGACCTGGTGTCGGGTGCACTCTTAGGGTCAGGAAGTCACCTCGGGGGGGGGGTAGTAGTACAATCGTTTTTTAGCATGCGAATAGTAGTAGGAATGTCAACATTCCTTTGTAAAGAACAAATACAAAACTGGATGGACCTTAACTCTCTTGCTCGTCTACATACCCTTTGGAATCTCTTTTCCTTCAGACAAAATTGTCTTATGATTTTAGTATATGTACACTAGTTGATGTACCAGTAGTGTGTTACAGGTGTAAGAAACAACTTACTACGCGAAAGAATGTTAACAGAACCTTCACTTGATTTAGAAAATGCAATTCAAACAGGCCTTAGTGCCAAAGAAACTAAAAAAAAAAAAACATTAAAAAATAATAAATATATCGTCGGAATCAGAAAATATATCCATGATACGAAGCTCGAAAGGCGCCAAAAATAAAAACAAGATGGCCGTCCACGAGACAAAAAGCCCGCCAAAAATTCAAAATTGGGTAAAACATACTGCTCAGCATCTCATTACAGGAATAACTGTCCCGCATTTTATAAAAATTGCAAAAACTGGAAGAAAAAGGACATTTTGCCAAAATATGTAAAACAAAAAAAGAAAAAGCTCTACAAAGTCAGAAGGTCGAGCAGCACAGAAAGCTCGGAAAATGAACAGTATGAGATGGGCGTCATAATTCACAAAAATATGCATGCACTACAAGGGGACAAATACAAAATAAAACTCAAAGTAAACGAGACACAAGTAAACTTTTAGACACAGGTGCAGAAGTAAACGTATTATGCAAAAATATACAAAACCATACAGCCAAGACCCAAAATAAATAAAACAACAATAAAACTAACTGCTTACAATGATACAAAAATTCCAGTAACGGGAAGCTGCACAGTGACTTTGCAAAACAAAAATACAAAAATAAAATCACATTTTATTGTCGCAGAAACCAATGCGAATGCAGTCATCAATGCAAAAACAGCTGAAAGGCTACAATTAATCAAAAGGATATCAAAAGAATTAGAAAAAATGACAAAAATGAGAATTATAAAACCCATATAAGAACCGACTGACTGGGTTAACCCCCTCGTAATAGTAGAAAAACGAAATGGCAGGCTAAGACTATGCCTAGATCCCAGATACCTGAACAAAGCGATAAAAAGAGAGCATTATAAGCTACCCACAGCTGAAGAAATATTCACAGAAATGAATAACCCGAAGTACTTCACAAAAGTAGTCGCATCAAACGGATATTGGCATATACCTGTGGATGAAGAAAGTTCCAAACTATTAATTCACTATACGGTCGCTATTTGTTCACTTGCTTACCTTACGGGATACACAGTGCGTCCGAAATCTTCCAGGTTCAAGTAGCGAAAATAATAGAATGAATAAAAGGAACAAGAAACTCCCAAGATGACATAATATGGACAGAAACTTTAGAAGAACACATAGAAATATTGGAAAAAGTGTTCAGTCAACTACGAAAGACAGGTGAATAAACCAAAATGCGAGTTTGCAACAAAACAACTGACATACTTAGGTCACCTAATTACCCACGAAGGAATAAAGTCAGACTCTTCGAAAATAAAAACCACCACACAAATGCCTAACTCGGGAAATAAAAAAGACATCCAAAGATTTTTAGGAATGACGAATTACGTGTGTAAATTCATACCCAATTACTCCGAGATAACCACATCATTAAGAGAACTTTTACACAACGAAGTACAATGGTCATTCGATAAACCTTAGATAGAAGCTATCAAAAAATTATAACAAATAATTACAAGTGCACCAATATTACAATTTTACGAACCAAACCGAGAAACGAAAATTACTACAGATGCAAGCAAAAAAGGTTTAGGTGTGGTTTCACAACAAAAACATGGTAACACATGGTTGCCAGTGTCATATGCATCACGTTCGACAACTCCGGCAGAACAAAATTATTGTCCAATTGAATTGGAAATACTAAGCATTGTATTTTCTTGTAGTAAATTCCATCAGTTCATCAATGGAAGACATTTTGTCATCGAAAATGACCATAAGCCACTAAAACAAATTTAAAAAAATCAATTACGAAAAGCCCTCCAAGAATACAGAGATTCTTATTAGCACTGCAAAAATATGATTTTGTCGTGATACACATACCAGGCCGTGAATCAGTAATTGCAGACACACTATCTCGTGCATATCTTTCGGACAATACACAGGCAATAACAGACACAGAAATAGATAAACATATCCATATAATTATAAAACAGAATCCAATGAGTGACCACAAACTCGATGTATACAGAGAAGAAACAAGCAAAGATCCAACGTTACAATTATTAATGCAATATGCAACAACGAAATGGCCATCCAAAAATAAGGAGGTACCACCTTCAATTATGCCATACATGCCTGTTTGTGATGAAATTTCTGTTGCCAAAGGACATGTATAATAATTGTCCCCAATTACCTAAGAAAAGAAACTTTAGAAAAAATACACACCGGACATTTAGTGATAGAAAAATGCATTTTAAGGGCAAACGAAGTCATATATTGGTTTGATATAAATACTCATATTAAAGACATGACAAATACATGCACACATTGCATAGAACATCGGAATCAACAACCAGCTGAACCGATTATACATCATGAGATACCCGTAAAAATATGGACGAGGGTAGCAACGGACATATTCCATCTGCACAATAGAGCATATACCGTTATAATAGACTACACAAGCAGATATTTCGATATACACAAACTAGAAAACAGTGAATCATCAACAGTAATTAACAAAATAAGAAATACCTTCTCTAAACTAGGTATACCTCAAATAGCGATCAGTGACAACGAATATAAATGAATTAAATTCAAGCAATTTGCAAGAGAATGGGATTTTGCACATGTCACAACAAGTCCTAACTATCCACAAGCCAATGGTCTAGTTGAAAGAAATATACAGACAATAAAAAGGACACCCAAGAAAGCGTTTAAAAGTCATCAAGACCCATACCTAGCAATGCTAGCACTCAGAACGACTCCTTTAAAAGATAAATCACCAGTGCCAGCCCAACAGCTGATGAAAAGAACGATACGTACAAACCTTCCCAACATATTACACAATAAGATAATAAAAACTCGTCAAGGAGATAAGAACATAAATAAAAACAAGGAATTACAACTTTTAAAACAAACGATAGTGTTCGAATAAGATTCCAGGAAAATTGGAAGAATAGTAAAGAAATTAAAAGAACTTCGTTCATATTTGGTTCAAAATAGAAGCGAATCTGACGATATGTTGAAATAGAAATGTATGTAGTCATTTTTACTGTTTGTTGTGTGATGGATTTTGAATGTTAGTTTGTTATAATTGTTTATCAATAAAATGTTTAGGAAAGGTAGGGAGTTGTGTTTTTCTAGTTCAATCGTGAAGTTAATGGTGGGTCCAACTCGGTTTAATTTTTGAGTAATGAGGCGTATATTGTGTTTATTGGGGTAAATTATGAGAATGTCATCAATGTATCTAAAATAGATTGAATGTCGTTAGATTGAATGTATTTAAAATGTTCAGATTCTAGAAGTTCAATAAACAGGCAAGCCAAAACGCCGCTTAATGGTGACCCTATGGGGGAGCCCAAATCTTTGTTGGTAGAAGTTGTTATCATACTTAAAGAAACAATGGTTTGTGCAAAGTTCAGTTATTTGCATTATCTTAGGAATAGGTAAGGGGAGATTTATAACAACTCCCTGCCTTTCATAGACATTTTATTTATAAACAATAATAAGAAACTAACATTCAAAGTCCATCACAAAACAAACAGTAAAAATGACTACATACATTTTTATTCTAACCATAGCAATAAGACAAAAAATGGCATTCTCATAGGATTCTTCCTTATGTCCCCAAGAATCTGTTCTCGTAATTTTCAAAATGAGGAATACGAATACATCAACAAATCTTTCATTAATTTACAATACCCCACTTCCTTCATACATCCTGCCAAGTAAAAAGATCTATAAAAACAAACAATATTCTACAAACTCAACAAACCCTAATAACATCCCCACAACCAGGTACATCACACTACCTCAAAGCCCTATGACTTCCCTAACTGAAAAAAATTAAATCATCTAGGAATTAAAACTGTCACCCGCACAACCCAAACAATTAGACACTTAATAAAACACTCCACAAATAAATGCGAATCCAACAATGTGATATGGTTTACATCGGTGAAACTTCCAGGAATTAAAAAAAACGATTGTATGAACACCTAAAATTTGGAAATACATCTAATTCGTTAGTAACACAACATTTATTAACAAATCACTATTTTAATTTGTAGAATCTTCAATGATCGCTTTTATCCATAATCAAAATGCACGCCGTATCGTAGAATCATCCGCCACCTCTCTCATTAACACTTTACCACAGAGACCTAGCTTTTATAAAATATCACCTTTCCTTGCTAAAATTATATTAAAATATACAACACTAAATTTCAAAATTTAAACCAAATTTAATTTCCAAATCATTTCAAAACTATATGAAAATAAATCACTTTCATATGCCTCTATACTCTTCCTATTTTCTTTCTCTAGAGCTAAAAACTTTCTCCAATTTATATAAATTATATTTGACTATTTACTTTATTTATCTTGCTGTCGTCGTTATCGTTGCAACTAAAATAATAGTTTCTACTTACCTCCTAAAAACATGAAACAGCAAGTCTCTTTATATTTCCTAACATATTTTAATAACTCAGTTTATTTTCATTAAAACACAAATTTCTAATAGTAAATAACTATGATGATATTAATAACAAATTAATAATAAACCACCAACACAACACACATACTCATAAATTTTATTTAAAAATTTTTCAAATACTCTCCATGCATTGAAAATTGAGGTTCCACCTTACTTTGTTCCTTATATTCTCTAACCGTTTCTTTCTTTTCAAAATCCGTCGCATGCGACGATGACGTCAACATCACTGTTTCTCTATCGCTGTGGAACAATTTAAAACAAAATCTTTTTTCGAACATTTCAGAAATTCTCCGTATTTTAACCGCTTAAACCACTGACGAAGGCCGTTATTCCTTGTATACTAATTTCTTTTGTAGTTTTCTATTATTGTTATTTTATTTTGTATTTAGAATATTAATAGATTGTGTACATGGATACACTTCTTGTCGAAACACGTGTCAGTAAAATGAAATAAAATAAAATCTATTTTATACATTCAACATTTTCTTTCCTTTATTTTTCATTTCAACATACTTGGTTCAAACAGAAGAAAGAAAATACCTACGACGTAATAGACGTCACTTATTAAAAAGAAACGAAAAACAAACAAATCTAACATCAACTCAATTAAAATAACTAATGCATTATAAAATTCATTCCTTGATAAATCAATACTGAAAATTTCATTAAAATCGAATAATTCCCTGATTTTTTGTATATTTTTTTTAATCGAGAATGTTAGATTTATTTTGTAAACACGGATTTTACGCCATCTTTAAACAGCGTTTGGCCATACACGATCGAAATTGACTGAAAAACCATTTTAAATGTATTAAAAATAAATTACATGTGTTATACTGTTTTGCTTTTTTTACTGTAGGTACCACCGATTTTCCCTGTGAAATTTACTCCCCACCTTATATATAACACAATGAAACTTGCATAAAGGTTAATATTATCTTGAAAGTTTTTTCAATCCTATCTCGTCACTACCTTGGTAAACTTAGTAAAAACCCAAGTCCGACCGTGAATTTCTCGACCGTTTTGTAAGACAGCTATACGCGCAAATCAAATTCCTCTTTTTATTGAAGTTTTGATCCACCGATATTTAAGTATATTAAATTTTTTGTCTCGCCAAGACGGGACGAGTGTCATATAAATTTTAACTCCAAGAACGGCAATATTTCTTACTCTGTCGGCATCCTGTACGCAAGACAAGTTCATGCCCGCTTTAAGCTCCGAGGTAAGTTATTTCTCTTGCTACTATTTATTGAGGATTAAACTGTGGAATTTTCATCCCAATTTAATTGTAGAACCCCTAACACGTCCGGGGCGGGGGAGATTCTCCAATCGATCCAAATCATGATCATGATCATGATCATGATCATCATTATTTTTTACATCCAATATGGGAATTAAACCTGTAAAAGGATTAACTCTCACTTGTGGGGGAAATTACCGCAACTTTCAAGTTCGGAAACTGAATGAAAAGACAAGACAAGACAAATATATTTAACAACAAATTTAATATGTATAAACAAAAAAAAAAAAAAGGGGGAAAGATAGATTTAAGAATAGTTTTTGCAAATTTTGGTGTGATTTGCGGAGAACTTAACTCAGAGTCCGGTTAACAAAGTTCTTTGAAGTGAAGAATGACCCGCCAACCTATCGGCAGAGGCGGGTTGAAATTTCGTATGTTTTGCTGTTGATGAATTTTAGAGGTTGATTTTAGGGAAGCTGTCTTTGAGTTGCAAACTCTAATTGAGTTGAGATGATTTCTGTAGTACAATTCTTTTATAACCCGTCGGTCGCTACCGAGCTAAAGGGCTCACAGAATCTCCGAAATTGGCCGTCAAGATCGGATTTTCTGCATCAACCAAGGATTGCAGGGTATCTATATTTGCTGGAAGTCTAGCCGAATGCCCATGCTGTGTTAAGATCTCAAACGACTAGAAATCTGCTATAGAAACTGATGTCCAAGGTTAACGGCGGCCTAGTGGTCACATAAAAAAACAACGACTCTTTTTCTTCAAACTTGGTAAAATTTATATTCAAATAACAAAAGAATACAAACAATTATTTCTCAAGGCTTGTGGGAGTGATGTACCCGTAACTAAATACTTCTGGTCTTCTGCAAAGTATTGTGCAAAACAGTTCGTAAGTTGACTAAGTTTTCAAAATGGTCTTAGCTGAAGTCAGTTACTCTCGGCTTTCAGTATTGCGTTAATCTTGTCAGCTAGCCCGGTCAGCTCATGTGATCCTCAAGCAATCACAACGTCCTCTTTTAAGCCCGGCGTGGCTTCATCTCCTCGTTTGGCCTCGTCTGCTCGTTCGGCCTCGTCTGCTTCTCAAGCCAAAAACGTCTGAGTTAAATAATATTTCAATCGGAAGAATTTTATTTCCGGCCGGCAGATATTAGTAACCCTCTCTGGACATCATATTCTGGAAAGGCACCGCCTACTTCTAGTTCAAACCAGCCAATCGAATTTACTTCTGCTCACCAATCTAAGTGCCATCTCTTCCGGCCACTTGAATGTTTTTTAAATACATTTGACTTTCTTTAATTTCGATTTTCAACAAGGGTTTATCTTCATTCTTAAGTGTTTAAGGAAACAATAAACAAAAGATTCTCTTTAATTCCGGTTTTTCATTTTCCGGTAATCTATAAAACAGGATTTATCTTTTTCCGTGCGACATCAGTCTTGGTCACTTCAAAAGGACCGTCTCCATCACCGCCGACTCTCGCTTCTGGGATTTCCGACCTACTTGAGATTTTACTACTGATATGGTCAGCCCTATCCCGGCCACCATCCGCCTAGACTCCCCGGTCGAGGTCATTTCCGGATCGCCCTTTTTTTTTTAATCTACGGCCGATGTCAGCCGGCGAATTATATTTCCGTTTTTTTCTTTCTTTCTTCTAATTTCAAAACCTAAATCGGTCACATCACTCCCATGCCTTTTGTCAATTACTTGTAAATGACATATAAATCCACCTACCAACTGGTAAGTTAAAAAACAATTCATGCATAAGGTTTCTACTAATCATGCAGTAGAAACAGAAAACGTCCTTACTTCTTCCTTGATCATGCAATTGTTCCAGTTCTTTCTAATTCTCTTTTTTTTTCTTCGTTCATAATAATTTTCTTTCTACTAATCATGCAGTAGAGTTTTGTTTTCTTTTAAATGTTCTTTTTATGCAGTAGGATAGAATTCAAATAGAGCTCTCAGCGCTCCTTACCAATTACTCAATCCAATCCGTAGATTATGTTCAGAATATCAACACATGTAACACATGTGTACACACACGCACACACATATATTTAGCAACAAGCTTTTGCTTTAACAGCAGCCTTCAGTCCTTCGTCAAGAGTTTTTTTTTGTATCAATCATTGGCAATGGTTCATTTGAGTTTCCCTTGCCTTCCACAGAGACACCTAGTGGGTCTCCCTCTTCGCTCTCACACACTCTTGTCAGTGCTCTTTTCCTACCTAATACTTCCTACGTCTTTTCCTCAAGTATACTGCTGATAGTATCATCACTATGGTCATCAAAATTCCTATCATAACCGACCAGCTTATCACAATCCCCGACGTTCCCTTCCACACTGAATTCGATGTCCCTACTGAACTTAACTTATCCTGTAACTGGTCTAAATCAATCCTCTCAACTGGCCCTAAAAGCTTAGGTATCTTTCTTAACGGGGCTTCAGAAAATCCTTCATTAGGGGTTTCTACAACTCCACCTAATCGCTAATATTGGTCCCCAATAATTTAGAAATTGATTCTTTTTTCCTGAAACTTCTCTTTGTAAAACTCTAGCATACACAACTTACGATTATCCATTACATATATGAGTCGCAAGTTCCTAAGACATCACTTTTACACTTTATTGCTTCTACCTCTGACAACAGCAGGAATTTTATTCAAACCAAGCTCAAAACGAGAAATTCAGTTTCAATTTTATATCGAGCAACAGCTCCAAGTTTCTGGCCTACCCGGGAATATGGGAGATGTAAGTTCATCACCTGATATCTTTCAAAAATACTATCTCTATCCAGTAGGGGAACGGATAACAATACCAACAGTCTATCATCTTCTAACAAAGTAACACAGCCCAGGGCACTATAATACATCCACAATTCTTTAGTAGGGTCAACTGGCAATCTCAAATAATGGGAGAGCCCTGCCCGTATACATACGAGAATACTTTTAAGATGACTAGGGGTCACAATAAGCTGTCTGTCACATCCCCCACTTCTCCCTGCAAGGTTTCCATACTACCAATAAGTCAATTTATAGTGCCTCCGTTCTTAGCTAATTCCACTATTGTCACGTTTAAATTGGATACGCTTTCCTTAGCTACCTGGGCTAACACTTTCTATCCCTCTTCTACATCTTTCAATTTTCTTCTGACTGTTTTCATGTCGCTTTCGGATACTGTTCCGAACAACACACTTAGGGCTTTTCCTGCTATGGGTACCACCGCTCTTTTTGGTCTGGTTTGCAACAACTCTACCCTCTTTCAAATAATTCTGCATTTTCTTCCCCCGGTATGCTACCATAGACGTCTCCTGTTCCAAGAAATCTAACAACCTTAGATACATCCGAATTTCTCTCAGTGAACTTTTCTTCAATTTTTCCAAGTTCAGAAATTTCTTCCCCAATTTGGTCGACATCTCCCCATACGGCCTTCGGTCTATCACTATCAGCCACCTTGATCTGGCTATGATCACCTCACTCGTTTTATTCATCCTTACAAGAGACGAGTATCTCATTTTACTGATAGGTAACCACCACTAGTATTACTATCAATTCATACAGATATCTATCTATTCGGTTACCTACCCTAATGCTTGGTGAATTTTAGTCCTAAAATATCCGCGAGCACCACCCCCGCATGAGGGCCCTTCCACACGAACGGCAGCACACGCGAACAACCCAAGATATTATTCACTTTTCCATTACCTTCCTACCTACTCATTGTTGGGGGCCACCACTACTCCCACTTGAGGTTTCAACACCTGTGCTCCTCTTATCATCAATTTGAGTGGCAAGTCAGGCTCACTCTCTACACTTCCTTCTTTTCCAAGTCTCTCTCGTAGTTGGGAGATAGGTACTACTTCCTCTCCCTCACCTTTACTTGCGACTATCCTTCTGGGCGTACTTTTTACATCCTTCTTAGCTAGTATTCCTACTACCTTTTCTTCACCGCCCCCAGGGACACCTCTACGCCACCCACTGACAACATTGGGGGTTAAACGTCACCTGTGCCCTATTTTGTCCTAGCCAGTCTCTCCCTAAAATTATCTCGTTGTGCAAACCAGGCACTACATACAGCTTGTGATTTCTTTCCACCCGACCTACCCTTAATGGTAGCCATGTCATACCTAACACTGTCAATTTTTCCCCACTAGCCTGACTAATATTTAAGTTTGATTTCTTTAATTCCTTCCGGGTCGTCAGGCGATCATAAACGACCCTACTAATCAATGACACGGATGCCCCAGAGTCAATTAAAGCTTCGACTTTAATTTTTCCTTAATCTAACTCTACAGGTCAGTTGTTTCTCCCCAGTTAAGAGCGAGAATACCTGAGCCTTTCCTTCTGACTTACGTTTTCTCCAGCCCTGTATCTTTTCGGACCTTGGGACTGGCAACAGATATCTTTCATCATCTGTTCCTAACTCAGAGTCACAACTCTCCGAATCTACCTTACTTTTTCTTATTATCTTCTTTCCTTTACTCCAGCCCTGTGTCTTTCCAGACATTGGGACTGACGACAGATATTTTACATTATCCGTTCCTCAGAGTCACAACTTTCCGATTCTATTTTACTTTCTGTTCTACTGAAACAGTATTTACTAATGTGGCCCAATCGAAAGCACTTCCAACACTTCGTCTTATTTCTATATCCAGTCCTGTTTTCTTTTCTTATTCGCCTGGGACAGGACTTCTTAACGTGACCTAACTGATCACAAACCCAGCACTTTCTATGAGGACAGTTGGCAGACATATGGCCTGGTTGTCCACAGTTCCAACATCTAAAGCTTATCGATCTAATTGGGGCCACCCTGGTCCTAATTACTCTGGTTGTTCCATAGGCCTTTCCCTGATTTCTTGGGACAGCTTTGGGACTAGCTGCTGGAGATTCTTTAGGCCTATCCTTATTCCGTCTATCCCATCCAGCTTCTTGTCTATTTCTACCTGTCGGACACTCTACGGACCTATGTCCTTCACCCTTACAGGTCCAACAAACCGTCCTGTTATGTCTCGGTGGGGGATTATGAAATCCACGCCACACTGACCATGTTTCACGCCTGGGGTCTATTTCATCCTCCCAATCTTCACTTATTTCCTGGAGTATTCTCCACCCCCCTCTTGGGCCTGGGACCCTTCTTTCCCAAATATTTCTCCCTCCTTCCTGAATTCTTTCCTGAGGTTGGCTCTTTCTAATTCGAGATCGATCCCAGAATCTCTCTCCATCTCGGGCTAGCTCTAACGCATCGGCCAACCTGGCCGGTCTCCCACGAAGTATCTCATTTCTCACTTCGTCGTCCTGTAAGGCATCTACATATAGATCCACCAGCTGGGCCTGGATCACCTTACATTCCCGAGCCGCCTCCTCCGGGTAGGCAAGCAACGCCAATTCGGCCGCTCTCTCACCTAACTCTGAAGGAGTTTCTCCAGATTCCTGCTTCAGCCTAAGTAACTTCCTGTTTGCCTCTATCTCGGTACGAACACTGGCATACTTTTCTATCACTCTGTTTTTCAAATCATCCCACCCTAAACCGGGACTTTTTTCAATCCATCTTCTTATGGATTTCGAAACCGGTCCCGCTGTTGCCTCAAATGCTAACAGCACCGATTCCCTCTCCGATAGTCCATTATCAAAATTTATGTTGTTAAAATTAAAATTAAAAATATGAAGAATCTTCAGAAAAGCCCATGACGTCACGGTTGCTGCTTCGTCCCAGAATTTGATCCAAGCGAACAACTCCCACTATAATTGTTCCTTCGACACGTACGCCTTTGGGAAAAGGAAAGGGCCAAGCTTACAGAGAAATGTGACATCACGGATAGGGGCAAGGGAGAATTTCGCCTTTGAAACTTCAGTGTCGCGCTGGCCATTACCCTGGGTGGAACTTCGTAGCGTTTCGCTACCACACTGGGTTAGGAAAATCAACCAAGCAGTGTCGCAACAGACAGCCACCTGTGAGGATCTTTGTAGCAATGCTACCTCACAGGTCGATAAATTCAACACGCCTTGAGGAATTAGAGTATAACTCCCTCAAGTATGAAAAAAGGATAAGCCGGCACTCACTCGAAATTCAACAACCAAGAACAATAAGGAAATTTGTAGCATACGCTACCTTATTGTAACACGAAATCTACATTCTAAGAACTCTCGACATTCAACTAAGAAATCTACATTCAAAGAACTTTCGACCAAAGAACTACGAAATTCATCTATCTAACAACTACGAAATTACGACAAAAATGAACACTTGTTACCGGGCTCACACAGATAAGTTCCCCGCAAAACCATCGTTTTTTGCAAACCCTTACATCTAAATCTCTTTCTCTATCTATCTATTAGTTACTACGCCACCCTCTATCAAATTGACGTTTATTCCTTCTTCTTTCTTCTATCTATTTTATTTGTTACATTAAAATTGTTAAACCTTAGTATTTGTTATCGTGTTTTCTTTCATTCAGCATCCGATTTGAATTTGCGTATTTTCCCGCCCCCTTGAAATTATCTTCCCTTTGTACTTGAAAGGTTTATTCGCTTGTATATCAGAACTAGGATATTTTCCCCGGTATATTTACAAAGCGAATTTACCCGTACTCTGGAGTTAGAAGATATCCCCCATGTTGGTATTGGTGCTTCACGGCGCTAATCCCGATACCATAGATCAATTTCTTTTTTTCTATCGACTCTATCCAGTCTTGCAGTCTGGTAGAATCGCCCTTAAAAAATGGCACTCGCATCCCACCTAATATCCTATGAAGGTTTTATCTTCCTAATCCACCCTCATCAGCTTCCTGACACCCCCTATTCAAACTATCTTGAGACCCGCTCACACTCATTATACTCAAAAACACTGGCAAGGGATATATGACAACAAAGAAAAGGGAAAAACCAAAAGAGTGTCCTACCTTTAAACGATCCTTGCTTCCTCTGTTTCTGGGTTGCTGGTTCTCTCAGAATCTTTTTTTAAAAGTCAAATTGACTAGAGTCTCTTTCGTTTTTTTAAAAACAACTGTCGTCTCGTTCAAAGCTCCTGGGTTGCCGGGTCTCAATGCTTCAGCGTCCTTGCTGTCTGGGTTCCTGGGGTGGTTTCTTCTTGAGTTTTTTTTTTCCTCTGTGGTCACATTCCGGTCAAAAATCCTTGGTCATTAAGGTACCAAATATAACCCGTCGGTCGCTACCGAGCTAAAGGGCTCACAGAATCTCCGAAATTGGCCGTCAAGATCGGATTTTCTGCATCAACCAAGGATTGCAGGGTCTCTATATTTGCTGGAAGTCTAGCCGAATGCCCATGCTGTGTTAAGATCTCAAACGACTAGAAATTTGCTATAGAAACTGATGTCCAAGGTGAACGGCGGCCTAGTGGTCACATAAAAAAACAATGACTCTTTTTCTTCAAACTTAATAAAATTTATATTCAAATAACAAAAGAATACAAACAATTATTTCTCAAGGCTTGTGGGAGTGATGTACCCATAACTAAATACTTCTGGTCTTCTGCAAAGTATTGTGCAAAACAGTTCGTAAGTTGACTAAGTTTTCAAAATGGTCTTAGCTGAAGTCAGTTACTCTCGGCTTTCAGTATTGCGTTAATCTTGTCAGCTAGCCCGGTCAGCTCATGTGATCCTCAAACAATCACAACGTCCTCTTTCAAGCCCGGCGTGGCTTCATCTCCTCGTTTGGCCTCGTCTGCCCGTTCGGCCTCGTCTGCTTCTCAAACCAAAAACGTCTGAGTTAAATAATATTTCAATCGGTAGAATTTTATTTCCGGCCGGCATGAAGATATTAGTAACCCTCTCTGGACATCATATTCTGGAAAGGCACCGCCTACTTCTAGTTCAAACCAGCCAATCGAATTTACTTCTGCTCACCAATCTAAGTGCCATCTCTTCCGGCCACTTGAATGTTTTTTAAATACATTTGACTTTCTTTAATTTCGATTTTCAACAAGGGTTTATCTCCATTCTTAAGTGTTTAAGGAAACAATAAACAAAAGATTCTCTTTAATTCCGGTTTTTCATTTTCCGGTAATCTATAAAACAGGATTTATCTTTTTCCGTGCGACATCAGTCTTGGTCACTTCAAAAGGACCGTCTCCATCACCGCCGACTCTCGCTTCTGGGATTTCCGACCTACTTGAGATTTTACTACTGATATGGTCAGCCCTATCCCGGCCACACATCCGCCTCGACTCCCCGGTCGAGGTCATTTCCGGATCGCCCATCTGTTTTGAATCTACGGCCGAGGTCAGCCGGCGAATTATATTTCCGTTTTTTTCTTTCTTTCTTTCTTCTAATTTCAAAACCTAAATCGGTCACACTTTGACAAGTTGAATTTGTCGAATTTCAAGGTTTGCTCCTGGAAGCGAGTGGCAACTTATTTATCAATTCAGTCTGAGGGAGTTAACTCATTCAGGTCCTTACAGGTTTAAGCCGAACCGACCACTGACTGTTTTCTCGTTAACAGTGGGGATCGATGACGTAGCAGAAGGGCACTGGAATCTGGTGCCTTAGAGTCCCAAGGCTTTCGGCTTAAGAAATGGGACATATCTTTAATAGACACGTCATCTTTAATCAAGTTTTTATTGTGATTTTTAAAGGAAATTTTCATATACGTTTAAATTCGTGTTTTCTTTTTTTGACATATACTTTAGTCATTTTTTATTTGATTTTTAAAGGAAATTTTCATATATTCCCAACAACAAGAAAAAATGCAATTTCATTGCATTGGGAACATACATTCACTGTTCATTTTTCTTTTTTCTTTTTATTCAAGCTTTCAATATTTTTTGAATAGTCTAATGACCACATTTAAATTTTTTTTTCTTCAATAATATAAATATTGATCATTCGCAGGTCTTTTCCTCATTCTTGTACTTCCCTTTCTTTTCGGCCGTGATGAGGGTTGAACATTAGAATCCGTTGATTTTAAATTGTCAGTTTCAGGTGAGAGAGGATGATAGTCATGTGTTAAAGTCAACTCCAATGGATAGAGATGTTTTAGTGAATGTTTTTGTGTTAAACCATCTACCCTTTTTACGTTAGCTGAACGTATTTTGTTGTCTTCTCCTCGGAAAAGTTCAACAACTCCCCCAAGTTGCCAATAAGGTCTTGGCTTGATTGGATTTCTTATCAGTAACACATCATCAGTTTTAATTTTCTCAGAATAATTGGTTTCGTGCAAGCCCTTGCAATTTTCTCTTAAACTGAGTAAATATTACTCGTACCACATTTCTCGAAATTTAACCAACATCTCGTCACGAATTTCAATGCTTTTTAACAATAAATCTCTTGAAGGCGGACCGGTCTCCCAAATGTTTTGAACCTTAGGTTTTAGAATGAGTTCGCTGTTAACATTAGGGCGCAAAAAACAATTAGGGGTTATTACTTGTAGATCACTGTCAGATGAACATCCATATGTAAGGGGCCTAGTATTAATAGCATTTTGTATGTCAAAGAGTAGGGTTAGTAGTTCAAAATATTCTATTTTGGATCGACCGATTGTTTTATAGAGACATGATTTTATAACTCCTATAAGGCGTTCCCATGTACTTCCTACCCAAGGGGAATACAAGGGTATTTTAATATGTTTTATTTTGTAGTTTTAAAATTGTTTATCAAAGTTGTCAGAATGTACCTGTTGTTCTATAATATCACCTCCCTTAGTAGTGCTAAATGATCTTGCATTGTCACTAAAAATGTGAGAGGGTATTCCATGTACATTAGTGAACCTTATCAATGCTTGAACAAATGCTGTAGAAGTCATGTCTTCAACAAGTTCAATATGAACTGCTCTAACACTGAGACAAGTGAAAATTAATATGTACATTTTTGTAGTACCAGTTTTCTGTTTAACCCATAAATGTCCAGTGTAGTCTATGCCTGTCTGTAGAAAGGGTCTCACAAAATTAACTCTATGCTTGGGCAAGTTGGTTATTTTAGGATATCTAAAAGCTAAGTTATTAATTTTTTTGCATGTGAAGCATTTAGATATTATACTTTTTACTGCTTGTCGGGCTTGGGGTACCCAAAATCCTGACATTCTCAATTTAGTTACAGTAGCATTGATGCCTAAATGTTTACATTTATGATGACAGTCATTTATTAACAATTCGGTTAAGGAATGATGTTTAGCTATTAAAATGGGATAGATCAAACCATATCCATAACCTTGGGTATTAGCAATCACACCGTCAGTTCTCAGTAATTCATCAGAGTCCAAGAATAGATTAAGATTTCTCACTAGATCTGGAATTTTATTTTCTTTAGGATTTTTTATATAGTCTATTTCTTTAAAGAAGGTTTATTCTTGCATAACCTTAAACAAATATAACTTCGCTCTGTGATCACTTTCAGGACAATCCTTGTTGTGTTTACAATTATTTATAAATTTGAATACGAACGCTGTCGCTTTAATCAGCTTTGCCAATTTCGAAAATCTTTCAAAGGGTATCATAGGTTTTAATTTTGGATATGTTGCAGTATTATGAAGATTTATAGACTTTATGATATCTTTATTGGCAGCATTTAAACAATTGAGATTATTATCAGGCCATTTCAGAGGGCTTTCTGTTAACCAATTTGGACCACATGTTCAATATGTTAAATTTTGTTGAAATTTGTCAAAGGTTATTCCTCCAGATAAAAGATCAGCAGGATTTTCACTAGAAGTAACATATTTAAAATATATCTTAATTGAATATTTAGAATCTATCTCTTTTATCATTTTATGTATATCTTTTATTCTATTCCTCGTGTAAAGACTTTTCGTTTTAATATTATCCGAGAGGATCCATGACAAAACAACCTGAGCGTCTACAGAAAGGTAAATGTTATCTATTTTAATATGAGAGTAGGCTTCTAATAAGGTGGGTAAACACTTTACTGCTAAATATACTCCTAATAATTCTAGGGTGGGTAGTGTTTTAGGTTTCATTGGTGCTACCTTGGCTTTTGAAAATAGTATACTAGCTTTTGTATTTTGTACACCATATGCAACGAATCCATAGGCGTATGGAGATGCATCACAAAAGATACACAGATTCATAGGGCTATCTTTATCAACAGAGTATCTGGGAAAGGATAAAGAACTAAGGTTTGCTAAATCTTCTGCTAAATTAGACCATATTTTTTTTTTCTTCGACTGTTATAGTTTCATCCCAACCCAGGTTTAATGACCACAATCTTCTTATCAATATTTTGGATCTCACTGTAACAGGCAGACATAGAGATAGAGGATCGAAAATTTTTGAAGATTGAGAAAGTATTTTTCTCTTTGTGTTTGCTTCTTGCAAGACTTCTTTGTTAGATATGTGTAGGGTATCTCTATTTGGATTGTACTTGTAGCCTAATACGTTTTCAAATTCACAACCATGGTCCGCTATTCTATTATCCTTTATCATTAATTTTTTGAGTTGTTCACAATTAGAGTTACAGGATCTTAAGTCAAAATTACCTAATTTTAATCTTTCTACAGCTTCTGTATATAATGAAATCAATTCTTCTGTAGAGTTACTAGTCTTGCTTAAATTATCCACATAAAAGTTATTTAGTAACATATCGGTACATGAATCTTTTGGGAATCGTTCAGCATGATGCTTTAAAACAAAGTTTAGAATAAAGGGGCTTGCATTGAACCCGATGATTAATGTAGTGTACCTAAAACATAATAATTCATCTCCCTCCTTAAGGAAGAAACAGAATCTGTTCTTATCCTTTTCGGGGTTCAATCTAATCATCAAGAAAGCTTTTCTGATGTCGGCTAACATTACATATTTATTTGTTTTAAAAAGAAGCAAAAGTCTCAGCATGTCACTCAGAAGGTTAATTCCAGGGTAAGCCGCCTCATTAAGAGAACAGCTCCCCTTATTTTTTAACGAGCAATTGAAAACCGGTCTTATTTTTGTTGTTACTTGAGTATCAAGCTTGATCACAGGTCTGTGTGGGATCCAGGTATAATTGGAAAATTCAGTTGGATTTACTTTAATTCTTTCAATTATTCCATCACTCTCTTGTTGGTAAAAAACATCGTTATATTTTTTAATTAAATTTTTACTTTCAAGGTACCTATTAGTTTTTTCAAGTACTTTAAGTGCTACAGAATAATTCGAAGGGACTGTTTTAATTTTATCTTCATGCCATGGTAGGTCTACATAGTATGCATTATTTCTGTAGTGAATGGAATTTTTAAATTCTTTTATTTTAACTTTGTCATAATCACTGACAGAATTATCCTCATTAAAGGAGGATCCTAAACTATCTACCTCAAACATATTTTCTAAATTTCTCTCTACCAAACTTTCATCAAATAATTCTCCCATAGGATCTGAATAACTCTTTTTGGGGTTCAAAACGAAATTTACTCGCGAGATTGGACAATGGGAGTAGTTGGATATTATCGTATAATAATTATTTTCTAGGGGTTCTACCTTTTTATTTCCCACAGGTTTTATTTGATTTTTATGAAGAAAATGTTGGCTATTTCCAAAGGGAGCAATACCACTGGGAAACATCCAAGCAGAACCTTTCATACAATTTATAATCTTTACATTTTTCATAAATTGTATTATGTCTACTCCTATAAGACCATGCACGCTAATTACTTCCTCGTCATTGTTAGTGAAGGCTAAATTGTAGTTTAGGTCTTTTAAGTTGTGTAAAACATTTTTGTAATTATCAAATTTAAATTCAATATCAAAGTCATCGTCAACCAAGACAGGTAAAGGCAATTTTTTTTCTTTATTTACTTCGATTTCTAAAGTCACTTGATTTAATTTTTTAACTTTAGAACCTAGGAACGTTTTTATTTCGAATTCCACCGGGGCAAGATCAGATTAACTACAACCCAATTTATTAATGACACGTTTAGAGAAATAAGATCTCTGACTTCCAGTGTCAAATAAGCAGTTAAACTTACAGGTTTCCTTTCCCTTGATTATTGTAACACCGACTATAGGGAGAATATATGGTTGTTCCCTTAATTCTAAGTTCGTGTATACCGTTGAAAATGTAGCGGAGTTATCTCTCTTTGTTTTGGGTTCGCATAAGGGAGTAATATCTTTACTCGTTTTGCATTCCTCGCATTGAAATGGTAACTTGTTTAAATTTCCTGGGCAGTCTTCGCTTTTATGTTTTGCGCTAGAACATAGAATGCAGAGATTCAATTCTCTGCACCTAGCTTTTCTGGACAGAACGTTAGGATACTTAGTACAATAACTAATTTTGTGACCGTCAACATTACATAGTCTGCAGTGGAGATTATATTTGCCTGCGTTCGTAGCAAAGTTTTCTAGTGTAGAAACAGGGGTTTCGTCTGCTACGGGCTTACTTCTCCTTTCTAAATGTCTGAAATTTTTCGAGAGATAAGGAGACTCGGATGTTCTTTTATACGTATTCGTTTTAACTAAAGTTTTTATAATGTCATTACAGTTCTCGAATATTTGTTTTATCGTTGGGTAATTATTCCCTATTTTACATATTAGCTCTTTTTGAAGTATTCCTGGTAGCTTGCTAAATATTAAATGACTTGTTGTGGGGCCGATAAGGATGTCGACCCCACAGACTTTTGAATAAGTGAAACGACTGGAGGCAATGAAAGAGACAAAGGCAGAGGATTTAGATGGCAGGAAGTAACCAGGTGGTCAATTTATTCACGAGAATTGACAAAGGTAAATCGGCAAGTTAAGTTTTCGTCGCTCGAGGTTGGTCGCTCAACGTTCGGTCAGTCCTTCGTTAATCTGGGTGGATAGGTCGTCCGTTGTCGGATAGGCAGCTGGAATCCGGAATCGGGATACAGTGCGTCTACGGGTTTCGGTTGACGTCGTGGTCGGTCGGTAACGGTCTCGGCTTGCGGTTGTATCGGCTGCGAGCTCCGGTCGTAGTCCCGTCGAGGACTGTTCGGGTACGAGCGTGAAACGTAACAGCGACGGACCGTTCGCTTAGCACGTGCGTTGCTTGGGTCTGATTGGCCGCGGTTATGCGGGATTTCAGACCAGGCTGGTACGTGTGCGCAAATGCCTCGAGTAGCTAGGTGTTTGCTCGGCGGAAGATCGAGTCGGATCTACCAAGCTAGGACCCAGCGTACTGTCGGCGAGGGACGCCTATCTGGTCGTAAGATCCAGATCTTCTAGGGATTTCGCCCTAGGATCGCATTCGTGGTTAAGGAAAGACTGAGGTGAAAAGGGCCGACTGGTTAGCTCTGAAAAGAGCTGGGTTTGTTTAGCCTTGAAAAAGGCTGATATTGCTGGACTGGAAATGTTTGTGTCATCACCGCGTCGTCTAGCGTCAAAGAAAGGCAGGTCGTTCCAGCAGCGTAGAGAGGCAGGGCGGTCAGGAATCAGGAAAGGCCATTTGTTCAGAATAGGAATCAGGATCGTTAACTGTCGGTGGCTGGCTGGAACTGTCCTCGTCATCGCAAACGACTTTCTTAAATACCCGAAATTTGCCGGAAATATCGAATGACGTCAGGGAAAAGTTCGTTAGAAATGATGATGACATAGTTTTGACTACGTGACCCAATACATGTGAAAGTGGGTGGAGCTTAAAGAGTTAAAGCTGGGCAAAAACTGGATATATCTGGTCAGAAATGGAAAGGGGTTTGCTTACGTGCGAAAATGCACACGCGTGCTCTGATTACGTGCGTTCGTTCAGAGAAAGGGGTCAAGGCTGTTTTGGCCCCGACAGACTAATCAATAAAAATCCTGATTCGCTTTCTTCAAAAAGATTTATGCCGTAGGAAGTTTTTAACTCGCTTAAATCCGCCTTTATTTCAGCTAAATACTGTTTCACATTATTATAATTAGTGTCAAACTTTGGAGTGGTATTTATTATTTGTTTATATATTTCATCTATGATAAATGGTATATCTAGGAATTCTTCTTTTAACAGTTCTAAGGCTACGTCGAAGTTTTCGTCTTCTAATGTTAGATGAGAAATTATTTGCGACGCGTATCCTGTGAGGTAACCCTTAAGTAAAGACAACTTCGTTCTCTTTGACTTAATCGAAGATGTACAGTTGGAAAATTGAACAAGAAAATTTTAAAATTCGAATTTGCTTACGTTTTTTCCGCTAAATTTTGAACACTGCAGTTTCGGTGCTTGAATAAACATATCTAAACCTTCTATAGTCGTAGAATTCCTATCTATCTTTTCCTCCGATGGATTACTGCTAATATTTAGTTGTTCTAGGGCTATCATCATATCGTGCATCTTTGAGGTGACCGTTAAACTATATACGCTCTCTTCTATTTCGTCTTGTTCTACATCGCTTTCTTTTGTGTCAAGTTTTTATTGTGATTTTTAAAGGAAATTTTCATATACGTTTAAATTCGTGTTTTCTTTTTTTGACATATACGTTAGTCATTTTTTATTTGATTTTTAAAGGAAATTTTCATACGAATAGTAGAAATACAAAAAAGATTAAAGATTAAAGATCTGTTTCTCTGAAAAATACAACAAAAACAAAAACCAAAAATCATAAAAAACAAAACAAAAAAGAGAACGGATATTTAGTTTTATTACTTTCTTTCATAACGTCATAAAGTTAAAAAAAAAAAAAAAAGAAGAAAAGAAGCTTAAGTCAGAAAAATAGTTAGGAATAATTATTTTGCCTAGAAATTAATTGTCAGTCAGTTCTTAGGAGAATAAGTTAATGTTTAATGTAACTATATTCAAATACTCTGTTAGAGGGAGAAAACTCATGTTTTACAGGCGTTTTGAAATTCTGACATCAGTGAGAATGAACAAAAAATATGGAAGCAAATGAGTAAAAAATCACATTCCAATAACAATTCAATTCCGTAAGTAAAAACACAACAGAGACACGCGCGTTGGAACAATCGTTTATGTTTCTAGAAGTGTTTAGAAATAAGAACGGGAATAACTCATTTATAATTAAGACAATACTAACCTACCGTAAATAAAATAAGTACAATCGTAAATAATAATTCTTAAATATATAAAAACCTCGGATATTTATGTTGTGGAAAATTGCGCATTTTTAAACTTACATTTTTAGATAGATTAAATAAAGCTTAATTTATGGTGAAAATAACTGCATCATAGCAACTTATAGACGTTTAAAATTAAATTTTTAAGGGGATAAAAATAGGCCAATAGAATCAGAGAAAATCCCTTTTATTTTGCATCAAATTAAAAAAAACTATGGAAAAAAAAAAGAAAAGAAAAGAAAAGAAGAAAAAAAGAATTATGTTCTCTTCAGAATTTGATCTTTCTAGAAAATAGGGAATAGATTTTTTTTTCAAATGACCAAACGTTATGAATTGATAAATAAATCCTGTTCTTTTAATTTAAAAAAAAATTAAAAAAATAAAACTGTTCGTTATGAAAATGAATTCGTCGCGGAGCCAATAAAGACGTCGACTCCGCGAACAAAAAAAGAAAAAAAAAAAAAAAAGAAAAAAAAAAAAACAACCTCAAAACAAAACAAAAGAATCGAATGACATTACTAAGCAAAGGAGGACAAACGAGGAGTTAACGGTTCAACAATAACAATGGAATTTTATTCGCATGAACGTTACAGAAATTCGTACATGAACGACCGATTAGTTGTTGGTAAAGGAACAAAGAGAACGGAAATTGGTACATGAACGACCGATTGCATGTTGCTAAATGTTGTATATGCAAAAGTCGAAATCTCCCGATTCACTAATACAAGCTACATACACTCGCTAACGGGACGGACAAAGTCGGAAGTGCCCTCTATCGTTACCTAAAACGGAATGACCATTTTAACATATATCTGCGCATGGGCTCCAATCGGAGTTCCGCTTTGATAGTCAATTCCCAAAATTAAATAAAAATAAAAAAATTGGTAAATAAAATTCGAATATCATCCAATGAAAGCGATTCCCGGGTGAAGTGAAAACAACTCCAATTGATCCAACTTGGGACCGCCGATCTCTATAAAACGAACAGCTTTGAAAGGCACCGACAGTCAGAGCCTTCAGGCACCATCACGAACGCAGGCCGACGAGCGCTAGCAAAAACGAAGGACACATCAAAAGGCGGCGGATCACACCCCCAACTTACCCAAACCTGACCTCACCAGGCAGTCAAATCAACAAGCGAACATTTCTACATCATTCGTTGATACAAAAAAACGCTACTACCAATACACAATATTATGCCAAACGGTTTATAACATCTGGTGTCAGAAGCGTGCGATCGAGGAAATGGATTATACAGATCTTCCCCGAAAGGAATTATTCGATCTTTTTGCAAAACGAAAAATAGAACTATTAGTCCTAAAATGTACTCCAAATCGGCCTGACCAGGCCACAATCACCAAATTGCAAGATGATTTAAATACCATGACAACCGCACTTAAATTTGTTAAACCTGACGGCCCAACCGTGCACAACATTGCACATAGCACAGCGAGGCCAACAAACGAATCATCAACAACCAGCACAGAGGCCACAGCACAGTATACAAGTCTCCCACGAAAGAAACTATTCGATCTCTTCGCGAAACGGAAAATTGAGTTACTGCATCTAAAATGTAGCCCAAACCGACCTGACAAGGCAACAATAACCAAACTACAAGAGGATTTAAACAACCTGTCCAGACCGCCCTTAAAGTTGTAAAACCTACCGAACCAACTCTGTACGAGATTGCGCACAACACAGTGCCGACAACAAAGGGTGCAACTTCAACCAGTTCAGCGATCAAACAGCCGACTCTGAGGATATCAAACCTCGAAACACAATTGCACACAACACTGCAGAGGATTTAAACAACTTGTCAGCCGCCCTTAAAGTTGTAAAACCTATCGAACCAACCTTGTACGAGATTGCGCACAACAAAGCGCCAACAATAAACGATGCAACCACAAGCACAGTGATCAAAACAGCCCGCTTGAATGATGTAAAACTTCACAAAATAACTCCAAGTGACTCGACCATGACCAACACCCTGGTAAAAACAACATCATCCACACCTCAGCTCCCACTAATTCACGACGACAGCAAAAGTAAAGCCATGACCCCTACTAATAGTCACGACAGTAACAATGCACATAACACAACAATGGTATCAACCACAACAAGCACAGTGATCAAAACAGCTGACCCGGAGGAGGTAAAACCACACAAAATAGCTTCAAGTGATTCAGCTACAACCAATACCCTGGTTAAAAACATCGTCCACATCTCACCTCACACTAGTCGACGATAGCACTACAACTAAAGTAATGACCCCCACTACTACTACTACCGACGACAATACTAGAACGGTATATCCCGTACTAACGATTGCCACAATCAGCACCACCACACCACACGAACATAAGCCCGCTAAAAGCAAAAAATTACAACTTGGATCCCACTTGCTCGCACGGACGCAACTGTCCCTGTCGTCAACCACTACTCACTCGGACACATATCACAGCAACGGATTATAACAAACCATCCATAAGCATCAGGCGCCGCATTCCCCATAAATACAATCCTAATCAGCTTCAAACGACATTTTTTCTGCCATACCAGGCGAAAGGGACCACACATCAAAGCTATCGGGACCAAGCCACATTTCTCTCCACCACAGAGAAATACATAAATTATCCTCACAACTTACAACATCTAAAACTAACCCAAAATATATTTACCCTACAAACAACATCCACATCGTTCCTATCACGTGACATTCACAGCAACAAACAACTTATATCCACTCCCACCTGTCTATGGGGAAAAACAGATCAACAAATAACAACACACACCAACAGCCTGAAAACAGAAAGCCTGTGACTATAGAATTAACGATAAGACAACATTTCACACACACGCTTGAAATAACTTTATTTTCACATGATTCCTCAAAACACACTTTACACATACATACCCAAACCCATTGTGAATTCGTATCAATTTTCTGAGGGAGCTCTTGTTGTATATGCAAAAGTCGAAATCTCCCGATCACTAATACAAAGCTACATACACTTCGCTAACGGGACGGACCAAAGTCGGAAGTGCCCTCTATCGTTACCTAAAAACGGAATGACCATTTAACATATATCTGCGCATGGGCTCCAATCGGAGTACCGCTTTGATAGTCAATTCCCAAAATTAAATAAAAAGATAAAAAAAAATAAAATTCGAATATCATTCCATGAAAGCAATTCCCGGTCGTGAAGTGAAAACAACTCCCAATGATTCCAACTTTGGGACCGCCGATCTCTATTAAAACGAACAGCTTTGAAAGGCACCGGACAGTCCAGAGCCTTCAGGCACCATCACGAAACGCAGGCCGACGATGCGGCTAGCAAAAACGGAGGACCAACATCAAAAGGCGGGCACATCACACCCCCAACTTACCCAAACCTGACCTCACCAGGCAGTCAAATCAAAACAAGCGAACATTTTCTACATCATTGTGTACAAAAACGCTACCAATCACAATTGCCAGGTTTATAACATAAAGGAACCAAAGAGAACGGAAATTGGCTACATGAAACGACCGATTGCATGTTGCTAAAGGAACAAAGAGAACGGAAATTGGTATATGAACGACCGATTGCAGTTGCTAAAGGAACAAAGAGAACGGAAATTGGTAAATGAACGACCGATTGCATGTTGGAAAAGGAACAAAGAGAACGGGACATTGGGTATATGAACGACGATTGCATGTTGCTAAAGGAACAAAGAAAACGGAAATTGGTAATGAACGACCGATTGCATGTTGCTAAAGGAACAAAGAGAAACGGAAAATTGGTATATGAACGACCGATGCATGTTGGTAAAGGAACAAAGGAGAACGGAAATTGGTATATGAACGACCGATTGCATGTTGCTAAAGAACAAAGGAGAACGGAAATTGTATATGAACGACCGATTGCATGTTGCTAAAGGAACAAAGAGAACGGAAATTGGTATATGAACGACCGATTGGCATGTTGGTAAAGGAACAAAGAGAACGGAAATTGGTATATGAACGACCGATTGCATGTTTGCTAAAGGAACAAAGAGAACGGAAATTGGTATATGAACGACCGATTGCATGTTGCTAAAGGAACAAAGAGAACGGAAATTGGTATATGAACGACCGATTGCATGTTGGTAAAGGAACAAAGAGAACGGAAATTGGTATATGAACGACCGATTGCATGTTGGTAAAGGAACAAAGAGAAACGGAAATTGGTATATGAACGACCGATTGCATGTTGCTAAAGGAACAAAGAGAACGGAAATTGGTATATGAACGACCGATTGCATGTTGCTAAAGGAACAAAGAGAACGGAAATTGGTATATGAACGACCGATTGCATGTTGCTAAAGGAACAAAGAGAACGGAAATTGGTATATGAACGACCGATGCATTGTTGCTAAAGGAACAAAGAAACGGAAATTGGTATATGAAACGACCGATTGCATGTTGGTAAAGGAACAAAGAGAACGGAAATTGGTATATGAACGACCGATTGCATGTTGCTAAAGGAACAAAGAGAACGGAAATTGGTATATGAACGACCATTGCATGTTGCTAAAGGAACAAAGAGAAACGGAAATTGGTATATGAACGACCGATTGCATGTTGCTAAAGGAACAAAAGAACGGAAATTGGTTATTGAACGACCGATTGCATGTTGCTAAAGGAACAAAGAGAACGGAAATTGGTATATGAACGACCGATTGCATGTTGTAAAGGAACAAAGAGAACGGAAATTGGTATATGAACGACCGATTGCATGTTGCTAAAGGAACAAAGAGAACGGAAATTGGTATATGAAACGACCGATTGCATGTTGCTAAAGGAACAAAGGAGAACGGAAATTGGTATATGAACGACCGATTGCATGTTTGTAAAGGAACAAAGAGAACGGAAATATGGTATATGAACGACCGATTGCATTGTTGCTAAAGGAACAAAGAGAACGGAAATTGGTATATGAACGACCGATTGCATGTTGGTAAAGGAACAAAGAGAACGGAAATTGGTATATGAACGACCGATTGCATGTTGCGTAAAGGAACAAAGAGAACGGAAATTGGTATATGAACGACCGATTGCATGTTGCAAGGAACACAAGAGAACGGAAATTGGTATATGAACGACCGATTGCATGTTGCTAAAGGAACAAAGAGAACGGAAATTGGTATATGAACGACCGATTGCATGTTGCTAAAGGAACAAAGGAGAACGGAAATTGGTATATGAACGAACCGATTGCATGTTGTAAAGGAACAAAGAGAAACGGAAATTGTATATGAACGACCGATTGCATGTTGCTAAAGGAACAAAGAGAACGGAAATTGGTATATGAACGACCGATTGCATGTTGCTAAAGGACAAAGAGAAACGGAAATTGGTATATGAACGACCGATTGCATGTTGCTAAAGGAACAAAGAGAAAACGGAAATTGGTATATGAACGACCGATTGCATGTTGGTAAAGGAACAAAGAGAACGGAAATTGGTATATGAACGACCGATTGCATGTTTGCTAAAGGAACAAAGAGAACGGAAATTGGTATATGAAACGACCGATTGCATGTTGGTAAAGGAACAAAGAGAACGAAATTGGTATATGAACGGACCGATTGCATGTTGCTAAAGGAACAAAGAAACGGAAATTGGTATATGAACGACCGATGCATGTTGCTTAAAAGGAACAAAGAGAACGGAAATTGGTATATGAACGACCGATTGCATGTTGCTAAGGAACAAAGAGAACCGACATTTGTATAATGAACGACCGATTGCATGTTGCTAAAGAACAAAGAGACCGGACATTGGTATATGAACGACCGATTGCATGTTTGCTAAAGGAACAAAAGAGAACGGAAATTGGTATATGAACGACCGATTGCATGTTGCTAAAGGAACAAAGAGAACGAAAATTGGTAACATGAACGACCGATTGCATGTTAGTAAAGGAACAAAGAGAACCGGACATTGGTATATGAACGACCGATTGCATGTTGCTAAAGGAACAAAGAGACCTGACATTGGTATATGAACGACCGATTGCATGTTGCTAAAAGGAACAAGAGACCGGACATTGTATATGAACGACCGATTGCATGTTGGTAAAGGAACAAAGAGACCTGACATTGTATATGAACGACCGACATGTTGCAAAGGAACAAAGGAACGGAAATTGGTATATGAACGACCGATTGCATGTTGCTAAAGGAACAAAGAGAACGGAAATTGGTATATGAACGACCGATTGCATGTGCTAAAGGAACAAAGAGACCGGACATTGGTATAATGAACGACCGATTGCATGAAACCTGACATTGGTATTGCATGTTGCTAAAGGAACAAAGAGACCGGACATTGGTATATGAACGACCGATTGCATGTTTGGAACAAAGAGACCGGACATTGGTATATGAACGACCGATTACATGTTGGTAAAGGAACAAAGAAGACATTGGTATATGAACGACGATTGCACCTGCATGTGCTAAAGGAACAAAGAGAACGGAAATTGGTATATGAACGACCGATTGCATGTTGCTAAAGGAAAAAAGAGACCGGACATTGGTATATGAACGACCGATTGCATGTTGCTAAAGGAACAAAGAGACGGAACATTGGTATATGAACGACCGATTGCATGTTGCTAAAGGAACAAAGAGAACGGACATTGGTTAATGAACGACGATTGCATGTTGTAAAGGAACAAAGAGACCGGACATTGGTTATGAACGACCGATTGCATGTTGCTAAAGGAACAAAGAGAACGGAAATTGGTATATGAACGACCGATTGCATGTTGCTAAAGGAACAAAGAGAACGGAAATTGGTATATGAACGACCGATTGCATGTTGCTAAAGGAACAAAGAGACCGGACATTTGTATATGAACGACCGATTGCATGTTGCTAAAGGAACAAAGAGACCGGACATTGGTATATGAACGACCGATTGCATGTTGCTAAAGGAACAAAGAGAACGGAAATTGGTATATGAACGACCGATTGCATGTTGCTAAAGGAACAAAGAGAATGGAAATTGGTACATGAACGACCGATTGCATGTTAGTAAAGGAACAAAAGAGACCGGACATTGGTATATGAACGACCGATTGCATGTTGCTAAAGGAACAAAGAGAACGGAAATTGGTATATGAACGACCGATTGCATGTTGGTAAAAGAACAAAGAGACCGGACATTGGTATATGAACGACCGATTGCATGTTGCTAAAGGAACAAAGAGAACGGAAATTGGTTATATGAACGACCGATTGCATGTTGGTAAAGGAACAAAGAGAACGGAAATTGGTACATGAACGACCGATTGCATGTTGCTAAAGGAACAAAGAGACCGGACATTGTATATGAACGACCGATTGCATGTTGCTAAAGGAACAAAGAGACCGGACATTGGTATATGAACGACCGATTGCATGTTGCTAAAGGAACAAAGAGAACGGAAATTGGTATATGAACTACCGATTGCATGTTGCTAAAGGAACAAAGAGAATGGAAATTGGTACATGAACGACCGATTGCATGTTAGTAAAGGAACAAAGAGACCGGAAATTGGTATATGAACGACCGATTGCATGTTGCTAAAGGAACAAAGAGAATGGAAATTGGTACATGAACGACCGATTGCATGTTAGTAAAGGAACAAAGAGACCGGACATTGGTATATGAATGACCGATTGCATGTTGCTAAAGGAACAAAGAGAATGGAAATTGGTATATGAACGACCGATTGCATGTTGCTAAAGGAACAAAGAGAACGGAAATTGGTACATGAACGACCGATTGCATGTTGGTAAAGGAAAAAGAGAACGGAAATTGGTATATGAATGACCGAGAGAACAAATAACAAGACAAAATCAGTCAGGTGAACATTAAAATGGTCAGAGAGGTATATAGTTCGCATTCATTCTTTTTATCGGCTACAGTTCCATCTGCTACCATCGGTTGTTGAGATGGGGGATATCTCCCTTTTCTTTGGGAACCTCTGCTAGTGGTCAACTAACATCTTACTTTTTCAGCGTCTAAAGCTCAACTCACCTCCCCGGGGTCCAGAAAACTAACTGACTTAACTTCCAAAAATCTCACAGAGGTCCCAATTCTCGATATCAAATCTCGTCCACGAGATTTGTGCCTATCGTGATTTGAAAAGTTCTTTGTGTTTAATCTAGGTCACATTTTATAACTACTCTGACTCTTGTTAACTCTAAATCTTGTTTAAAACCAGACCCTCTGTCTGGCCAATGGGCTTTATCATAATTTTCTATATATTCTAAACCCTTTTCTTATTTTGATGGTTTCTCTGACCGACCATTCACATACCTTATTAGTACATATAATACATGTACACACACACACACACACACACATATATATATATATGTATGTATGAATGCGCATACACATATATATACCCATCTATGGGTGGTCTTACTCTATCTACACCACACATATATTTCTACATATATGTGGTTGACTTACTACTTATTCAATTATCTACCTAGAATTATATATACCCACCTACACCCGCATGCACAGATGCACACTGCACCCATGCATTGTGCTATAGGTCGCTTGCATGTTGGTAAAGGTACGATTCCTTATCCTGTATTCATTTCTAAAATAATATAAGATTTTTTTTTTTTTAAGAGACGTTAGATTTTGTTTTCGGAAAAGTGACGCTTTGTCTAACTTTTATCAAGTAGTGTATATTTTTCTGTAAATAGAATTTCAAGTCTAAGAAACTATATGCCCCTTGACGAATGGACTGCCAAAAGAATTGAATAAATGGAAAGATTAGTTCGTCCCTAGCTCGGGGTGAACAGGAAGTACAAATTGGGCATATGGTAAATTTCTGAAAAATACAAAGAGAGCATTTTGGCTCGGCCGAGAATAAATGAGAAATCCCTTACCTAAGTACTTTCGCTGAGTGGGCGAAAGTTGACACCCCTAAAGAGTGGTGGTCACAATAAGCATTAAGAGAGGAGGAGGAGGAAAGCTATCCTCCCGTTATCCTCATTGTAGGTAATGGTAACAGAAAGGGATTTTAGAAGGTTGGAGAAACAGGGGTTGTGCTTAGAATTTTGACAACGTCGCATTTTTACAAGTTTGGGATTTTGGAAATTCAAAATAAAGGAATGATAAATGCAAATTGATTAGAAACTGACATTAGGGAAGATGCTTCTTCCCCCGTCTGACCATACCCTGTATGTCTTAAAAGAGCTGATTTTGGAGCTCGTCGCACTTTGCCAGCAAGCTACCCAGAGATCCTGTTGCCGAGAGAGGCGTCGTCGTCTGAGAAAAGTCAACTCCGATACCAACTCTGATAGAACTTACCAACTCCTGTCCTTGAACCAGTCTAGAGTGTCACTCTCCCGACTTGAACATTTTTCCTGCAAACAACATTATTTTGTACAGACTTTGCCTGTATATAAAAGCATTTTCAACTTTAAAAGAACTTGTTAAAGTGTTATTTCATGTAACCCTTTTCCAATTGTGGACTGCGACATCTTCTTCTTTCCAGCAGTGACCTTCACCTTTCTCACTATTTAAAAATTCACAACGTGTGGTTAGAAGGGTGTAGGGTTGCATCCCTGAAGAGAAACCAGCAACACGAGGTGGAACAGCTCTACAGTTTATTAGTTAATTGCTGTTTATACTGATTGGCTAATTTGGGTCTCCGTCTTAATCAGATCCCATACCGGTTAAGGTTTATACGATGACCCGACATTGAAAGTAGTAGTTTTGCCCTAAAAAAGCCAAAATGAGCCGGTGACTGGGAAAACCATGGCAGAGGTGAGGGTTGGTAACCATGGCCGAGCTGGAGCTGGAGATGACTAGATCGAGGCTTGCCGGGAGGATGCCGAATCAAGATTAGCTATAGACTTGGTCGTCGTCTGGTCAGAACATATGAAGTTCGCCAGTAGTTTGGGATACTGCAAGAACGTTGACAGCAAAAAGTCTGGGGTAGAACCGAGCCGAAGGCTGGAGACCGAGGTATTGCCGGACAGGATGCAGGAACCTAAGGCAGGGCCGAGCTGCAGGGTCGAACTGGAGTCGAAGCTCGACCACGGCCAGGACAGCTATCATCAGCAGCAGTAGTAGCAGGTAGAAAAGGTCTCATCATCATCAGCAGCAGCAGGAACAGGCGTCAGGATCAACATTCTTCAGGTGCTGAATGGTATGATATATGGTGTGTGTGGTATGATACATTCCTGCAACCACCTCAAATATTACTTATTAACTTATTAATTTATTTACTTGTCGGAACTTGTATTTGGGGGAGGGGAAAAAGTTGGTCTAGCTTTTCTATGGTTCTAGCTAGCTAGGTACCCTCACCGACCGATTCATTCAAAAATTAAAAAAACACTTGCTTTCTTCTTCTTGCAGCCTACTCTCACCAAAATACCTCATTCTCTCTATGACTTTATTCTACTTTAAAATCCCCATTTCGATGATATTGAATGATGAGCAAACGCTGTGTGCACAATGAAAAGTCCACCAACCACAATCACAAATATAAAATGGCATTTTGCTTCAAATAAAATTCATAAGAATTCCAACTCTTAAATAGGGAAACCAGTCAGTTTGAGCCAATGAAAAGTCTACCACCCCAAAATCACAAATGTATAATGGCATTTTGCTTCAAATAAAATTTATAAGAATTCGAATTCTTAAATAGGGAAACCAGTCAGTTTGAGCCAATGAAAAGTCTACCACCCCAAAATCACAAATGTATAATGGCATTTTGCTTCAAATAAAATTTATAAGAATTCGAATTCTTAAATAGGGAAACCACAGTCAGTTTGAGCCAATGAAAAGTCTACCACCCCAAAATCACAAATGTATAATGGCATTTTGCTTCAAATAAAATTTATAAGAATTCGAATTCTTAAATAGGGAAACCACAGTCAGTTTGAGCCAATGAAAAGTCTACCACCCCAAAATCACAAATGTATAATGGCATTTTGCTTCAAATAAAATTTATAAGAATTCGAATTCTTAAATAGGGAAACCACAGTCAGTTTGAGCCAATGAAAAGTCTACCACCCCAAAATCACAAATGTATAATGGCAT
Source organism: Doryteuthis pealeii (assembly GCA_023376005.1). NCBI lineage: Eukaryota > Metazoa > Mollusca > Cephalopoda > Myopsida > Loliginidae > Doryteuthis > Doryteuthis pealeii. Next base: position 18,349,017 of record CM042179.1, read on the forward strand.
TTTGCTTCAAATCAAATTCATAAGAATTCCAACTCTTAAATAGGGAAACCACAGTCAGTTTGAGGCCAATGAAAAGTCTACCACCCCAAAATCACAAATGTATAATGGTATTTTGCTTCAAATAAAATTCATAAGAAATCGAACTCTTAGATAGAGAAACCACAGTCAGTTTGAGCCAATGAAAAGTCCACCAACCACTACCACAACAACAAAATTGAATCAACTGTTCATCCCGGTTTCAAACTAATTTAGTCTTTACGGATTCCACTTGTGGTAAGTTCGCCCCCCTTCTTTGCATTTAATTGATTTTATTTATTCTATTTTTAATTTTTAATCTATTATTTATTCATATCATATTTTACCTACGCAACGAAGCATAAGGATGGAAAAACTATATGTTGTTAATAATTGATAACATATAATTTTTCCATCCTCATCCTTCTTTGCGTAGGTAAAATATATAGTTTTGAGGGAAGATACATTATAAATAAATTAATAATTAATTTATTTATAATGTATCTTCCCTCAAAACTATATGTACCAAATCTGTCTAAACGTTTTTCTACGAAAATCGAATGCCCTTGACGGCACAAACTAACATAACTATAACGTATCCTCCCCTCAAAACTATATGTCACTAAATCTTTCCTTAACGTTTTTATACGAAAAATCGATGGTTTGGCCAATAAGACTATATGTTACTACCTAAATATATCCCCACAAAAGTATATATATGTAAACATATTTAAAAAAAAAACACACGAATTTCTACGAAAAACGGAAAGTTTCGATGAAAAGACTGTTATTGCTAAAATTACCTGTATTTTCAAATAATGTTTTATTACGAAAATTACCTGTATTTTAAATAATGTTTTATTACGAAAAATTGAACTAGCCGGAAATGAACGAGAGAAACGAAATAATATTTTATTCGCATATAACCATAACTTATTCCAATTAATCGTAGTAAGTTTGTCCTGCAATTACGAAGCGTATACTTTAGGTACCACCAATTTGACCCTGTGCAATTTATCCCCCCCCCTATATTTAACACAATGAAACTTGCAGAAAAATTAATATTTTCTTGAGAATTTTTTTCCATTCGAAAGAAAAACATTAAACAAACTCCTGATGATGTTTTCATTTTTGCACTGTTAAATCAACTGAAATTTAACGTAGCTAAAAACAAGTTACGATAAGAGGATTTTTAAAAAATTATATGAAAAATCAATTAATGGTCCGATTTTCACGAAAATTTCCATAAATGTTTACCATTGGATGTAAATACATCTGAAATATTTAAAAAAAAAAATATATTAGGGGAAATATTTTTTTACGAGGTCTATCACCCCTATTTTATTTTATGAGATAAAAAAAATGACGCGGAAAAAACTTTTGTACTTTTTTTTCTATAAAGATAAGAGTCTGAATAACTATATCAATGAAATTGTATAACGTACCGACCTATAGTTTTTTTAGGAAAAATTAATGAAATCGGAAATAAAAAGAGCAAAAAAAATGTCCTAATATTAATATTTGAAAACGAATCAAGGGGATTCCCTCCTGGTCAGCACTTTATCTAGGTACCCACAGAATTTATTTTACAGACAAAAAGTCACCATTTTTCGCGACCCCCCCTCAAATTTGGAGAGCTAAACATCGAAATAGCTCCGCCAATTTTTAGACTTGGAAGCTCAAATCTTGGGGATTGTGTAATTCAGAAGGGGTGAGTGACGTGGCCTGTATGATTTGACATGGAATTTATCTTTACATTCTTTCCAGTTCATTTATCAAAATACTCCTCTTAGGACTATGCATGAGAAATTCTTCTGCAAATTATTTCCAAATCACCTCTAATAACACATAACTGCTAAGGATGCGCTGTAATGTTTCTTTCCTTGCACATAGCTGGTAGTTTGGGGTCTCGCTCTTTCCCCATATATGCAAGTTAGATAGGCTCGGCAAAACGTCATACACCGATTGGATGAGGAAACGTATCTCGCTGAAATCCGATCGCCAGTACTGCAACCATGTGATACGCTCCCTTTCAATGCCTTCCCATTTCGTCTATGCTCCCTGCTGGCTAAGACCGACCATTTGCTTTATGTCTTAGCCTTTCCGGACCAATGTATCTACATGGTCGTTTCTCATGATGAAATTAGAAAGGCGCCTTGATAACAGACCGAAAAAGTATTTCGGTACTCAATACGGAAATAATCTGAAATTGGTCCAGCGATTTCAAGGCTTCTTCATTCAGGATCAATACCCCCTCAGCAAATCTCCACTGGTCAACTATATTGCCTCTCCTCCAGATGATTCATTATTTTCCACAATCTTTGGAGGATTCCTGTACACCTCTTATAAACTATATAAGGGGCCCCACTCGGATCGGGTGCTGAGGCAGATCTGGTTGCTTTCACAATTTCAGTAATTTCTTTCCAAGTGGGCATAACTGTCAAATGAGAATACCGGATGTTTTTGAGGAATCAGATAGTCATTCGTACCTATACCCTGATCTTTTAATAGGTCACTCATGGCGTTTCGGAGATAGGAGTTAATTTCTTCCTCCGATGCTTCTAGTCGGCCATTACGCTTATCCTCTGGCAACGTCCTCACAAAACCAAAGAGGTTGGAAAGGAAATTGTCTCGCTCCTTTGCTCTTTCTTTTCTCCTCTTCCTATGCCACTCAGCACTTTGGACCCGGAGGTCCTCAACGGGTTGCCGTTCCTCTATCCTTGCCTTTTTGTAACGTTTTTTTTAAGGGTTTTTAGTTTTCTTATTTCTTTAAGTGTATTACGATTGATTTTGTAGGACTTCATTGGCTGTCGGGGATCAACACAGCCAAATCTTTCAGACACTATGCTAGTAATTATTTTCGCAATGAAAACTAATCGCTTGTCTCACTTCCTTGCCGAATGTAGAATACCATAAATATCAGCGTCGAATTCTTGCCAGGCCCTCTTGCTGTTCACGGGGAAGGTGGGATTTTATTTTCATTCTGGACTCCATACCCTGTGTAAGGAGAACTGAAGCCAGGAGGGGCCGGACTCTGTGGGTGATTCCTGGTCCTGCACCCTCTTAATCAGATTCAGTATTCTGAGCAAGCCTCCATTGGGTCTATTAATAACAGATAATGAGCAAATTTGAAAATTTTGCTGAAATTTTGATAATTGGTACGTTGGAAAAGTTTTGGGAAATTTTTCAAATCGGGGTTTGAAAAGCTTTTTTACTTCCACAAGCGCTATTAAAAAACAAAAAAACCTCTGTAGCAATGTAATTTAAGATAAAAAAAATGAAACTCTTCTTACCTTTGGCTGGGAAGAAAGTGGCGCCTAAAATTGAATCTCTTTTTATAAGAGTGCAGACAGGAAGTGAGGGGGTTGGTGGGAGTGGAATAGAGCTATATATAAGCTGAATGTTTTGGCGGTCAGCAGTTCATTATTGAGAAAGTAAGCGTTTGTGAGCTGATCTGATAACAAGCTATTTCGGCAATGGATAAACTGGCGAAGGGAATGATCAAGCCATTTAATGGCGAGGGGGATTTGGTGGCATGGCTGAAAAAGCTGAATTTGGTGGCCGGACTCATGAAGATCTCAGACTTGGCAAGTTTTGTTCCCCTTTTTCTAGAGGGAGATGCGCTTGCCCTCTACATGGAGATGAGTGAAATAGAGCAGCAGGATGAAGGGATGATTGAAAAGAGGCTGAGAGAGGCATTCACAGAAGGGCCCTTTGAGGCGTATGAGAAACTTCAAAAGTTCAAGTGGACCGGGGAGTCGGTGGACGTGTATGCCAACAGCATCAGGAGGCTGGCGGGACTAGCCGGGTATGTGAGCCGAGGGCTGGACCAAACAGCAAATTTGGCCTTCGTGACTGGTTTCCCGGATAAAATATCAACGATTCTACAACAATTGCCCGGAATAAAAACGATGGAGATCGCGGATATTATACCGACCGCGAGGGTGTTGACGAGAACACGGATTCCGGGACGGTGGGAGCGGTTGCATGTGCCAAAGAACAGACTGAAAAATACGCAATGGGGTCATCATCCTATGTAGCTATTCGGTGCTACAGATGTCAGGGGCCACACCGACTCAGACTGTAGAGTACCACCAAGAGGTAGAGCCATGTGCTACAGGTGCGAGAAGTTTGGGCATATTGCCAGATACTGCCCCCTGAACCAGGGAAACGATCAAGGGGAAGTGTTTGCGCCAGCGGCTGCCCCTTCAACGGAGTGAGGGCGTGGTATGGGTCTCTCCTCAATTATAGATGTGTTTGTGGCTGGCATGAGGGCAACGGCTCTCATTGATACCGGCTGTACCACCACTTTGCTCAGTCCCGAGCTTACTCGTGGATGTGGTGGAGGTCGGACCACAATAAGAGCAGTGGACGGAACTAAAGTGGAATGTAGAGGAACCAGACAGATAGAAATAGAATTAGGTGGAGAAAGGTTGACAACAAAGGCAATCATTATGGAACGTCTAATCAATGATATAGACATTATCATTGGGATGGATGTTATATGCAGACTGGGAGGGTTGACTGTAAAAAATGGTGAAGTCAAGTTCGGAGAGACATACTGTGCTGTAGCTGCTGAAGAGAAGAATTGCTGCGAAATTGAGTATAATACTATGCATTGGGCATGCATATGTGGCTGCACAGTAGGTGTGTATGTATATATATTTCTAGGTAGTTGTGGTACGTGGGTGGTAGGTCGGGCCACATATATATGTGTGTGTATGTGGTAGACCGAATAAGTAGTAGTAAAACCCATATATAAGATAAGTGTGATCAGGTGGATCATGTGTGTGTATGTATATATAGATATAGATATATATGTGCGTGTGTATATATACATGTGTGTGTGTCTACATATATAGTATGTGTAAAGTAGGGTCAATGATAAGTTAGAGAAACCATTAAAACTCAAGGAAGATTAAGAGGGTGATAACTCCCCAGATTAGAGACAAGAAGTCTAGGTTTTCAATAACTTTGAGAGTTGACCGTAGGTTAGGGGGTCATAAAACACCATGAGGGTGGTCTGTTAGAACAAAGAACTTTTTCAAATAACGCGGGGTTTAGACACAAATCTCGCAGACGAGATTTGATAGCGAGAATTGGGATTCTGGGAAATTCAAAAAGTTTTAGTCAGTTAGTCTTGGGACAGCGGAGAGAGCAGTTAGTTTTTGGACACCGCAGAGGACAGGAGCTGCCCACTAGAAGCTAGCTTTAGAAGAGGTCGCCAAAAGGAACGGTGGGGTGTCCCCCATCTCGACAACCATGGTGGGAGATAGCAGCAGATAGATGACAGTTATATACCTCTCTGACCATTCTAATGTTCACCTGACTGATTTTGTCTTCGTTGTTTATTCTCTCTTTCTCCTTGTAATACTTGTTTGTTTGTGCACCCCTTGGCGGAGGACCCCTGCGGGGTGTTTTGAGCACGTATGTGCAACGTGGACGGGTCCTGGAGAACTGGTGGACGACACGGAATCATTGCTAGACGAGACAAGATGAACGGCCAGAAGAAGCAGTGCAGAAAGATGCAGTGAACGCAAGAGAGTTGCAGAAGTGTGCAAAAGAGCTTCGCAGCTCGTACGGTGGTGCTACAACTGGTTGCCGTGACCAGGAAACGAAAAAGAAAGAAAGAAAGAAAGAAAGAGAAAAGGAGAGAGAGAGATGGATAGACTGACAGTCAGACGGACGGACGAACGCATGGATGGAACAAGAAAGAAATCGTCGGAGATGGTGACGGAGGGGTATATATGTACATGTATATATATATATAAAGTTAAAAAAAAAAAAAAAGGACAGCGAAAAAGAAAAGAAAGGAAGAAAAAGATGAAATAAAGACTGAAAAAAAAATTGAAAAGAACACTTGAAAAGAAAAGAAATAGATATAAAAGAAAAAAAAAGAAAGAAAAGAATCAAAAGGACGCGCGCGCACACACACGAAAAAAAATAGTATGTATACGTAGAAGCTCAAAAATTGTTTTTTTTTTTTGTTGTTGTTTGTTTGTTCTTTTTATAATTTGTGGATCATTTTTATTGTTTTTACTTTGGTTTGTGTTTTGTCTTAATTTTTACTATCTCGGTCATTGTCGGGCATAAGTTTAAACATATATAGATTTGTTCTTTGAAAGGAATTATAAATAGATCTCAGTAATCGGTTTTGTTTAAAAAGAAGAAGAAAAAAAAGTTATTTTATGTTCATAACTATATTTCGAAAGGAATATTGTTTTTCTTGTTACAATCTTTTAAAGGAAGGATAGATTCCAGGCTTCTGTATTTGATTGTATTGTTAACGAAAGAGAAAATAGATGAATGAATGATCAAATTCCCTGCTAAAATATTTTCTTTTCCTCGTAACCACTTATCGTGGATAGAAATTTCTGTTTGGAAGATGGTTGTAGATTTTGTTTTCTCCCTATTAAAAAGAAAGAAAGGGAAGGGGGAAGAAAGAGAGAAATAAAGCGAAAGGCTTTGAGGGAAGCAGTGGGAGAAAGAAAGGGTAGAGATAGAAAGATATCTGATATACTAATGTTTTAAGCAGTGGGAGAAAGAAAGGGTACAGAGAGAAGGATATCTGATATACTAATGTTACGAACAAAGAAAGGAATGGGAGATTGACCTTTAGTAGGGTCATAAAGATGACTCGCATTTTAATTTTTTTTTAGACTTGGATGGAAAGTTAGTGATAGATAGATAGATAGATAGATAGAGTGTGTGTGTAAAGAAATAAAATGTTTCTTTTGTTATTTTTTTGTTATTATTATTTAGAGTAAGCAGTTGATTATACCTTCTTAATTAAATGTGATAGGAATAATTATGGTCTTTATAAGAATAAAAAAATCATTGAGAACATCACAGAAAGTTTTTATTTTTAAATTTTTTTTATTTCATTGAAAGTTAGGAAAAAGATAAGAGTGAGATGTTCCTCCACACTTGTTGATTAATTATTTTTTTGTTTTGTCTTATGCAGCCGATTTAATTGAATTTTGTTTTCCTCCAGTTTTCATATAGTTGGTTAGAATGTTGTTTAAAAGAAAAAAAGGATTTTGAGTAATTATCTTGTTTATTTATTCATTTTGTAAATTGCTAATTATTTAATTTTTCTGTTGTCCCACTAAAATATATATTGTAAGGTAGCTTTGAAAAGAATTAGGATGCAGTTAATTGAATTAAAATTATTATTATCATCATTATTATTATTATCATTATTATTATTATTTTATATACAACAACGGACTGTGGAATTTTTATTTTTTTATTTTATTGTTTTTTTTCCCCTTCTCCTGATTTGATTGATTTTGAGAATTGAGCTTGTTTTGTGTGTGTTGCGGTCAGGCGTGTGCCCAGATATATTAGAAAAAAAAAAAGAAAGAAAAAAAAAGACAATGAAAAATGACAGGGATTAGATTTGAACTCTTCTAAATCTCCTGATAGGGTGAACATTGTGTATGTGTGTGATGAAGGGGTGAAACTCATCCCTGAACAACTTTGGCCATTGAACTGTGCTGTTTTTGTTTTTTTGTTTTTTTGTTTTTATTGATTGCAAAATTGGGGCATAAAGGCCCAGAGAACCAAGAGACTGATGATTGTTTGGTATTTGTTGGTATTTTATTTTAATTGTAATGTTATTGAACAGGGGGGGCGATGGAGACCCCCGGCCACAAGGTAGACTCGACACTGCTTCCAATCAATAAATCCGATACGGCACCTAAACAACTGCGTGAATTATGATGTCACCACGTCGTAGGAATGGGATTACGTAATACTTCTGAATCGTTTTAGTAGAGGGGTTAAAATTCCCCTGTGTTAGTGGGGGGTGGGGCGAAATTGAGGAGGTGAATTGAGAAGTCCTCCTGTAAGAAGAGGGTGTTTAAAATCCCTGTGTTTAGTGGGAGGTGAGCTGAGGAAAGCCCTCCTGGTTTGATTAAGTAAGAAGTTCCCCCAAAAGATTGCCTTGAGGAAGCAGGGTCGAAGAACCAAGCTGGCAGAAGATGATTTGTTTTTTGTTTTTGTTTGTTGTGTTATGTGATTTTGGAAAAGGGTGGGGATAGAAATCACCCTGAGCATTGTTGGCCATTGTTGCTTTTGTTGGTTTGATGAGAGGGGACTGATTCCCAATTACCAACATAGCCTGAATGCATGTTCTTTTTGTCGTTGAATTGTTTGCTTTGTTCTCTCCTCGGTGTGTCTCTGCTCTCGCGGGCGTCCTGATGGGTCCCCGGGTCCAAACCCAGGGATACCAAGGGGTAGAAAACAAAGATGGGATGCAGGGCCGTGAGTGCGCGTATCCGGCCCAGAAAGACTGACCGCAGAAACAAAATGGAAAGGTATGACCACGGAAATGAAATGGAATTGAGAAGGAATGACCGCCGAAACAGAATGGAAAGTAATGACCGCAGGTACGAAATGGAAAAAGGTAGGACGAACGGTAAGAAGGAAACAACCAGGCAACGCAACCGGGATGGGAGAAGGATCTTTGGGTGAGTGCTCTGGTGCCCGGTGGGCCACTGTGCGGGCGGTTGCACATCATGGAGAGAAACAATGTGTCATGTGAATTTTTTTCTTGATTGTATTTTTTTTGTTTTGTTTGTGTAATTTATGAATAAATGACAAGAAAGACAAAGGGAGGTGTATAATACTATGCATTGGGCATGCATATGTGGCTGCACAGTAGGTGTGTATGTATATATATTTCTAGGTAGTTGTGGTACGTGGGTGGTAGGTCGGGCCACATATATATGTGTGTGTATGTGGTAGACCGAATAAGTAGTAGTAAAACCCATATATAAGATAAGTGTGTTCAGGTGGATCATGTGTGTGTATGTATATATAGATATAGATATATATGTGCGTGTGTATATATACATGTGTGTGTGTCTACATATATAGTATGTGTAAAGTAGGGTCAATGATAAGTTAGAGAAACCATTAAAACTCAAGGAAGATTAAGAGGGTGATAACTCCCCAGATTAGAGACAAGAAGTCTAGGTTTTCAATAACTTTGAGAGTTGACCGTAGGTTAGGGGGTCATAAAACACCATGAGGGTGGTCTGTTAGAACAAAGAACTTTTTCAAATAACGCGGGGTTTAGACACAAATCTCGCAGACGAGATTTGATAGCGAGAATTGGGATTCTGGGAAATTCAAAAAGTTTTAGTCAGTTAGTCTTGGGACAGCGGAAAGAGCAGTTAGTTTTTGGACACCGCAGAGGACAGGAGCTGCCCACTAAAAGCTAGCTTTAGAAGAGGTCGCCAAAGGAACGGGGGGGGGGTGTCCCCCATCTCGACAACCATGGTGGGAGATAGCAGCAGATAGATGACAGTTATATACCTCTCTGACCATTCTAATGTTCACCTGACTGATTTTGTCTTCGTTGTTTATTCTCTCTTTCTCCTTGTAATACTTGTTTGTTTGTGCACCCCTTGGCGGAGGACCCCTGCGGGGTGTTTTGAGCACGTATGTGCAACGTGGACGGGTCCTGGAGAACTGGTGGACGACACGGAATCATTGCTAGACGAGACAAGATGAACGGCCAGAAGAAGCAGTGCAGAAAGATGCAGTGAACGCAAGAGAGTTGCAGAAGTGTGCAAAAGAGCTTCGCAGCCCGCCCGGTGGTGTTACAGAGGACAAGGATTTTAAAGCAGAGTTTGACGGCAAAAAATGGACTGTGGAATGGCGGTGGAAAGGAGAACCTCCACTGTTAGAAAATAAAGTGGAATACTACAAAACCCCCTTAGAGGAGCAAGAAAGAGTGGAGTATGAGAAAGAGGTGGAAAGGTGGATTGCAGAGGGAATTCTCCTACCATGGAGAGGTGAAGTAAAAGGAGTGTTACCTTTGATGGCGGTGGTCCAGGCAACTAAAGGGAAAGTCAGACCAGTATTAGACTTTCGCGAGCTAAACAAATATGTCAAGAGCTATACAGGAAGCGACATTATCGATGTGTGTGATGAAAAAATGAGAAAATGGAGACAGTTGGCGGGAGGAACTGTGATAGTAGACCTGAAGTCGGCCTACCTACAATTGTATGTTGCAAAAAGGCTATGGCGATACCAACCAGTGCACTATAAAGGCAAAATTTACTGCCTGACTCGGTTGAGTTTTGGACTCAATGTTGCACCAAAAATTATGGCAGTAGTTCTAAAAACTGTGCTAATGAAGGGTGATAAGACGAGAGGAGCGACTGATTCATATATCGACGATATACTCATAGATGTGACAAAGGTATCGACAAAGGAAGTAGTCGATCATCTGAAGGAATTTGGACTAACAACAAAACCACCAGAACCCTTGGAAGGTGTGGCAGCGTTGGGCCTTAAATTGAAGGAGGGAAAAAAGTGAACTGGTATTTGGAAGAGGGAACGAGATCCCACTGATAACAGCAGATATGAGTAGGCGGGAGTTGTTTTCGATCAGTGGAAAATTGTTGGGACACTATCCCATTGCTGGGTGGCTACGACCGGCATGTAGCTATGTAAAGAGAAGAGCGAATGGGATAAATTGGGATGATAGAGTTGATGAAGGAACTGTCTCTGTGATACAAGAGATACTGGCTGAAGTAAAAAGAAATGACCCCGTGACAGGGACTTGGCACATCCCTAAAACAAAAACAGGAGTCGTGTGGTGTGATGCGAGCAGTATCGCCATAGGCACAATCGTGGAGATCAATGGTTTGGTGGCGGAAGATGCAGCATGGCTGAGGAAAAAAGATGATTTTAACCACATTAATGTAGCTGAGTTAGAGGCTGTGTTAAAGGGAGTGAATTTGGCTTTAAAGTGGGGATTAAGAGAGATGGAAGTGAGAACCGATTCAGCCACAGTATTGAGCTGGATAAACTCTGCAGTGGAGGAGAGCGGAAGAATACGGACGAAGGGTGCTGGAGAAATGATAATAAAGCGGAGATTAGGAATACTGCGACAACTGATAGATGAATTCGAATTACAAATAGAAGCAGTGTTTGTGCCTTCGGAGAAAAACAAGGCGGATGCACTAACGCGAGTAAATAAAAACTGGTTGATCAAGGAGGAGAACGAGTTTCCAACATGTTGTCTAGGGATTAACAAATTGGAGGAGTTGCATGGCATGCACCAGACAAATTTCTGAAGCATACGAAATTGGTTTAAATAGTTAATACCATACCCCAATCTCGTATCACAACAAACATCCCGAAAGGGATTTTCTCTGAGAAAACGATCTTAAGCGTATGTGAACACACTAAAGCCCTATTTAAACAGCACAGTTTTGAGGTGACGCAGCTAGCTGGACGGCGGAGGACGGATCCTGTGCCGCCGCCGCCGACGACGATGACGACGACCTCGCCGCTGCTGCTGCCGATTACTGACCTTTGCCCGCTGATACCTGACCTTTGCCTGCTGATTCCTGACTTTTGCCCGCTGATTCCTGACCTTGCCAGATCGCCAGTCTACTTACTACTATTGCTACTTTTAAAAGCCCTTCTCAGGGCTAAAAAGAGAAAGAATTCTTATATTTTAAACAGCTCTTCTTAGAGCTATCAGAAAGTCTCACCTCTCCTCTGCTGGGCCGCTTGCAGTGTCGGATCGAATTGGGTTGCTCACAGTATCATACGTTACTGTACTCTTGCTCCGCACCGTTCCTTGTCGGGTCGAATCTGTCCGTTCAAAGTGCTATCCTCGGGTCGAAACTACACATTCAGAGTGCCTTCGTCGGGTCGAATCTATCCATTCAAAGTGTCTCCGTCGGGTTGAATCTATGCATTCAAAGTGCCGTCATTGACGAGTCGAATCGGGTCTTTCTTAATATCATCCACTACCAGACCCTTACTCCGCATCTTTCCCTGTCAGGCCGTTCCCAGTACCGTTCATTGAAGGGTCGTGCTTTCGAACTACGCCAAACCGTTTCGTCCGTACCGTTCCTCAGGGTTTTGTCGCGTATCGTCTCTGTCGGGCCGCTACCGGTGTCGTCCATTACCAGCAAACAGATCGCCTCTGTCAGGCCGCTACCGGTGTCTTCCATTACCAGCAAACAGATCGCCTCTGTCGGACCGCTACCGGTGTCATCCATTACCAGTGTGGCGTTAGTTTGTATTTGCCTGTTGGAGTTGTCTGCCCCATTTAGTTTGCTGGTGCCCGCTAGGTGCTAGAGATTTAAGCGCCGGGTTCAAACCCTTTCGGCCTGTTCAGTTTCCTGTTTCAGCAACTACGAGCCACATGGGGTAGATTTTATCTAACCCCTCTCGTTGGGGCTCCGCCCCCCTTACATTACTGTAAGTTCTTTACAGCATGGACTATCGCTAGTCTCATGTCTGTACTCTTTTATGTTATAATGTACCATTCATGAATGTGTCTTTATCTTTATTTGTGTACCCCTTTATACATGTAACTCTTTTACTACGTTGTATCTACTGTTATCCATGTGCTGTATATATTAAATGTTTTGTCTGTGAACCTTCGTCGGAGTTATTTGTATGCAAAGTATGTATAACTTTGCACCTTCCTTATAACTGGTGATACCCCGAAGTGATATGAACACTTACCCTTTTTGGCCCAAGTCGACCATAAAAATGGTCGTAAAAGTACTCGGGACTTTCAACACGAACTTTAAAAAAAAAAAAAAAAAGAAAAAACGGTGACCCCCTCAAAGAAATTATTTCTTTTTTTTTCTCCGACAGTTATGGACACATTTTTTTTTTACAGCGCTGGATATCTTCTTCAAAATTTAAAAAAAGATTCAACACCAAGAATTATCTTGTTTACCGAGAGGAAATAGTTCAGCCATCAGCCAGGGACAGTTTGACACGTTCCCTCACCCTAGGGATACTGACATCTTCAATTCGGCGACTACTACTATGGATACGGACATTGCCACACCATATGACCGGAATGTCAACCAGGCTGCTCAACAGAATGTTTTTTTGCGACCCCCGAACGGAAAACGAAGTGTACATCAGAAATGTTCATTTCAGGACGCAATATACCGAAATTTGAACACAACTGGACAGCGGTGAATTTCGAGTTTTTTGTCCACACCACACTGAAACATTTGCTCCATATTTTTCCTCAAACTTTTGAAAATTGTACACCTGTACAGAAAATTTTTTTGCCAAAAGTTGAACCTGAAATATGGTTCGTAAAAATCTTTTAACTTTAGTTTCTTTTGAAACACCCTTTTAACGATCCCCGTCGTTTTTTGGCATTTTGTGCCTAACAAATTTTACCAGGAATTCACCAAATTCCTGGCCAAAGTCGGACCCACCATGGCCCGTAAAAGTACTTTGACTTGGCATTTTGTGCCTACCATTTTTTTTTTTCCAGGAGAAAAATTATTCCACAAGGATAAAAACAGTCCTTATTTCGACTAAGGAATTCGGAAGAAACTCGCCAGCACCAAGGTGAAGTTTTAAAATTGTAACCATACCACATAGGAACTTTTTCACACCGGACTTAAACATGAACATTCTTTTGTTTGTATTTTAAATTACATTCCTGTTTTTTCATGCTTTTATTTTTTAGTTTGTGGGAATATGTATGTGCAAATTTTATTTCTGTTTTTGGAACTTTGAACTTTGAACATTCGAGACTCTGTTCTTTTCCTTAAAGGAATACTTTTTTTGTCTGTCATGCTCTTCAGTAAATTTTTTAGCCCCGCTAAAAATTTAGGGGGGAGTATTTGTGGCGTTAGTTTGTATTTGTCTGGTGGAGTTGTCCCATTTAGTTTGCTGGTGCCCGCTAGGTGCTAGAGATTTAAGCGCCGGATTCAAACCCTTTCGGCCTCTTTTTCCTGTTTCAGCAACTACGAGCCACATGGGGTAGATTTTATCTAACCCCTCTCGTTGGGGCTCCGCCCCCCTTACATTACTGTAAGTTATTCACAGCATGGACTATCGCTAGTCTCATGTCTGTACTCATATATGTATATCTGTACCATTCATGAATGTGTCTTTATCTTTATTTGTGTACCCCTTTATATATGTAACTGTTTACCATGTACTTTGTATCTCGTCTTATCCATATGCTGTATATATTAAATGTTTTGTCTGTGAACCTTCGTCGGAGTTATTTGTATTCCAAGTATATATAACGTTGAACCTACGTTACACCAGCAAACAGATCGCCTCTGTCGGGCCGCTACCGGTGTCGTCCATTACCAGCAAACAGATCGCCTCTGTCGGACCGCTACCGGTGTCGTCCATTACCAGCAAACAGATCGCCTCTGTCGGACCGCTACCGGTGTCGTCCATTATCGCCTCTGTCGGACCGCTACCGGTGTCGTCCATTACAAGCAAACAGATCGCCTCTGTCGGACCGCTACCGGTGTCGTCCATTACAAGCAAACAGATCGCCTCTGTCGGGCCGCTACCGGTGTCGTCCATTACCAGCAAACAGATCGCCTCTGTCGGACCGCTACCGGTGTCGTCCATTACCAGCAAACAGATCGCCTCTGTCGGACCGCTACCGGTGTCGTCCATTACCAGCAAACAGATCGCCTCTGTCGGACCGCTACCGGTGTCGTCCATTACCAGCAAACAGATCGCCTCTGTCGGACCGCTACCGGTGTCGTCCATTACCAGCAAACAGATCGCCTCTGTCGGACCGCTACCGGTGTCGTCCATTACCAGCAAACAGATCGCCTCTGTCGGACCGCTACCGGTGTCGTCCATTACAAGCAAACAGATCGCCTCTGTCGGACCGCTACCGGTGTCGTCCATTACAAGCAAACAGATCGCCTCTGTCGGACCGCTACCGGTGTCGTCCATTACAGCAAACAGATCGCCTCTGTCGGACCGCTACCGGTGTCGTCCATTAAGCAAACAGATCGCCTCTGTCGGACGCTACCGGTGTCGTCCATTACAGCAAACAGATCGCCTCTGTCGGACCGCTACCGGTGTCGTCCATTACCAGCAAACAGATCGCCTCTGTCGGACCGCTACCGGTGTCGTCCATTACAGCAAACAGATCGCCTCTGTCGGGCCGCTACCGGTGTCGTCCATTACCAGCAAACAGATCGCCTCTGTCGGACCGCTACCGGTGTCGTCCATTACCAGCAAACAGATCGCCTCTGTCGGACCGCTACCGGTGTCGTCCATTACAGCAAACAGATCGCCTCTGTCGGACCGCTACCGGTGTCGTCCATTACAAGCAAACAGATCGCCTCTGTCGGACCGCTACCGGTGTCGTCCATTACAGCAAACAGATCCGGTGTCGTCCATTACAGCAAACAGAGTCGTCCATTACCAGCAAACAGATCGCCTCTGTCGGACCGCTACCGGTGTCGTCCATTACCAGCAAACAGATCGCCTCTGTCGGACCGCTACCGGTGTCGTCCATTACAAGCAAACAGATCGCTCTGTCCCGCTACCGGTGTCGTCCATTACCAGCAAACAGATCGCCTCTGTCGGACCGCTACCGGTGTCGTCCATTACAGCAAACAGATCGTCTCTGTCGGGCCGCTACCGGTGTCGTCCATTACCAGCAAACAGATCGCCTCTGTCGGGCCGCTACCAGTGTCATCCATTACCAGCAAACAGATCGTCTCTGTCGGGCCGCTACCGGTGTCATCCATTAAAAGCAAAAAGATATAAAATCGACGCATTCGAATCAGACGGCGTACACAGCTCCTGAACATAATACCTTAACATTGCTGTACAATTACAGACAATAAAAAAACTTATTTGAATTGAAATGTCACTCACTCGTTTGTCTTTTCTCTTTTGCTTTGTGTTGTGTGGGACTATTGTATAAAAAGTTCGTGTGGTCGACCCTGTTATCGACCCAACGACACGTTATTAAAAAAAAAAATATTGTGTAGCAAGATTGAAAATTAATAAAATAACATTGAATTTGGTATTTTTAGCAAGCTCCTAACGGGTCAAATGATGCCTGATAGTTTGCAAGTTTGAAAAATTTGCTTAACTTCAAATACAGAAAATCAAGGCTTGAAAACAATTAAAAAAGGCGTCCAAACAAGGCATTTTCAGTTTGTTTTGACAGGTGTAAAAAAAAAAACCTTAAAACGCATGTAGAACGCCTTAAAACTATGAAATTAACATTCCAATTGTTGTTTTCAGTTAAGGGCCATGCCCGTACATACTACCTGATAGTTGTTACGTTGGAAAAGTTAGAGGGAGTTTTTGGTATCGGTGTTTTTTTTATTTTTCAGTTTGTTTTGACGAGAGTAAAAAGAACCTTTGCCGGACCCCTTAAAACTATGAAATTAACATTCCAACTGTTGTTGACAGAAAAGGGCCATGCCTGTACATATAACCTGATAGTTGTTACGTTGGAAAAGTTTTTTGGAAATTTTCCAAATCGGAGTTTGAAAGGCTTTTTTCTAAACGCGTTATTAAAAAAAACTGTGTATACTATCAAAAATACAAGCAAACAGATCGCCTCTGTCGGGCCGTCCGTGTGTCCATTACCACAGATCGCCTCTGTCGGACCGCTACCGGTGTCGTCCATTACCAGCAAACAGATCGCCTCTGTCGGACCGCTACCGGTGTCGTCCATTACCAAACAGATCGCCTCTGTCGGGCCGCTACCGGTGTCGTCCATTACAAGCAAACAGATCGCCTCTGTCGGGCCGCTACCGGTGTCGTCCATTACCAGCAAACAGATCGTCTCTGTCGGACCGCTACCGTGTCGTCCATTACCAGCAAACAGATCGCCTCTGTCGGACCGCTACCGGTGTCGTCCATTACAGCAAACATTCAGTTCCATTACAGCAAACAGATCGCCTCTGTCGGACCGCTACCGGTGTCGTCCATTACAAGCAAACAGATCGCCTCTGTCGGACCGCTACCGGTGTCGTCCATTACAAGCAAACAGATCGCCTCTGTCGGACCGTTACCAGTGTCGTCCATTACCAGCAAACAGATCGCCTCTGTCGGGCCGCTAGTCCATTACCAGCAAACAGATCGCCTCTGTCGGACCGCTACCGGTGTCGTCCATTACCAGCAAACAGATCGCCTCTGTCGGACCGCTACCGGTGTCGTCCATTACCAGCAAACAGATCGTCTCTGTCGGGCCGCTACCAGTGTCATCCATTACCAGCAAACAGATCGCCTCTGTCGGACCGCTACCAGTGTCATCCATTACCAGCAAACAGATCGCCTCTGTCGGACCGCTACCGGTGTCGTCCATTACCAGCAAACAGATCGCATCTGTCGGACCGCTACCAGTGTCGTCCATTACCAGCAAACAGATCGCCTCTGTCGGACCGCTACCGGTGTCGTCCATTACCAGCAAACAGATCGCCTCTGTCGGACCGCTACCAGTGTCGTCCATTACCAGCAAACAGATCGCCTCTGTCGGACCGCTACCAGTGTCATCCATTACCAGCAAACAGTCGCCTCTGTCGGCCGCTACCGGTGTCGTCCATTACCAGCAACAGATCGCCTCTGTCGACCGCTACCAGTGTCGTCCCCCAGCAAACAGATCGCCTCTGTCGGACCGCTACCGGTGTCGTCCATTACCAGCAAACAGATCGCCTCTGTCGGACCGCTACCGGTGTCGTCCATTACCAGCAAACAGATCGCTCTGTCGGACCGGTCGTCCATTACCAGCAAACAGATCGCCTCTGTCGGACCGCTACCGTGTCGTCCATTACCAGCAAACAGATCGCCTCTGTCGGACCGCTACGGTGTCGTCCATTACAGCAAACAGATCGTCTCTGTCGCTACCGGTGTCGTCCATTACCGGTGTCGTCCATTAAAAGCAAAAAGATCGCCTCTGTCGGGCCGCTACCAGTGTCATCCATTACCAGCAAACAGATCGTCTCTGTCGGGCCGCTACCGGTGTCGTCCATTACCAGCAAACAGATCGTCTCTGTCGGGCCGCTACCGGTGTCGTCCATTACCAGCAAACAGATCGCCTCTGTCGGGCCGCTACCAGTGTCATCCATTACCAGCAAACAGATCGTCTCTGTCGGGCCGCTACCGGTGTCATCCATTAAAAGCAAAAAGATATAAAATCGACGCATTCGAATCAGACGGCGTACACAGCTCCTGAACATAATACCTTAACATTGCTGTACAATTACAGACAATAAAAAACTTATTTGAATTGAAATGTCACTCACTCGTTTGTCTTTTCTCTTTTGCTTTGTGTTGTGTGGGACTATTGTATAAAAAGTTCGTGTGGTCGACCCTGTTATCGACCCAACGACACGTTATTAAAAAAAAAAATATTGTGTAGCAAGATTGAAAATTAATAAAATAACATTGAATTTGGTATTTTTAGCAAGCTCCTAACGGGTCAAATGATGCCTGATAGTTTGCAAGTTTGAAAAATTTGCTTAACTTCAAATACAGAAAATCAAGGCTTGAAAACAATTAAAAAAGGCGTCCAAACAAGGCATTTTTCAGTTTGTTTTGACAGGTGTAAAAAAAAAAAAACCCTTAAAAACGCATGTAGAACGCCTTAAAACTATGAAATTAACATTCCAATTGTTGTTTTCAGTTAAGGGCCATGCCCGTACATACTACCTGATAGTTGTTACGTTGGAAAAGTTAGAGGGAGTTTTTGGTATCGGTGTTTTTTTTATTTTTCAGTTTGTTTTGACGAGAGTAAAAAGAACCTTTGCCGGACCCCTTAAAACTATGAAATTAACATTCCAACTGTTGTTGACAGAAAAGGGCCATGCCTGTACATATAACCTGATAGTTGTTACGTTGGAAAAGTTTTTGGAAATTTTCCAAATCGGAGTTTGAAAGGCTTTTTTCTAAACGCGTTATTAAAAAAAAAACTGTGTATACTATCAAAAATTAATAAAATAACATTGAATTTGGTATTTTCAGCAAGCCCTTAACGGGTCTAATGATGCCTGATAGTTTGCAAGTTTGAAAATTTTGGTTAACTTTAAAAAATTTGCTTAAATTCATATACTGAAAATCGAGCGTCAAAAACAAGCCAAAAGGCCTTCAAAACAGGCCTTTTTTCAGGTTGATTTGTCGTATGTAAAAAAAAACTTAAAAACGCCCGGCGGACCCCTTAAAACAATGAAATTTACATTCCAATTGTTGTTTCTAGTTAGGGGCCGTCCCCGGACACCTTACCTGATAGTTGGTACGTTGGAAAACTTTGGGGCAATTTTCCAAATCGGGGTTTGAAGCGATTTTTTTTTACTTCCAAACAGACTATGAAAAAACAAATAAAACGGTGTAACACTATCGAAAATTAATAAAATAACATTGAATTTGGTATTTTTAGCAAGCCCCTAACGGGTCTAATGATACCTGATAGTTTGCAAGTTTGAAAATTTTGGTTAACTTTAAAAATTTTGCTTAAATTCATATACTTGAAATCGAGCGTCAAAAACAAGCGAAAAAGCCTTCAAAACAGGCCTTTTTTCAGGTTGATTTCAGGCATGTAAAAAAAAACTTAAAAACGCCCGGCGGACCCCTTCAATCTATAAAATTAATATTCCAATTGTTGTTTCTAGTTAGGGGCCGTCCCCGGACACCTTACCTGATAGTTGGTTTGTTGGAAACTTTGAGGCAATTTTCCAAATCGGGGTTTGAAGCGATTTTTTTTACTTCCAAACAGGCTATTAAAAAACAAAAAAAAACGGAGTAACACTATCGAAAATTAATAAAATAACATTGAATTTGGTATTTTTAGCAAGCCCCTAACGGGTCTAATGACGCCTGATAGTTTGCAAGTTTGAAAATTTTGGTTAACTTTAAAAATTTTGCTTAAATTCATCTACTTGAAATCGAGCGTCAAAAAGCCTTCAAAACAGGCCTTTTTCAGGTTGATTTCAGGCGTGTAAAAAAAACTTAAAAACGCCCGGCGGACCCCTTAAATCTATGAAATTAACATTCCAATTGTTGTTTCTAGTTAGGGGTCGTCCCCGGACACCTTACCTGATAGTTGGTTTGTTGGAAAACTTTGGGGCAATTTTCCAAATCGGGGTTTGAAGCGATTTTTTTACTTCCAAACAGGCTATTAAAAAACAAAAAAAACGGTGTAACAGTATCGAAAATTAATAAAATAACATTGAATTTGGTATTTTTAGCAAGCCCCTAACGGGTCTAATGATACCTGATAGTTTGCAAGTTTGAAAATTTTGGTTAACTTTAAAAATTTTGCTTAAATTCATATACTTGAAATCGAGCGTCAAAAACAAGCGAAAAAGCCTTCAAAACAGGCCTTTTTTCAGGTTGATTTCAGGCATGTAAAAAAAAACTTAAAAACGCCCGGCGGACCCCTTAAATCTATGAAATTAACATTCCAATTGTTGTTTCTAGTTAGGGGCCGTCCCCGGACACCTTACCTGATAGTTGGTTTGTTGGAAAACTTTGAGGCAATTTTCCAAATCGGGGTTTGAAGCGATTGTTTTACTTCCAAACAGGTTATTAAAAAACAAAAAAAACGGTGTAACACTATCGAAAAATAATAAAATAACATTGAATTTGGTATTTTTAGCAAGCCCCTAACGGGTCTAATGACGCCTGATGGTTTGCAAGTTTGAAAATTTTGGTTAACTTGCTTAATTGTTAATTTGCTTAAATTCATATACTTGAAATCGAGCGTCAAAAACAAGCCAAAAAGCCTTCAAAACAGGCCGTTTTTCAGGTTGATTTCAGGCATGTAAAAAAAACTTAAAAACGCCCGGCGGACCCCTTAAATCTATGAAATTAATATTCCAATTGTTGTTTCTAGTTAGGGGCCGTCCCCGGACACCTTACCTGATAGTTGGTTTGTTGGAAAACTTTGAGGCAATTTTCCAAATCGGGGTTTGAAGCGATTTTTTTACTATCAAACGGGTTATTAAAAAAACAAAAAAAAACGGTGTAACACTATCGAAAATTAATAAAATAACATTGAATTTGGTATTTTTAGCAAGCCCCTAACGGGTCTAATGACGCCTGATAGTTTGCAAGTTTGAAAATTTTGGTTAACTTTAAAAATTTTGCTTAAATTCATATACTTGAAATCGAGCGTCAAAAACAAGCCAAAAAGCCTTCAAAACAGGCCTTTTTTCAGGTTGATTTCAGGCATGTAAAAAAAACTTAAAAACGCCCGGCGGACCCCTTAAATCTATGAAATTAACATTCCAATTGTTGTTTCTAGTTAGGGGCCGTCCCGGACACCTTACCTGATAGTTGGTTTGTTGGAAAACTTTGAGGCAATTTTCCAAATCGGTGTTTGAAGCGATTTTTTTTACTATCAAACGGGTTATTAAAAAACAAAAAAAACGGTGTAACACTATCGAAAATTAATAAAATAACATTGAATTTGGTATTTTTAGCAAGCCCCTAACGGGTCTAATGACGCCTGATAGTTTGCAAGTTTGAAAATTTTGGTTAACTTTAAAAATTTTGCTTAAATTCATATACTTGAAATCGAGCGTCAAAAACAAGCCAAAAGCCTTCAAAACAGGCCTTTTTTCAGGTTGATTTCAGGCATGTAAAAAAAAACTTAAAAACGCCCGGCGGAAACCTTAAATCTATGAAATTAACATTCCAATTGTTGTGTCTAGTTAGGGGCCGTTTCCGGACACCTTACCTGATAGTTGGTTTGTTGGAAAACTTTGAGGCAATTTTCCAAATCGGGGTTTGAAGCGATTTTTTTACTTCCAAACGGCTATTAAAAAACAAACAAAACGGTGTGACACTATCGAAAATTATTAAAATAACATTGAATTTGGTATTTTTAGCAAGCCCCTAAAGGGTCTAATAACGCCTGATAGTTTGCAAGTTTGAAAATTTTGGTTAACTTTAAAAATTTTGCTTAAATTCATATACTTGAAATCGAGCGTCAAAAAACAAGCAAAAAGCCTTCAAAACAGGCCTTTTTTCAGGTTGATTTCAGGCATGTAAAAAAAAACTTAAAAACGCCCGGCGGACCCCTTAAATCTATGAAATTAACATTCCAATTGTTGTTTCTAGTTAGGGGCCGTCCCCGGACACCTTACCTGATAGTTGGTTTGTTGGAAAACTTTGAGGCAATTTTCCAAATCGGGGTTTGAAGCGATTTTTTTACTTCCAAACGGCTATTAAAAAACAAAAAAAACGGTGTAACACTATCGAAAATTAATAAAATAACATTGAATTTGGTATTTTTAGCAAGCCCCTAACGGGTCTAATGACGCCTGATAGTTTGCAAGTTTGAAAATTTTGGTTAACTTTAAAAATTTTGCTTAAATTCATATACTTGAAATCGAGCGTCAAAAACAAGCGAAAAAGCCTTCAAAACAGGCCTTTTTTCAGGTTGATTTCAGGCATGTAAAAAAAAAACTTAAAAACGCCCGGCGGACCCCTTAAATCTATGAAATTAACATTCCAATTGTTGTTTCTAGTTAGGGGCCGTCCCCGGAAACCTTACCTGATAGTTGGTTTGTTGGAAAACTTTGAGGCAATTTTCCAAATTTTGAAGCGATTTTTTTACTATCAAACGGGTTATTAAAAAACAAAAAAAAACGGTGTAACACTATCGAAAATTAATAAAATAACATTGAATTTGGTATTTTTAGCAAGCCCCTAACGGGTCTAATGACGCCTGATAGTTTGCAAGTTTGAAAATTTTTGGTTAACTTTAAAAATTTTGCTTAAATTCATATACTTGAAATCGAGCGTCAAAAACAAGCGAAAAAGCCTTCAAAAACAGGCCTTTTTTTCAGGTTGATTTCAGGCATGTAAAAAAAACTTAAAAACGCCCGGCGGACCCCTTAAATCTATGAAATTAACATTCCAATTGTTGTTTCTAGTTAGGGGCCGTCCCCGGACACTTACCTGATAGTTGGTTTGTTGGAAAACTTTGAGGCAATTTTCCAAATCGGGGTTTTGAAGCGATTTTTTTACTTCCAAACGGCTATTAAAAAACAAAAAAAAACTGTGTGACACTATCGAAAATTAATAAAATAACATTGAATTTGGTATTTTTAGCAAGCCCCTAACGGGTCTAATGACGCCTGATAGTTTGCAAGTTTGAAAATTTTGGTTAACTTTAAAAATTTTGCTTAAATTCATATACTTGAAATCGAGCGTCAAAAAACAAGCCAAAAAGCCTTCAAAACAGGCCTTTTTTTCAGTTGATTTCAGGCATGTAAAAAAACATAAAAACGCCCGACGGACCCCTTAAATCTATGAAATTAACATTCCAATTGTTGTTTTCTAGTTAGGGGCCGTCCCCGGACACCTTACCTGATAGTTGGTTTGTTGGAAACTTTGAGGCAATTTTCCAAATCGGGGTTTGAAGCGATTTTTTACTTCCAAACGGCTTATAAAAACAAAAAACGGTGTAACACTATCGAAAATTAATTAAATAACATTGAATTTGGTATTTTTAGCAGCCCCTAACGGGTCTAATGACGCTGATAGTTTTTTGCAAGTTGATTTAAAATTTTGGTTTAACTTTAAAAAATTTCTTAAATTCATATACTTGAAATCGAGCGTCAAACAAGCCAAAAAAGCTTCAAAACAGGCCTTTTTTTCAGGTTGATTCAGGCATGTAAAAAAAAACTTAAAAACGCCCGGCGGAACCCCTTAAATCTAATGAAATTAACATTCTCATTATTGTTGTTTCTTAGTTTAGGGGCCGTCCCCGTGACACCTTTACCTTGAAAGTTGGTTTTGTTTGGAAGAACTTTTGAGCCATATTTTCCAAATCGGGGTTTTGGAAACGATTTTTTTTACTTCCAATACGCTATTAAAAAATCAAAAAAAAACGTGTGTAGCAGCTATAGAAAATTGAACAATATTACAATTTGAATTTGGTTATTTTTAGCAAGCCCTAATTCGGTCTATTTTTATAAATGACGATCTGGAAAAGTTTGCAAGTTTTTGAATAATTTTGGTTAAACTTTATAAAATTTTGCTTTAAATTCAATTTATCTGAATCAAAATCGATTTGCGTTTTCAAACAGGTCGAAAAAAAGCCTTTTCTAAAACTACAGGTTTGGCTTTTTTTTTTTTTCCCAGGTTGATTTCTTCAGCATGTATTAAAAACAAATCTTTATTAAAAAACGCTAAAAACGTCTTTCCTGTTTTTTTACTTTTTCTTGTTTTTTTGGTGGATACTCTCTACTTTAAAATTATAGTTATATATTTTAACATTCCAATTGTTGTTTCCTTAGTTTTAGGTTGGCTCGTTCCCCGATCTACCTTTTTTTTTCCTTTTTTCTTTGAAAAAATTTAAATGTTGGTTATTTGTTTGGAAAATATAATCCTTTGAGGCAAATTTTTTTTCCAAATCTGGGGTTTGATTAATGATTGTTTTTTAAAAAATAAAAACTGTCTCAAACGCTATTAAATTTTAATAATTAAATAAATAAAACAATAAGATGGAAATAAAATTTAAACGGTTGTGGATCTATTCACATATTATCTTTTATATTTTTTTTTTTTAGAATAAAATTTTTAATAATATATAATTAACTTGAAAGGTTTTTTTTTGTTTTTTGGTATTTTTTTTTTTTTTTTTTTAGTCTCAAAGCTCCTCTTCCTAACGGTGTTCTTATTTTATATGACTTTTTGGCCTTTTTGGATATTGTTTTTGCAAGTTTTGAATATGGTAATTATAAAATTTTTTGGTTATTTCATTTTTAAATATAATTTTTGCTTATTCATAATATTTTTTTTGTTTTTGAAAAAATGCCGTATTGTTTGTTCGTTTTTTTTTTTTAAAATTTAAATAAATTTATAAAATAATATTTTAAATAAATGAAATTATAAAAAAATTAAAATATAAAATTAATTATAACATGTCGAAATAATGAGAAATAAAAGTCTTTTTCTTGTTTTTTATGGTTTTTTTTTTTGTTTTATTTATTTTTTTTCTTTTTTTGTTTTTTGGATCTTTTTTTTGTTTATATTTGTGGTTTTTATCTTCGGATTGTTTTTTTTTTGTTTTCTTGAGTAATTCATTTTTTTTTTTTTTATAATTTCTCCTCTCCCTGTCTTTCTTTATCTTTATCTTTTCTTTTTCCTTCTTTTCTTTTCTTTTCTTTCCTTCCCTCTTTTTTTTTTTTTTTTTTTTTTTTTTTTTTTTTTTCTTCTCTTTCTCTTTTCTTTCTCTTTCTTTCTTTTTTTTCCTCCCTCTTTCTTTTTTCTTTCCCCCCCCTTCCTTTTCTCTCCTTTCTCTTTTTCTCTCCTCCCTTTTTTCTCCCCCCTTTTTTTTCTCCTTTCCCCCTCCCCTCTTCCTCCGTCTTCTCGTTGGGTTTCCTTTTCGACACCCACTCGTCAGCTTCTTTGTTTTTCTGCATTTTCCCTCCTCCTTCCCCCCTCCCTCTTGTCCCCTCCTCTTTTCCCCCCTTCTTCTTTCAAATCTACTTTTCATTCACCGAAGCGCCTCCCATTCATTTGGTTCCATTTTAGTTTTGTTCTTTGAGCTGAGTTTTTTCCTACCCCTCGCTGTGTTCTTCCATGGGCAATTCCTTGTCGTTCTGAAATTTCATCAGCTTTCTTTCCTCTAACAGCTGGACTTTTCTTCTTAACTGTACGGTTTTTTGAGTTTAGTCTTTATATCTTGTATTTGTCTTCAGTATCGTTATATATTTCTCGGCTTTTACTTTTCTTAACTCCCCGTCCTTTTCTTTTGTGTATTTTCCTGTTCTTATCCAGTCGCTTACATTCCATATTCACGCGTCTTAGTATTTCTTTTTATTTTTTTTCCTTTCTTCTCTTTTTTTTTTTGTTTTTTTTTTGTTTTTTTTTTTTTTTTTTTTTTTTTTTTTTTCTTTTATTTTCTTTTTTTTTTGTTTCTTGGTCCTCCTTTCCTTCTCTCTTCTTCTTTTCCTTTCCCTTTCTTTTCTTATTCTCTTCTTCTCTTCTTATTTTTCCCCTCTTTCTTTCCTTTTCTTCTCCTTTCTCTCCTTCTTTTTCTTTCTTTCCTTCCTT
>CM042179.1:18374940-18538795 GCA_023376005.1 Doryteuthis pealeii
ACTACCGTTCAAACAATTAACACCTAATTAACCACAAAATTGACTATCAAAGAGAAAACCAGAAAAGAGAAAGTAAGAAAGAGAGAGAAAAAGAGGAAATTTAAATCTTCAGTACAAAATTAAAACAATATTTAATTGTCTGCGAGCTTTTCATTTTTCCTTATTAACAAGTTAAACAAAAAGCATAAAAAGAAATGTTTGTACCAATTAAAATGTTATGTTAAGTGAACAAGAGAAAGTTTACCTGTTTTAAAGTAACCACGATTCCAATTTATTAGTTGACTATGAGTAACTATAGCAACAACAACTCAAGGAAGTAACCTCAGAAGTAATAACTATAGCTATCTTCAAATTTAAATAGCTCATATCCTTTTGGACTAATATGATTTTGTTTTGGGTTTTATTGAAGTATATTGACGTAAATTACAAATCAAAATAAATTGATATATTTATGTGATTATTCATTTTTTTTTCAATTTCGTATTTAAAAGTAAATAAATGAATTGATTTAAAAATAAAATTAAATTTAAATTTTAACAAGGATGCTAATCCAAATTCCCACAATTTTTAAAATCCTAAAACTATAAATAATTTAATCAGCATAAATTTAATGTAATAATATTAATAAAGAAACAAAATCAATCAGAATTTTTGAATTACCAAAATCTACTTTAGAATTAGTAAAATGAGTTCAAACTTTTTCTAAAATGCATCCTTTTTTCTTTAATTATTTTTAAAACATTGAATAAACTTAAAAAATAAATTAGAAATCTTAAATGAAATCGGTTATCAATTAAATCTGTTATCAATAAGCATTACCAAAAAAACGTTGAATATGTAATTAAGAATTCTTCAGACAATGTTGAATATATTGTCTTTGAAAACAATAAATATTTTGACAGCTTTGAAAAAAATGTTTTGTTCCTTAATTTTTTTAGAAAATTATTTTGTAAATCTTAAAGAACTCACATTCCTTATTTTTAGAGAATCTATCTAAGATTTACAGAATTAAAAGTTTAGATAATTAAATCCAACACATAAACTATCTATTTAGAGAATACCTGCAAAGGGCCATACATTTTTCTTAAAAGTATTGGGAATTTGTCAATAAAAAGATAATTACGAGTAAGAGGCTACATTGTGGTATGTATACACTATTATTGAATAATAAAAGGAAATTAATCCACAGTATGAAATAATGATTAAAATGAAAAAACAAAAGATCGTTTTACAAACTGAAATGGGCTCACAGGAGAGGGGTGCAAACCCGTTTCAGGGCCTTTCTCTCGATGTTTATAAAAAGCAACACCGGCCCTCCTCATTAATTATATGAGACCCTCGTAATATCATGCATCGACCGCACGTTTATTTTAAATAAAAATTCATTTTATTTTTAGTATAGACAGTGCATTTTTTGATTAATTTCCAACATTGACAGCAGCGTTCTGTTCTTTGCTAACGTCAGTTTGTCCCGTCCTTATTTTGTTGCATGACCGACCCACGTGCGGTCGAGCATGATATTACGAGAGTCCTCATATATGAATGAGAAGGACCAACGGTGTTGCTTTTTTTAAACCGTCGAGAGAAAGGCCCCGAAAACGGTTTGCACACTCTCCCTGATGAGCCCATTCATTTTGGTAAACATCTTTTGTTTTTTCATTTTATCATATTCACATATTATGGATGTAAATTGTTTGTTGATGTATACATATTTAGTGTAAATTGGTCAAACAGGATGAGTGTGTTACATGAAGTTTGACTTTATAATACTATACTTTCTTGAATAAAAATAGGCCCCTCACAAGCCTGTTAACTAAAGGAAATTGAGCATTTATAGAGAATAAGAAGCATGATTTTGGAAAAAAATTAAATAATGTTTATAATGCAAATATTTCTCATCAGTTATATTGAAAAATAACACAGGACATTCTAACAAATAAATTTTTAAGCAAATTATTAAATGCATTAATACTTTTAAATGGCATTACCAAAAAGAATTGATATAACAAATAAAAAAGGAATGCATTAATATGAAGAAAAAAATTCATTTGAAAAAGAATGATTAAATAATTTCTTAAAATGTAAAATGTTATTATAAACACTGATGAAGAAGAAAGGAAATAAGGATAAGGGAAATTTAAATAGAATTGAAGATGCGTTCTAGCTATTCTGTTATTTATCATACTGTTGAAAATCAAACAAATATTTCATATCCCTTTACTCAGTATTTTTTACAAAACTAGGTCCACAATATGTTTTGTTTATTGCTAAAAAGTAAATAAAACTTTGTACTGTATGTTTGTCATCCCAATTCAAGTTATGTTCATTAAAGAAAAATGTCCATGTCTACAATGATTTGATTAAGTTTAATGGAGAGTAAGTATCATTCTAAGGAATAAAATAAGTTGACACAAGTTCAGTAACCCTGACAAAGCACGTTTGTGTTCATTTCAACTATATGTCCTAAAGAAGTAAGCATAATCATCTGTTCTCCCTTCAGCTATTAAATGATTAGATGAGGAAGATTGCGGTTCTTTACCTTAGCAAGGCAACCAGTCTAGGAACAAGAAGAAACATCTGAATTCAAACCAGCTTACTCCACTAAAATTACCTTAAAGATCACATCTATTTACTATTTAATAGTAAAATCATAAAAAGATTAGGTGTAATTACTGTAGGCCCATTTTATGCTTTAGGAAGACTGACAAATTACATATCCAATGCTGAAGACTAATTTTACTTACACCTTACGTACTTTACAACCTGATATAAACAAAAAAAGTAGAGACACACAAAGGTCAGGCATAAACATATAATATACACAAATATTAAAAATAAAAATGTCTAACAATTCAACAAAACAAAAGGAATTCTCAAAGAATTCACATATGACAGAAAAATATGGTAAATGCAGGAAACAAAGAGGAAAACTTTCACATTTAAAATGGCACAAATTTACCTTATAATTAAGAGGAAAATGAGTTATCTTTAGGCAAGTTGCGTTTATATATATTTTATATATAGGTTGTACACAACTACTAACTTTAAACAAAACTCAACACAAATGAAAAAAATGAAGTCGTATTAAAAAAACAATCTGTATAAATAGATACATAATGTAGAAAGCATACCTGGCATAGTCTTTCTTTTATATTGTGGTATTAATAGTTATATTTTATCTTCTGTCATTGCTGATCAGGAGCTGACTTTTGTTGTGACGGACTCTTGCTGTCATCCTCAGCAATACTGAAAAAATTCCCGCTTCTTCTTTTGGCGCCAATTTTGAATTCAGCGTCTGGTGTTCCGTTACTGCATTTTTGGATCTTACTCCCCCTTTTTAAAAACAATCAGCAACTGCCATTTATAACCAATACAATCTAATTCACAAATAATCAACTTTCATGCTAGTCTAGAAATTCTATAACTACGAAAGCTTTACTTTACAAAAAAAGAATAATTCTAAAAATGTAAATACATTTCAGAATAAAAACCATAATATGTACAAATTTTTGCGCATAAAAAAGGAAATGATTTAACTTCATTCGCACAGTTTATAGCTTTGACAAATACTAAGAACTCTTTGGACATAGGGCATTTAGTTCAAAGTCTCTTTTAAAAGGAGCTCCTTTACTACCCATGACATCTTTGTATTTTTGGAGTTTAAACAGATTTTTCCTTTATATTTGTGGTGTTTTATAAGACAAGAAAGAACTATTTGATTTGTGCAGTCACAGAAGAAACCTGAAATTTCCAAAAACATCTTCTAAAATGAAACATCGAATAAATGTAGTAACTGCAGCCTGAAAGGGTGAGAAATTTAAAGGCATTTTAATGTAAGAAAATTTTTTCAAATAATTTTCAATTTATACCATCACTATTGATTAGGGTAGCATATCATTTAATCTAAAGTACCTACTAATTCTGTATGGCAAGCAACCAGACACATAGACACACAGACACCACGATGATGCTGTTGAGATTTGAATATCTTTCTGAATTTACAAAATACAAGATCAAATCCAAAGTGTGAATACTATAACAGCCATTCTTATTGGCTAAGACAATCACATTCCAAATCCACTTATAGTAAGGTATCTCTTCTATGCATCAATCCTCAATTGGTACCACACCTTTTGGAGGGTATTGATTAATCTGACTTTCAAAGCAACTTGCCACTGAAAAAATAAAAACTTTCTTGGCAGGAAAATTAAAATTTCAAAACAAAATTCTTGTAATTTATTTTACAACAACACCTTTTTTAATTGAATTCTCAACTTAAATGCTAAATAAACTCATAACAGAGTAACTTATCTTTTCCATTAAAAATATTTGCTTAATTTAAAAAAGTACAATTCCACTATTATAACTTTTTAGACCAGTGAATCACACCTATCACACAGGAACTTAAAATTACTTATCCACCAACACAGGTAGCTCAAGTGTTGCAAAGGATTCTTCTCATCTTCTGAATTGGACTGGAGCAATGGATGTTTCATACACCATTTGGACTGAGCAAAAGGATGTTTTTCATTACACCATTTGAACTGAGCAATAGATTTCATTACACCATTTTGGGACTACATGATGTTTTCAATTACATCATTTTTGGGACTGGAGCAATCGATGTTTCATTACACCATTTGACTGAACAATAGATGTTTCATTACCACCATTTGGGACTGAGCAATGGATGTTTTCATTACACCATTTTGGGACTGGAGCCAATGGATTGTTTCATACACCATTTTGGACTGAGCAATGGATTTTTCATTTACACCATTTGGGACTGGAGCAATGATGTTCTTCATTACACATTTGACGGACAATGGACTGTTTTCATTACACCATTTTGGGACTGGAGCAATGGATGTTTTCATACAACCATTTTGGACTGAGAATGGATGTTTTCATTACACATTTTGGCTGAGCAAATGGATGTTTTCATTACACCATTTGGACTGAGCAATGATGTTTCATACCACCGAATTGGGACATGGAGCAATGGATGTCATTACAACCATTTTGGATGAGCAAAAACATGTTCATTACACCATTTTGGGATGGAGCAAGATGTTTTCATTACACCATTTGGACGAGCAAGGATTTTTCACTTACACCATTGGACTGAGCAAGATGTTTCATACACCATTTGGGATGTAGCAATGGATTTTTTCATACACCATTTTGGACTGGAGCAATGGATGTTTATACACCATTTGGACTGGACAATGATGTTTTCATACAACCATTTTGGGGACTGAAGCAATGGATGTTTATCATTACACATATTACAGTTCATTTTGAGTAAGCATCTACAACAATCAAAAACAATTTCTCAAAAAATGACCAGAATAATCATGTGGATTCTCACCCAGGTGACTGGAATTCCAGCAATGATATGGAGCTTTCATGGGTGTTTTGATCAAGCATCCAGCCTCATAGCCCGCAGCCTCTCAATGTCCATGTCTAAATTTGGCTTACCATACAAAACTTCAAAGCAATGGCCTTCACTGCAACAATCCTTATGTGTCTGTGGAGCGTGCAACACTTTCAATCTTATTTAACAGGATGACAACCCTTCTTCCCATCAGTATTGTACCATCCCTCACTTTCTTGTTTGTATAATCCTCTTACTTTCATGTATATTCAACCTGCTAAAATTCAAGTCTCACCTTCTGATCTCCACCCACTCCACAGTTTCAACCACATCTCAGTTCCAATATTATAAGAGAATCTAGTTTTGTTCAGAAGTTTTCATTTGATTAATTAAAGGAAGAAATCAATTTGTTGTAGTCAATTTTACATTTGGTTGCCAAAGACAAAAAGTTTCCAGAAAAAAAGATCAAAGACTCTATGAAGGCCCCCCCACCCTTGCATAGATGAAAAAAAATTGTTTTTTAGCCCAATCAAAGTGCTGGGCAAATACATTTCAAGACTCATCAAGTGAGTATATAACTTCACTGTGGTTGCTGGGCAACAGTCAGTCGTGGTCAACTAAATGCAGGAGACATGTAGCCAGCAAAATTGAGTTGGCCTAAGGTGGCAGCTCCTCACAAGTAGCAATTCGGATCTGATTCCCACAATAAAGTGACACTCTTCATGATGGCAAGTAGTCTGCTCCTCAGACAGTGGCCTCATAGAGACATGTGCCTTACCTTGACCATGCAACGCAAGAGCCGACTTCATGTAATTACACCAAGGACATGGACACAAAGTCAGTGAAACATCATTAAGCAAGCAGTGCCAGAACAAAAGAAGGTGCTCAAAAGTTCAACTTTCTACGAAATACATTCATATACCCACAAAGTCTAAGGATTAAGAAGAAAAGACATAGTAAGCCCTATAAGTGTAAATTGTAATTAGCATTCAACAGAAGATATTTTGAGCAAAGCCAATATTATGTTCTATTTGTCTCTTACTTTCTAAGATTTTCCTCTTTTTACTTTATAGTTTAAAATTGTAACTCTTTTCACATTCTATAATTATTAATAAACTAATTCCTTGTCCGATTCAATACGTACTTAATTGAATATATTTTTTGCACACTTACAAACAGTTATTCTGCTATATAATTCTTATGTGTTTCTATAATTGCATATAATTTTCTTTATTTTAGCCCGAGCTATAATAACAAATTACACAATATTTACAATAAAGTTTCTACCATTACAATTGACACAACAATGTTACACCAACTTTCTAATTTGAGTCAAATTTAAGTCTAAAAAGCTTTAATTTGATTTATTTAAAGAAAGAATCGATCCTATTGTAACAATTCTACATCAAATAATAGACTGCTACCATCATAATCTGATCACAACATAACTTTCTAATATTGAGTCAAAATTTAGATGAAAACTTTTTTGCCTGTTCAAAACAAAAAACAATTCCAAAAATTCGAGCACATCTTTTCTGTTTAAAATCTAATTTTCACCATCTCACCAGACATTAATTTGACTATGAGAGAAAAACAGATATTTGTGAACATAAGATTATATCCGCAATACCACCCACTATTTAGTCCAGGCCAACGCAGAAAATCTGCTAGTTTTCTATATTTTTCGAAGTTACTCCCTTATAGAGACGCTTAAAATACAAACTGACTCCACAACAACTACACGTGCATGGACGGAGGGCCCAGTAACCCGAACTGAGACGAACTACCTAGGTAGGCCAAGTGCGAGAAAATTTCAAAGACCTCATCCTGAATTACCAACCAACATTAAACGGTGCAAGCGTTATTTTATAAGGAAAGAATAAAAAAAGAAATAATAATAATCATCCTGAGAAATTGGTTTGGTAATCAGGATGAGATTTTGAAAATTTCCACGGCCTACCCGAGGTAGTTCCCTCACGGACTGGGCCCTCCGTCCATGCCATCGCGTAAGTTGATGGAAGTCAAGTTGATATTTTAGCGTCTCTATAAAGGAAGTAACTTCAAAATATAGAAAACTAGCAGATTTCTGCGTTGCTGGACTAAATATGAGGTATGCGGCATAATAATCTTATTACACAAACTAAATCTGTTTTCTCATAGTCAATAATGTCTGGTGAGAATGGTGAAAAAATTTTAAACAGAAAAAGTGTGCTCAATTTTCTGAATGTTGTTTTGAACAGCAAAAAAAAGTTATTCACTCTAAATTTGACTAAATTAGAAAGTTATGTTGTATTCAGATTATATGGTAGCAGTCTTTATTTATGTAAAATCTGTTACAATAGAATCGATTCTTTCTTTAAATAAATCAAATAAAACCTTTTGGACTCTAAATTTGACTCAAAGATTAGAAAGTTGTAACATTGTGTGTGCAAAATGTAATGGCTAGAAATTTATGTAAAATAATTGTACTTGTTAAAATTATACTCGGGCTAAATAAAGAAAATATATGCAAATTATAGAACACCATAAGAATTAATAGCAGGATAACTGTTTGTAAGTGTGCAAAAAAATCATATCAAACTTAAGGGTATCGTATTGAATCGACAAGGAATTTGTTATTAATAATTATAGAATGGAAAAAAAAGATTACAATAAACTAGGAAGGTAAAAAAGAGGCAAAAATTCCTTAGAAATAAGAGACAAAATAGAAAATAAATTATTGGCTTGCTCAAATTTCTGGTGAATGGCCTAATTACAATACACCATTATAGGCGATTCTTCTTTTCTTCTTAATCCTAGACTTTGTGGGTATATGAATGTATTTCGTAGAAAGTTGAACTTTTGAGCACCTTCTTTTGTCTCCTGGCACTGCTTGCTTGCTAAATGTGTTTCACTGACTTTGTGTCCATTTCTGCTTGGATACCATGACAGTCCTCTTGCCGTGCATGTCAAAGTAAGCAACCATTTCTCTATAGAACCACTTCGAGGAGCAGACCACTTGCCATTTCATGAAGAGCTGTCACTGTTATTGGGAAATCAGATCCAATTGCTACTGTGAGAAGGCCACTCTTAGGCCAACTCACATTTGTTGCGCCTACATCTCACGCATTTAGTTGACCACGACGACTGTTGCCCAGCCAAAACACAGGGAGTATAATCACTTGATGAGTCTCTGAAAATATTTGCCAGCACTTATTGGCTAAAAAAAACAATTTTTTTCATCTATGCAGGTGAAGCCTTCTAGATTCCTTTGATCCTTTTTCGAAAACTTCTTTGTCTTGCAACCCAAATGTAAAATTGATTACAAACACAAATTATCTTCCTTTAAATAATCAAATGAAAACCTTTGAACAAAAAGCTAATCTCTTATTATATATTGAACTTGAGATTGGTTGACTGTTCAGTGGTAGATCTCAGCGAAGAAACTTGATTCAGGCAGGTGAAAGAATACAAATGAAAAGGTAAAGAGAATTATATTACACAACAGAAAGTGAATGTGAGTGGACAACACTATGGGAAGAAAGGTTGTGTCATGTGTTCTTAAATCAAGATGAAAGTTGCAAAGTCCACAGACAACATAAGGATTTGCATGAAGGCCATTGGCCTTGAATTTTGTATGGTAGCCAAATTTAACATGGACATTGAACTGAGGACCATGCAGGGCATAGAGGCCGGAGCTGATCAAAAACACCCCCATGAAGCTCCCATTCTATTCTGGAAATATCCAAGTCTATATCCTTGTAGGTTAGAAGACTCCACCAAGATTTATCTGTCCACTTTTTTGAAATAGTTTTATGTCATGTTGTAGATGCTTACTCAAGAATGAACTGAGATATGTGGTAATGAAAACATTCCACTGCTCAGTCCCAAAAATGGTTAATGAAAAACATCCATGCTCCCAGTCCCAAAATGGTGTTGTAATGAAAAACATCCATGCTTCCTCAGAGTCGCCCAAAATGGTGCTGTCAATGAAAACTAATTCCATTCTCCAGTCCCAATAATGTGTAATGAAAACATCCATTGCTCCAGGTCCCAAAAATGGTTGTTGTAATAAACACATCCATTACTCCGCTCATCCCAAACATGGTTCTTCTGCGAGTGTACTGAAAACATCCATTCTCCTCAGATCCTCATATAAATGGTTGTATATAAAACATCAATGTCTCCAGTCCCAAAATGGCTCGTAATTGGAAAAACCATCCATTGCTCTTCATCCCAAAAATGTCTGAATGAAAAACGCACTTCCCATTGCTCCGTCCCAATATGGTAATGAAAAACATCTCATTGCTCCAAGTTCCCAAAATGGTCGTATGAAAATTCATCCATTGCTCCAGTCCCAAAATGGTGTAATGAAGAAACATCCATTCTCCAGTCCCAAAATGTGTACATGAAAACATCCATTGCCCTCCAGTCCCAAAATGGTGTAATGAAAACATCCATTGCTCCATCCCAAAATGGTTTAATGAAACATCCATTGCTCCAGTCCCAAATTGTTAATGAAAACATCCATTGCTCCAGTTCCCAAAATGTGTCTATGTAATGAAAACATCCATGCTCCAGTCCCAAAATGGTTGTAATGAAAACATCTATTCCAGTCCCAAAATTGTAATGAAACATCGATTGCTCCAGTCCCCAAAATGATTGAATGAAAACATCCATTGCTCCAGTCCCAAAATGTAATGAAAAACATCTATGCTCCAGTCCCAAAATTGAAATGAAAACATCCATGTCCAGTCCCAAAAATGTTGTAATGAAAACATCCATTGCTCCAGTCCCAATTCAGAAGCATGAGAAGAATCTTTGCAACCTTGAGCACCTGTGTTGGTGGTAATAATTATAGTCCATTGTGATTAGGGTAGTATCACTGTACTAAAAAGTTATAAGTGGAAATTGTACTTTTTTAAATTAAGAAAATCTTTTAATGTGAAAGATAAGTTATACTCTTTATGAGTTATTACATTAATGAGAATTCAATTTAAAAGGTGTTGTTGTCCAAAATCAAATTACAAGAATTTTGTTTTGAAATTTATTTCCTCCAAGAAATTTTATTGTTCATGCAAAGTTGCTTTGAAGTCAGATCTATCAATACTCCTCCAAAGGTGTGGGTAACCAATGAGGATCTGATGCATAGAAGAAACCCTTACATTAATGGATGAATTTGTGATTCTAGCCAATAAGAAGTGGCTGTTTTATAAGATTCAACATCTTGGCGATTTGATCTGTAATTTGTAAATTCAGAAAAGAGATCAAATCTTCAACAGCATCATGTGTTCTGTGTGTCTATGTGTCGTGTGCTTGCCATACAGAATAGTAGTACTTAACATTAAATGAATATCTAAACCCTAATCAAATAGATGGTGATAAATTAAAAATTATTGAAAAATCTTTTACATATCAAAATTGCTTTAATTTCTCACCCCTTTTCAAGAGCTGCCAAGTTGCTACATTTATTCAATGTTTCCATTTTAGAAGCAGTTTGGAAAATTTCAGGTTTCTTCTGTGGACTGCCACCAAATCAAATAGTCTTTTCATTTCTTAAAAACACCAAAAAATAAAAAGGCAAAATCTTTAACACCTCCCAAAAAATACCACAATGCTCCTGGGTAGTAAACCAGAGCCTCCTTTTAAAAAAGACTTTGAACTAAATGCCCCATGCCCAAAGAGTTCTTGTATGTCACACAATGCTATAAACCTGTGCAAATGAGTAAATATATTCCTTTAAATCCAAATTTAGTACATAATTAGTTTTTTTTGAAAATGGTAAATTTACCATTTTTAGAATTATTCCCTTTTTGTAAAGTAAAGCTTTCTAGTTATAGAATTCTTAGACTACATGAAAGTTTGATTATTTTGAATTAGATTGTATTGTTAATAAATGGCAGTTGCTGAGTTGTTTAAAAAGGGGATAAGAATCCAAAAATGCATAACGGAAACAACAGAGCGAATTCAAAAAGACGCCAAAAAGTAAGAAGCGGAATTTTCATATTCTGAGGATGACAAGCAAAGAGTCGTCCACACAACAAGTCAGTCCATGATCAGGCAAATGAAAGAAGATAAAAAAAACTATTAATACCCAATATAAAAGAAAGACTATGCCAGTATGCTGTTCATACATTTTATGTAACTCTATTAATACAGATTTGTTATTTTTAATACACTTCATTATTTTCCATTGTGTTGAGTTTGTTTAAAGTTAGTAAGTGGTACAACCTATATATAAAAATATAACACGCAACTTGCTACAAGATAATACATTTTCCTCTTAATATAAGAAGATTTGGGCCATTTAAATGTGAATGTTTCCTTCCTTTGTTTCTGCATACCATTTTTTCTGTCACAATAAATGTGAAATCTTGAGAATTCTTTTGTTTGTAAGAATTGTTAGAATTTATATTTTAATATGTATATATATAATGTTATATGCTGACCCATTTGTGGTCATCCTTTTAGTTTATCAGTTGTGAATACAGTAAGTGAAATAAATTAGTCTTCGCATTGGAATTGTAATTTGTCCATCTTCTAAGCATAAAAATGCTACAGTAATTACACCTTACATCTTGTTTATATTTACTATTAAGATACAGAATAGATGTATCTAAGTCAATTTTATAAGTGGAGTACAGCTGGTTTGAATTCAGATGTTCCTTCTCCTAGACTGGTTGGCCTGCTAAGGCTAAAAACCCAATCTTCCCTATCTAATCATTTATAGCTGAAGGCGGAACAGATGGATTCATGACTTACCTCTTAGACATTAGTGTGAAATGAAACACAAACTGCTTTGTCCAGGAGTTGAAACTTGTGTCATTAATTTTATTTCTTACCAATGATAAACCATTACATCCCATTAACTAATTCAAAATCATGTAGAACCCATGACATCTTTATGAACAAACTTTGAATTGGGATGAACAAAATACAGTACAAAGATTTATTTAAACTTTTTAGGCAAATAACAACAAAAACATATGTGGACACCTAGTTTGTAAAAAATACTGAAGTAAGGGGATATGAAATATTTTGTTTGATTTCAAAAGTACTGATAAATCAAAGTAATAACTGAAAAGCATCTCAATTCTATTTTAAATGTCCCTGTATCTATTATCCTTCTTTCACAAGTAAGTTAATAAACATTTTAATTTTAAGAAAATTATTAATCATTCTTTTTAAAATGATTTTTTTCTTCATATTAAGCATCATTTTATTGTATATTCAATTCTTTTTGTAATGCCATTTAAAAATATTATAAATGGCCATTTAATGAATTGCTTAAAAAATTTAATTGTAGAATTTCTGTGTTATATTTCAATAAACTGCTGAAGAAAATTGCATTAATAAAAATTATTTAATTTTTCCAAATCATGTCTTCCTACTAATAAATAGCTCAAATTTCCTTTAGTTATAACAGGTGGTGAGGGCCTATTTTTATTCAAGAAGTTATATTAATTATTAAAAAGTCCAAACTTTCATGCTAAACACACTCACTCACTGGACCAATTTACAAAAATGTATACATACCAACAAAGCAACTTTACACATAAAATATGGAATATGATAAAAACTGAAAAAACAAAAAGATGTTTACAAACTGAATCGGCTCATCAGGAGAGAGTGTCAAACCGTTCGCCTTCTCTCGACGGTTTATAAAAAGCAACACCGGGTCCTCCTCATTCATATATGAGACCTCGTAATATCATCAGTCGACCGCACGGCAGGTGGCCAGTCCATCAAACAAAAAATAAGACGGGACAAATACCGTTTAGCAAAACACAGAACGCTGCTAGTCAAGTTGAATTAATCAAAAATAATGCACTTGTCTAGACAAAATAAAAGAATTTTATTAAAAATAAAAACTCGCGGTCGATGCAATATTAAATTTACGAGGCTCCCATATATTAATGAGGAAGGCCGTTGTTGCTTTTTATAAACCATCGAGAAAAGGCCTGAAACGGTTTGCACACTCTCTCCTGATGAGCCCATTCAGTTTTGTAAACATCTTTTGTTTTTTCATTTTATCATATCATACTGTCGGAATTAATTTCCATTTTATTTTCACATTAAATATGTATAACCATACCAACAAATGAAGCTACTTACTGTAATTATCTTTTTATTGACAAATCCCAATACTTTAAAGAAAAATGTATGCCTTTCAGAGTATTTCTTAAAATAGAAGTTTATTTTGATTTAATTAAACTTTTAATCTGTATTCCTATAGAATAGATCTCTAAAAATAAGGCAATTTGAGTATTCTTTAAGATTTACAAAATACTTTTTTCTAAAAAAATAAGGGAACCAAAACATTTTTCAAAGCTGAGTCAAAAAAATTTATGTCCCAAACACCAATATATTCACATTGTCGAAAATTCTAATCTACAAATCAAACTTTTTTGGTAAAGCTTATTGATAACGATTTTAATTTGATAACCGATTAATTTAAGATATTCAATACTTTATTTGTTTTAAGTTTATTAAATGTTTTAAAATTTAAAGAAAAAGGATGCATTTTTAAAAAAACGTTTGAAACTCATTTACAATTCTTAAAAAAGCTAGATTTTGGTAATAAAAATTACTGATGATTTTAGTTTTCTTATTAAATATTACATTATGATTTATGCTGGATTAAATTATTTAAAGTTTTAGGATTTTAAAGATATAGTGGAAATTTGATTAGCATCCTTGTTAAAATTAATTTAATTATATTTAAATCAATTACATTTATTACTTTTTAATAAAGGAAAATTGAAAAAAAAAAATCGATACAATCACATAAAATATATCCAATTATTTGATTTTGTCAATTGACGTCAAATAACTTATAAAAAAAACCTCAAAACAAAATCAATTAGTCCAAAAGGATAGAAGCATTTAAAGTGAAGATCAGTATATTTAATTACTTCTGAGTTACTTCTTGAGTTGTTTGCTATAGTTTACCCAATCAACGAAAAACTTGGAAATCGTTTACTTTAAAACAGGTAAAACTGTTCTCTGTTCATTAACTAACATTTTAATTGCGAATACAAATTTTCTTATGATTTTGTTAAATGGTAATAGAAAAATAAAAGCTCAACAAATATAATATATTGTGTTGTTAATTTTGTAACTGAGATTTTAATTCCTCCCTTCTCTCTCTTTCTTTACTTTCTCTTCTGTTTTCTTTGATGTCAAATTTGTGGATTAATTAGGCGTAATTTTTAAACGTGAATCAAAATATGACGACTAGTAAATTGCATTTAAATCTTATTTTCTATCCCCCTCCTCTCTCTTTCACACACCAACACCACCACACACACACACACACAACACATCACACACAAAGAAAGAAAAGAAAAAAAAAGAAAGAAAAAGAAAAGAAAGAAAAGTCGTAAAAGACAAAACAAATCTTCATAAAATATGAAATTTGTTCGTGAATCATGATTTCTGAACCAGAAGAACAATATTATTTGTCTATTATTCTAATTAGCCGAATATTCAACAAAAATTTTTAAGTAATACCAAAAAAATGGACAAAACTTGCAAATTGGTCGGAAAATAAAAACGAAACTTTTTTGTGGTGCCCATGACAGTTTACTACGAGTGTATGAATTAACCTTTGGCGAATTGGGGTACGGTTTAGGGTTTGAGGAGTTTACACTGTAGTTAAAACTGTCATGGCATCCATCAAAAAATTCCCGTTTCTAATTTTCCGACCAATTTGCACGGTATAGCCAACAAATGTTACTCGATATTTGGAATTGTACATGTTTTATGATCATTACAAAAGAACATGAAAATATTTATTCTCGTAAATTTTTGAATTTTAGTTAAACTGTTGGAGGCGTTCCGTTTAATTTTCCGACCAATTTGCAAGTATAGCCAAAAAAATGTTTACCGATTGAATTTTAGGTTTTATATTCATTCAAAAAACATGAAATATTTATTTCGTAATTTTTTGAATTTTTTGCGTTTTTATTTTTTATGACTAATGTTTTCTCTTATTATTTAAGTGAATCAAACTAAGAAAAATGTAAAATGTGAACAAGTATAATGGAAAAAAATTATATTACATTAAAGAGACTATAGAAAAAAAAAATCAGTTTCTATTAAATTTTATTTATTTTCAAAGCAAAAAGTTTATTGATTTTAACGTACTGTACATAACTATGACTTAAAAAAAAAATAATATCATGTTAGTGAAAATTGACTTTTTCCAGTTTGTTCTTCAGTAAGAACAAAACTAGAAAAAAACAAAACAATTCTCAATTAAAAATATGAAGATGACTATAAAGGTAAGAACTTTTTACTTATTTTTACCTATAGTTTTTTGTTTTAATTGATAAGTATTTTACTTTTAGTCTAAATAACTTTGTTTTTTAATGTATAGTGTTGAAAAGTTACCAGATTTTGGTTTAATCTTCCATCAAAATATTTTGATCATTTTGATCAATTTATTTTTAACTTCAATTTAAATTTTTATTTTTTGAAAAACTTACTTTACAAGGATTAGAAAAAAAGATTTAAAAAAAATTCAAACAATGAAGTCATTTATATATTATATTTGCAGCTGTCTAAAGTATATATTCTATTATTTTCAGAAATATTCAAAAACATAATGTCATTTTTAACATCAGATATAAAGCTATAATCTAACTTATTAAAGCAACCAGATGAAGATTTCTGACAGTGATGGGAACAAGTAAGTTTAATGAACATTTTACATTTAAGAATTATATCATTATTCTTTCTTAATGATTTTTTTGCATTCATTTTTATTGCTTTATTTCAATTTTCTTTGTTAATGCCATTTAATAATTTGCTAAAAAATCTATTTGTAGAATTTCTGTTTATTTTCAATAAACTGTTGAAGAAATATTTGCATAATAAAACTTTATTTAGTCTTAAACTTTTTTCGTTTTAATCTTTCTTTTAAATATTATTCAAACAAATGTTTAAATTTATAAAATTATTAAATGACTAATTTACAAATTTCTTCACAAGCATATTTTCCTAAAAAATAAAATGATTTATTTATTATTTTATTCTGTTAATGTTATTAATAAAGTAAGTTTTTATTATAGAATGTCTTATTTGTTTTACTGAACTACTTTATTGTCCAACAAATTTAATTTTTCTAAAAACATTAATGTTTCATAGTTGGATCATTGGCTACTAAACAAGTATTCCCATAGATTCTATCTGGGGAGGAGCATGGCTAGATACCCTGCAGAACAAAAAACAAGACCTCTAAAAGGGCGGAGGAAGCTATTCGCACAATGGCCATCTAGCACATTATTTCTAAAATCCAACCCCTCCTCACCACAAGCAGGTGTGTAACTCGGTAGTGTCAGAGCCATACTGTCGGGGACTTAAGGTGGACAGGTCTGGCACCCAGTGGTATTAGGGCTACAACCCAGCCAAAAGGGCCTCTGGAAAGAAATTCCAAGGGGGCATCTTTATTATTGTCAGGAATCAATGGCTTTTGGCGTACTTGTCACCGTGTCTATGGAAAATCTGCGGCAAACAAGGGCATCTCCATACCCTGACTGGGATATGCATGCAGGGTTGGGAGATCGTTTGTGAATTTCATATTCCTTTGTTACTCCTTCCATGAATTCACCTGTGGGAATTTTTGGTTGAACCTAGCTCAACCAATCCAGGGTGAATGCCATAACAGAAAACAGAAACAGAGAAATATTTTACAGTTAGTTTTATTGAAAATAAATTTTAAAATTTAGCTAATTCTTGTTGCTGCTTTCATAATGTAATTATGGTAGGTATCCAAAATTGTATGTTGTGTATATCCAAAATCGAATATTGTAGGTATTCTAAATTAATTATTGTTTCAATGAAAAAAAGGAAATTGCAATACAACCTGGTTAATTATAAATTGTATTGCTAAAATGGAATGATATGCAAAAAGGGAAAATTATTTATATGTAAAAAGAAATAAAACAAATTTTATGTCACCTACTTGGTTTGTCCTGAATTATATGTAAAATATACACAAAAGCTTTAGATTGAGTCTATCATGAAAACATTACAGCTGACTGTGGCTTGTATAATGTCCCCCATGGTACAAAATAGCAGTGTACATATATGTAGTTGTGTTGGTGCACCAAGAAAATTGTGTACATTATGTCTCTTCTGAGGTTAAACTATCTGTTCATTTCCATGTTATGTGGCTTAGAAAAAAGAGATTTTGTTGCCTTTCCTGAAATATCTGGATGAAAACCCCATGGCAACAGATGTGTTGCTATGTAGCAAACTTTTGTGTAAGTAAGGACAGATAATCCAACAACAAACAAGGGCAGGTTATCTGTATACTACTTTATTGAGAAATATTCTATTTACTCTTCGTATGCTTTACAAACACACATAAACAACAGAAATGATTCTCTTTTCTTATATATCAAGTAAAAACAGGAATTAAATAGTTTACATTATTAGGTAAAGCAACTTTATAGAGATGAACCAGTGATAGAGCTTAGCTTTGGTATAATTATTTCAGAGATATAACCAATATTATTTCAGGAGTATAACTAGTAATTATTACCTTGTATAAAATTTTAAAGATATATGTATTTTTGAAAATATAAAATTTGTAAAATATTATGATATAAATCAATAACTAAATTCTAAATGTTTTATTTCCTCAGCCAAATTTGGGCAGTGCTAAGTTTGGACCTGGTCATGTTGG
Organism: Doryteuthis pealeii; assembly: GCA_023376005.1. Lineage (NCBI taxonomy): Eukaryota > Metazoa > Mollusca > Cephalopoda > Myopsida > Loliginidae > Doryteuthis > Doryteuthis pealeii. The sequence continues at coordinate 18,392,991 of CM042179.1, forward strand.
TGAAACTAAAAAACAAGAAATATTCATCCAGGAAAGGTAAATTATGATAATCTTCTGATGCATTATATTTAAAATCTTTAAAGTATCCACACCTGATTTAGGTAATATTTAATATTGGCAAAGAATCTCTCCTAAAAAAATATATTGTTGTAATTGTCAAAATTCAAGTTTCTAGTGTTAATGAAAACAGAAGCCAGAATAAACTTAGAAGTAAGCTTTATTCTTCTTTGTTGTTACTTGTAGATATACATGATATAATAATCCACTTGTTATATGCCAGAAGAATGTTGTCTATTACGTCTATTCCATTCATAACAAAGGGTGAGATTGTATTGAGTACTTTAATACTACATTCTCCCCTGCTGACCTATCAACCTGGCCTCCTGTGTCTTTGGGGGCATCTTGATGGTTCCCTTTTGGCATGCATATCCATGCTAGGCTTCTCAGGATCTGACAAATTTTGGGAATGTTTGTTTGGCTGGCTTCTAACTAAAAGATTCTTGCCCTGAAATGTTTGTTGTTTTCTTCGACGCTTGGTGTCTAAAGATTGGGTATCTGTCTCAGATATGGGTGAAGCTGCTTTTGTGGTACACATTCCCTTGAAAGTGCATTGACTGTTGCATTCTCCTTACCAGGGCGGTAAATGACGTTGAATAAGTAGCAAGAAAGTTCCATTCTCTATCTTGCTATCTTCTCATTTTTTATTTTGCATGTTGTATTCAGGTTAAACATAATTGAAACCGACTTTTGGTCAGTGATCAGTTTAAAATGTCGACCGATCAAGTAAAGCCTCCATTTCATAATGCTTCAACATTTTTATATGCTTCTTTTTCCATTGCCGAGTATCAACACTTGGAACATGAAAGTGTCCTTGAAAATAAAAACTACAGGACAACCAGATTGTTTTGGTGAGGCAGCTATTGCAAAGTCAGAGACAACCGTCTTGACTAATAAGAGGGATAGAATGATTCACAACAGAAATGGCAGAATTAGCAAATTTCCATTTTCATGTTTTGAAATGTTTGATGGCAGAAAAGGACAAAGGAAAAATAGATATTGCGTCAATGGGTGTATTTATTTTTTTAGAAGATGCAACCCATTGAGAGTAGTGGTTGAACATACAAGAGGTCTCATCATAAGGAGAGATTGATAATTTCCATTGCTTGGGATTTGGCATCATTTTTGATGATGCATCCTAATAACTTGATGCTTTTCAAGTTGTAAAGAACATTTTTCACTTTTCAAATTCAGATTATATTCTTAATGGCAGCCATAAATCATCTGGTTATGGCTCATACTGTCACATTGTCCATTTAGGCTACAACATCCTTTCAATTTTCATTGGAGATGATTTCATATATAATCCTCTGGAAGCTAGCCACCCCATTTGTCACCCCAAAGGGATTTGGCTGAATTGGTATAAGTGACCACAGACCTCAAATACCATATATAGGACTTATCCTCTTGGCTTGATAGTACTTGATGGTAGGCACTTCTGACGTCTCGAGTACTGAAAATGTGGTATTTAAAAATGTTAGAAAACCATTTCATCGATACAAGTTTATGAATAGCATGAAATAATGTGTATTTGTTGATTGTTGTGGAGCAGTCAATAGCATCCTCTTCTTGTTATTTGTGGTGGTTTTTACAAGACCCTAGGGTCTTCATGGAGATTCACTTGGCTCTATAATTCCTTCTTTAAGCAGTTTCGTGACTTCTACTATGAAATGTTTGTCCTCTTGTAAATAGTCTTGATTTTACTGCTATTGGTTTACAGTCAGGTGTTAAGTTTGCAAAAAAGTGATGGATACCACACTTTGACAGCTGCTAGTTTGCATACGCTTTGGCCCGGCTTGCAAGCACTAAAAGGGATTTCAACATAAGATTGTTTTTTAGGAAACTGTGACCCAAAATCACCTTGCAGCAGAGTTTTTTCATCACAGGTAATTTGATCCCTTGATAGAAGTTTCCTTTTAGTTTTCAAATTAACCATGAAGTATTCAATTGCATGGAAGATAAAGATGAATTTACCATTGATATTTTGGTTGGAACCAGGAATGATTTTCCATTTGTTTGCTTTCATGATACTGGCATCAATAACATTTTTGGAACTGCCTGTGTCAATTAGAGCTGGGATAGTTAATCCATTTATTTTAACCCTCACTCAATTGTCTTTGAGAAACAGTCAGGGAAAACAGCTGATACTGTAATTGGTGATACAGTAGTAGCTGAACAGTTTTTTGTGAAGAAGCCGATCGGCAAATTTTCAAAAAATGTCCCTGCTTACCATAGTTGTAGCATCTAACATCCCAAGCCAGGCAGGACAAACAAGAATGTATATGGAGGCAACAAAATTAGCATTTGGGCATTCAAAGGGAGTGTTCAAGAATATCTTGAACAATGGGAGAATTTTGAACCGGAAGAGGAGGGGCAGAAACTAGAGATTTAGGAACAGAAGAATTTTGAAAATGAGGAGAGCCAGAAATAGCAGTCCTAAATTCTCTGGTTGTAAATAGAAGACAGATTACTACTGTGCCATGTCCAACGTTAGGGCTTGTTTATAAAATGTTCTAGGTTTTTATTCTCTAATAGTCTTTGTTTTATTTGGTTAGACTGTATTGTGTTAATGAATGCATCTCTGACGAAAATGTCTCTTGCCTTGTTCATAGTTAAGGCTGTAAATTGGCACTCTTGACTAATGTCTTTAGAATCTAAAAGTACTGCTCAAGGCTTTCCTCTAGTTGTTGACAGCTGGTAGCAAGTAAGTATCTAGCAAAAATATGGCCTCTAAACAATGAACATGGCCTCTAAACACATCCATGGCAGTTTTGTAATTCTTACATTCAGACAAATTTCTATAAATTGGAGTGGAAGCATGGTGTAGTAGAAGAGTAAATTTTTCAGTAACTATCAAAGTCTTATTTGAAGACAGCTGCAGCGTTGTGAGGAATTCTTCAAACATTTTTCTTCAATGTCGCCATTTGTTAGTAGAATCCGAGTCAGGCGTATCGAGGTCCAAACGGTCAGGTTTTAGGTAATGTTCAGGTAACAAAGAAAAATAAATTGTAATGAAAAAGAGAAGCCAGAATAAACTTAGAAATAAGCTTTGTTCTACTTTGTTGTTACTTGTAAATACACATGGTATAATAATCCACTTGCTTATATGCTAAATGAATGTTGTTTCTTATGTCTATTCCATTCATGACAAAGGTGTGAGATTAGTATCAAGTACTTTTGATACTACATTTAGTTACTTAATTTCAAGGTTTTTTAGTTTCTTAGTTTTCCATATTATATATATTGTAGTGGATGAGGTAAGAAAGTTTAACTTGTTTTATAAAACTGCCCACTTTGCCAAAAAGATAATAGGAAGATCCAAGAGTTACTCCCCTTGTACCATAGTAATATTAGTGTATTAAGACTGGCAATGTGTATTGAATAAATCATATTCATGTGTGTTTGTTTTACATCTTCCTTTACAAAGTAGGGAATATTAGATGGTGGTAGTGGTAAGCAATGTGTGATATAACACTCACCTCAAAAGAAGGAAAGCAAGAAAAAATATTACAGTACTAGACAAAGAAAAAAAAATTGAAAAAAAAAAAGGCGACTTTAAACATTCCATTGGCAAAATTGGACTGGACAAATGAAAATAAACAAAAAACCTTCAATGAATAGGTCAACTATGTCTTCTTACTTCATTATCAACAATATTGAAGAAAGATTAAAACATTTTTACATTTTACATTTTACACAAGGTCAAAAGGTGAAGAGGTAATTAAGAATGCTCACAATCAAAGAAAACAAAAATTTGGAAAATGTATTTTAAAGTTTAAGAAAAACATATGATACAAAAATCTGGAATTCACTTCAGTTCAACAGAACAAAGAAACAATTTAGGGTTAGGTTTATCGCAATTGCCTTGGAACCACAAGGTTCTAGGTTTTGATACTAGTCCTCACAAATCAGCACATGAATAGCACAGCTTGGGTTTGTGTGGTGAGCTAATGGTAGGTGTGGTGCACCACAACAGATGCAAAAAAATCTCCCTGGTCTAGTGCTAGAGAAAAGGGAATAGATTTCCTCGCTGTCCTGCTGATAGGCCACTCCACAAACTGCATTGAATATTTCAAAGCAACTTTTGCTGTTCATAACATACCAGAACGTCTATACACAGACAATGCCAGGTATTTGTGTTTCCACAATTTTGCTATGGAATGAGAATTCACACATATTACATTTAGCTTAAGGTACCCACAATCAAATGGATTCATTGAATGAATAGTTCAAACGGTAACCGCCCCCCCAAAAAAAAGCACCCTCCCCAAAAAACACCAAAACAAACAAAACAATGGAAAAGGCAAATGGGTCAAAGATAGATTGCCAAAAACCTAAAGCAACCCCCACTTAATAGTCACTTGCCCTCAACAGCAGAAATCCTATAGAATAAGAAAATAAGAACAAGGATCCCAACCCTGTTGAATATGGATAACCTAAAAGACAATCAAATCCAAGAACAGATAAACAAAAGTAAAATACAGCAGTAATATTTCAACAAGAATGCAACAGGAAAGTCCTTCCTGAATTGATCATAGGCAGCAATGTATCAGTCATTCAGGAAAAATGATACAAACAGTGACAGTGATAGATGAATGTACTGAACCATGTAGCTACATTGTCAAAATGCAGAATGATGTTGCTAAGACACAACAGACATTATCTACAGGAGATATATAGACAGAGAATGTTCACTTCCAACCTATCAGATCAAGGGATTAATCTAACATCAATATCCCAACAGAACATGGAACCACAAAGCATATTTTCAACACCCCATCTGCTACAATTCAACAAGTCCATCCCATAAAGATACAGACACAGACTAGTCAAATAGAAGAACAAATGCCAACACAATCAGAATTGCACAATGAGAACAAAAAAGACTCTTGAAAAGTTCAAGGACTTTATAAAAGTAGATAAAGCAACATTGTCAATATAAGCAATGAAAATTATATAAAAATATATTCATTTTAACAACATTGTGTGTTTTTCATACCCTTTTATCTATACATATACCGTCGGATTCATTTCCTTACTCTTAACTCATAAAACAATATATAATTGATTGATAAGAGGAATGTAAAGAGATAATAGGAACTCTCCATCAACCAAGAGTTACTTCCCTTGTACCATAGTAGTAATCTGTATATCAGACTGGCAATGTGTGTCAAATAAACAAGTTATTTTCATTTCGTGTGTTTTGTGTTATATCTTCCTTTACAAAGTAGAAATATTACAGCCACCTAGCACCTACTCACAGACACTGGAAGTAATTACCTTTCTTGGTCAAAATAGGAGTGTAGGGGCTAGAACTCTCCTGTGTCCAGGAGACAGGAAATAGGGAGATTAACATCCCTTGTCAGGTGGTAAGAACTTACTCTTAACTGGTTTTGACCCCTTGTAGAATTGGGCTCTCACCACTCAGTCAACTGTGACTGAAGAAAACCCCCCAGCGAGGGAGCATAGCCAGCTACACCACCTGAGCACCCTCTCAGCAAGGGAGATAAATAACTGTAAGTACTGCCTTCAAGTACTCATTATATTGTTGTGTCTAGTTGTGTTTTACATGTTAATAAACTTGGTTAAAAGGTACATGTGCTTTTCCCTTGTTACTTTGATTTGTGTACCTGTATATTCTTCTTCATAGTCTGTACACAGCTATTCTTACAGGAGATTCTCCTGTAGGAATAGCTGTGTACAGACTATGAAGAAGAATATACAGGTACACAAATCAAGTAAGTTCTACTTTTTTTCAACAAAATATATATAAGTATTGATCATAGGCAGCAAAGTATCTGTCATTTAGGAAAATGATACAACCCAACAGACATACATTGACTTTTATCTATCATTGTGGACAACACCTACTTCACATTCCATGGATGAACATATAAACAAATCAAAGGCCTACCAATGGGATCCAGCCTGTAAGGTTTACTGGCTATCATATACATGAACCAGCTTGAGTGCTGAGCGCTTAATAACTTCTGCTCTTGCGCCTTCTTCACCAGATATCTCGATGATGTACTCATCTTCACATCTTCCTGTGAAGGAACCAACAAAATTACAACAACATTCAACAACATGGATGAAAACATAAGTTTTAGCATTGAACACCCTGACAATACAGGATCCTTGTCACTGCTTGACTTTTCGAATTAAGATACTTGAAAAAGGCCAAATCCACACCAAATATTACAAAAAAGTCAACCAGTAGAGACTTGTTCATCCACCACAAATCAATCCTCCTCTTAGTGCAAAAAAATGGATATATAAAGAACGAACTGACCCGTACCTAGACCAAATGCAGCAAGGAAGAGAACCAGATCACATATACCACACACTTCATGGTCATTCTGAAGGCCAATACTGATTGCCCCACATCAGCAATTAAAGGCCCAAGGTACCACACACCATTTAAAACCTGCTTCCTGAGATTACCACATCATAACTGCAGGGCCATTTGGAGGAAAGGACTGGACATACAACTAGTCCACTATGGCCCTGTTGTAACCTAACAAAGGTTACTAAATGAGGAATAACCAAACAGAGGTTGGAAATGATATGGAATCTTTGTAATGATAACTAAATATAATACTTGCCAGCAGCGTCAAGAAAGGTAGACTTCTGCTAGCGGTATCAGATTACTCAGTCAGTATAATACTTCCGTAATTATGAAGATTGGGACATACCCATTAATGTCCATAGTTAGGATATATAACTTTGGAAATAGCTATCTATGAATCACAGTAGGGACAGCACTAACAGCACACAAGTGAACTGGCCTATCCCTAACACAGGTATGTGCCATGAAGTGTATATGGTATACCCAACACAATGCGACAAATGCAACCAGTTTTATATAGGTAGCACTACCAGACTGCTACACATTAGGATCAAGGGACACCTACACACACAGGCATCTTCCTTCCACAAACACCTATTGAAATATTGACAATTTGTTTAAATAATTGTAGAGTGGTTTGTTGTGTATTTTGGTGGGTAGGGTAATGGGTCTCTGAGTAGAGGAGGTTGTGGTGGGGTTATATATGGGATATACATATATATATATATATATATATATATATATATATATATATATATACCCCAAATGGATGAGATACCTGACTCTTTTGATTAGGTCAATTAGGGTGATTATTCTGTTACCTATTATAAATATTCCATTTAGCATAGAGATATCCTTTCTTCTATTATAGAATGGTTTTATTGATGCTCCTATATATTTTTTTTCCATCCATCCATGACTAGGAGTTTTAGTGACTCATTAATGCTATTTTTTCACAGTAAATGTTGAGTTCTTGTCAGTCATTTTCCTGATGTCTACATCAAGACTTTCATATCTTTCAGTGGAGATTTCCATTCATTTAAGTATGCATGGGATAATGTGTCAGGGACTTTTGCATCTTTCCCTTGGATGTAATTGAGACTTGTTAGTTTGTTTTACACATAATAATTTAGGGAAACATGTGTTAAAAAATTACAGAACTGAAGAGCTTTATACATGACTATGAATTTTTATTACCCTTACTTAAAAGTAAATATTAACCCCCTATGCATCAGTTGACAGAACTTTGAGCATCCAAAATGACAGCCTTTATGAAGTATTTATTTTATGTGACAAGAGAGAATATCTTGCAAATCTCATATTTGGAAATACAAGTAATTTACAAGTCAACGTCTGAGTTGTATTTTAGTTTCTGGTTAAAGAATTAGACAGAATGGAAGATTTGGATGATTTGGCAATTTTGATTTTGGTTTCAATTTATTTTTTTTCTCTTGATACCACAACAGTTTTTCTTTTCAGTTTTTAATTTAGTATTTTTTCTTTGTAAGGAAACAATTAATTCTTTTGTGCAATGCTAGGTACAAGCAAGAATATGCGCCATCTTTTAATGTAATGAAAACTATAAATTAGAAAGACTATCAAAATTAAATAAGAACACATAAAAAGATTACACTTATCTTAATTATATTCTAATTGGTTTCTATATAAAATCATTCATAAAATTGGTTTTAATACGTTGGAGAAATAAAAAAAATAATATTGGAGATCAATAACACCAAATAATTATTTATAATTTTGTTAAAACGAGTATGCAAATTAACCATACCATATATTATTAGACTGTAAAGAGTGACCAGGTCTTTTAAGAGGGAACATGTCTCCATTCCAATGGAAAGAAGAATTACCTTTCTTTTTTTCATTTACTTTAAAATGATTTTAAAACCTCTTTACATAAATGTTCCAATCTCTTCCAACAGGAAAAAAATTCATCAATGCAGCCAAACATTTAGAAATGTACATGCAAATGTAGGTGTAACGTTTTTGACAAATCTCAAAATTTAAGTTAAAAAGAAAATTTAGTAAAAGTCTGAATAAAAATTGATAACTGAGATGAAATATCATTTCATCCTCATCACTATTTATTATTTATCAAAGTTTTGTTTATTCATTGTTATTTTCAGTTCATTGTTTTTAATTCAATGGCTTAAGTCAGAAGGACCCAGTGTCACCTAGTTAATTAACTTATATATTTTCATATATTACATCATTTGTACATAATATTAAATTAAACATGTAAAATGAGTAAGCATCAGCTGATATAAGCACAAATGTTAAATTTTGTTTTAAAAGGAGTACTACTCTTTCTAAAATTATTACTTAAATATTTGAAGTATTTATTTTCTATCAAAATGTATGCAGCTTTACATATTAAAAGAAAGCAGTATTTATTAAAAATATGGTTGTCATGACCTGCCCTGATGCTTGATGAGGCACAACCTAAATCCTCACCATGCATGCTGGAGCTTAGGGTTGCAGTGTTCACTTTTTAAAATTTGATCCCTCACAGAGATTTTCTGCTAAGCATCGAACAAGTCCACAGCATTGGAGCTACATGCTCCTTTGCAAAATGGCTCAGGTACCCATCTACTTTAAATGATCTGGCCTTTCTACTGATTTGCCAATGTCTTCTGCTGACCACAATCCGGCCAGCGACGATCCTGCATTTAGCTGTAGTTTAAAAGGTTACGGCAACAACTTAGCAAACTGTCCTTTTCAGGACAAAACATAAAGTCTACTCTTTACGACTACAGATTTTATTTCAGTCCAGAGATTTTCTACCCTGACAAGATGTCACTATCAATTTTGTCCAGCCACTTCTTGTCGGCTTGTTTCAGTATATTTCCAGCCTCCAGAAGACCCATCCAAGGACACCAACCAGCCTCACCTTCCTGGCCTACAATTCTGATGACCTAGCCACAGAAGACATTGACAACTCAATTCTGTATCCTGTTTTGTTCTTCCAGTTTATGCGCAAATAAAACTGTTTGTTTTGTTGTACCTAAATTTTGTGTCCTCTTTACGCAGTTTGTGTCACTTAAATTTTTCCTTTTAAATATTCCCAGGGTAGGCATCCCTTTTGATAGCTCCATGACACATCTTAGCAGAAAATATTTTGTTCATTATGAATCTTCACTGAATGTGGAGATATTTTGTAAATATTGCAATATATAATATATTACAATAAATATGAAATTAATTAATAGAAAAATATTTAAAACTTGCATTGTGTTGTAAGTATAACCTAGAAAATTCAATAGTAAATAAAAACTTTCAATTCTTATTACATTTCATGTGGTCATTTTCTTGATTAATTTATTTAATGTTAATTCCTTATTTTATTTATTTTATTTAGATTTTAGTCAATCAAAAGAAATTTGGAAACCTGAAGAAATCATTGAAGGATCAGAATTTGATTCACTTTCAGATCCACGTCCACAACCAGAGTAAGTTATGAATTATTATTTTCAAATTCTTAATCTATCATTTGTAACTTATTGTCTAAAAAAAAAGAAGCAAATTCATATCTTGACATCCTTCAGATTGTTATACAATTTGAAATTTGAAGGTTTTAAAATTTGTTTTATATATAGTTATTTAGGTAATTAGTAAAATTGACCAAATTCTATTTTCTGTTTTACATTTTTTTCTAATTACTTATTTTTCTTTTACTCATTTTGTTTTATAATAACTAATTGTAATCTTATAAATTGTGATTTTAGGCATTTTTTTAACTACACTACAAGATATCAATTTACAACACAAGGAAAATGAAAGAACTGTTTGAAAAAACTAAAGTAGATGCTATAATATCCTTCCTAAAGGCAATATGGAAAAATTTAAAGATCTGATAAATAAAAAATATAAACAATACCAAAATGATATACCTGAAAAATTACTGAATGAAATGAACTGCACAGAAATGTACACTATGAAGAAGTATTTAAAGATATTAAGAACTTGTAAATTGGGAACCTACCATGATTTTTAATGCAAGCCTGCAGTTTATCAGCACATGTGTACCTTGGCTATATATTAAGCAAGAATAGATTTCAGTAGCAAGGTATTCCAGCTGCAAACTACTGTTTCAGCTCCCAGCTAAGCATACCTAATAAATGCCTTGATAAAACTTGCAGAGTTACTAAGTATCCAATTAGTTACCTGTTTTCCTTCATATGCATGCATTGTAGATTATTTACTTTTCATATTTGACCATTACAAAGAAAATAAAAAAATTATAACCAACACATGTTGTGTAAAGATTTTCACCCTTAAGTAGAAATAACTTATTTCCTTCTCACAGATTTAGGAGGCACTTGTGGTGTAATGGTTGTTGTAGAAAATGGACATGGTGACACAAGTTCAAGTCCTGGGCGTGGCTGTTTGCATTTCATATAGTGCTAATACCCTTGGGAACAGCATGCATTTAACTATTCTCCCTCCAGCTATGGGTAAAATAGTAGAACAGACTGAGTTCTTTAGCTTTGGTTAGTTAACCTGTCTAGAAGAATGAAAACTCTGAATTCAAACCTGTTAAAACCCCACTTAAGAAATTGACCTTGTGTCATATCTTGCCTAAGCTGGAGGGGTTGGATAAATACATACAGTTTTATTTTGTCTTAATTTCTTTTTACACATGTTTATATAAAAACCTCAAGTCAACCAAAACATAAGCAAGGAAAACACTTAAATGTCAGTTTTACTTTTTTCTCCTATTTTTTATAATATCCTTTATCTATATTTTTTTATTGCTCTGTTTTTCTTATTCCTACTTTGAAAATTTTCTCTTTTTTTTTTATTTACTTTTTTCTGTTATATGTTATATTTTTCTATGGACCTATAAATATTTTCACTCTTGTTTACATATGATAAACTACAGTATTCTTAATCTTCTTTTCTAATGTAATTAAAAAAAAGTATAAGTTAAATTTTTTAATGTGTAAAATATTTTGTTTATTTTTATTTTAGATATGAGATATTTTATAAGCAATCAGTAACCACAGAAAATATCTTTTTACAAATGGGAAATAAAAATCCAAGCACAAGTAGCTGTGAGAATATGGTGGTGAGTATATAAATATTTTTGAATCTATTGTTCTGAAAACAGACATAAGTAAACAAAAAAAAATGAATTTGTAAAATAATTTTTAATCTGTAATATAGGAAAATATTTGGTTACCTATAATGATAATGTTTTTTATTACAAATAATCAAAAAGAAAATTTTTCTGTCAAGAAATGCTGATGACATGAAACTTTATATTTGTATTGTTTGAGGAAGAACAGTAATGTTCTTTAAGGAAATATTCTTATTGAAATGTTGTTATTAAGTATATTAGTTGCTAACATGTTAGAGTGATATGAGTTTGTTGTTGGGTATGTTATCACAATGACTCATCTAGTGTGTGTAGGTTGGTATGTTAAGTCAAAGTTTATATAAAAGTTCAAACATATCAAGGTACATATTGAGTAAGAGTTGGTGAACTTGGATATAACAGATTGTAGATTAAATAATCCTGCAATCTTGGGTTACCCCTAAGGGTCAACAGTCTCCGTTGGGTTAGAATTTTTTTTTTTTGTCATTTGAAAGTATCCCAGGGTCAGTTTAGTGCAGTGAATAATGATTAGTTTAAAAATATTTTTTCTACATTCTGGTCAGAGTAGAAGTATTTATTTTCCTCCATATGAGCAGATATGACATAAGATCAGGTTTAATGTAAGGCCCCACATGTACATGTAAATGTAAAAGGTACCCCCCCCCCATTTCTACCAGGTTTTGTCATAGGACACTATGTTAGTGCAATAAGAATTGATTCCCATGGAAGAAGTACACTTCATTTATGTTGTCTTGTTTTGGGGCAACACATAACTGTTCTTAGCCAAATAATTCATTTGAATCTACTTTTTGGTAAAAGTAAGAAAGCATTATTTATAGCTGAGAATTGGTCTAAAGTGATAGAGAATCCACTTATTATATTTCATAACAAAAAGTGATAGTGGTAATAGAGGTTTATTCTAAGATTTCACCTTATTAAAATCAAGTTAATAATGGCAATAATACAAATCTGATGTTATATTCATTATTTATAGATATCAAATTAATTCAATATATTTTTTGTTTTTACTTTATTTTTAGATGATGCTCTATCAATTATTATTAATAATTTTGACTAGTATTATCTTTCATCCTGCTAATTCTAGTTGCTTTTTATCATAACTTAACATTGTCATAGAACTGATGATCTGAATGAATTGTGATAAAAAGCAATTAAAATTAAGAAGAAGAAGTTATTGTATATTGCAAAATATTTAATTAGAGACATTGGCATTGAGTGTCTTAATTCTATGTAGAATTAAGTTCATAAATTCCCAACACTAATGGAAAATTGGGAAAGATATGGGTAAATAGAAGGGCAGTCTGCACACTTTAACTTTGGTAAGGCAACTGGTCTAGGAGAAGAAAAACTCTGAATCCAAGTCTAAGAGGCTCACTTCTTGTTTGTCAAAGCTACTTTGTGAGCTCCTCCTCCTTCTACTCTTCCTCCTCTAAAAATGCCTTGTTGTTTGGACTTTTGTGATACCATCTATACCTTTGTAGTTGATTTGTTATTGCAAATAGTATGTAAAATCAGGTTTTCCCCAGGTAGGGACTTGTGTCTGAATCTAACCAGGAGTTTATTCTTGTTTCTGATGCACAAGATTTTCCTCTCTGTCATAGAATTAATGGCACAAGTGAGTTGCAATAAAAAGTAAATAGAATCCGGTAGACAAAGGATAATATTAATCTAAATTATTAATAATAATTTAATAATAATTTTTGGACACTTTAAAGATGTCTAAACTTTTAACATAAGAATATTTCAATTATTTTTGTTAGACTTTAATAATAAAATTCAATGTTGTTTCTTTTAGATTTTATATTGTAACAACTTAAAAAAATCAAAATATTAATTTTCCTTTGAAGAATTTAATAAATTATCTATTTGAATATTTTCAGATTAAAATTAAGCTTCCTAATACTGAGATGAAAAATATTACTCTGGATATCAAATCAGTATTTCTAGATGTACGGACACCAAAATAGTAAGTATTTTCTGTAAAGAAAGTTTTCCTTGCTCTGTTTTCATTATTGTCATAGCTGATAATCTTGGACAAAAATTATATTTATATTTTTCCTGGAATCTGAGATTCAGTTGTCCAAGGTACAACTCCAAAGTTCCTGTAGAAGATATGTCTTTACAGTTGAGAACACATGATCAGAATGAAGATGATAATTAGGATAAGAAAGACAACAAACACGGGATTTCAATGAGAAGAGTTTAATAATCAAAAGAAGAACAAAACAAACCAATTTTCGTTATACAATGTGTGATAACATGTGCGATACCCTGCCATCATCAGCTGCTAACTAGTAGTAATAATACAGTTTTGGTAGCTAAGGCAGGACTGCCACTTCCTAGTGCTACCAAGCAGCTTTCGCCACCAGACAGGGTATTAAAAAAAATAGATGAAATAATGCAGAGAAGAAATTATAAGATCCGTTCATCTGAGAAGTTTTGTTATCAGTGCAGTTGTTATTTAAAAAGCGTTTGTTTTCGGCCGTTGACTTGATTACGTGATTGCAGATATTACATAACAACACGGGAATGATGATTCCGCGCGCACGTATCATTTGTGCTGAAGACTTTTAACCCTTGACCAGATCCAGCTAGATGCATTTTGCACCATAGTTTGAAGATGATGTGAGACAATTTTCAAACAGCGGCCAGTAATTCCTATTTTTGAAAGAAACGAAATGACTGAGTGTCCTAGAAATCCACGACACCCAACCTCAATAGGAATAATATGGCATGTCCAACCCTTTTCCATGCAGTCGGCATGCAGTGACTCGTACTGGTTCTTTTTTTGCTTGTGTGCTTCCTCCTGGTTTTCTTCCCATGGTACAGTTAATTTGACGAGGAGGACACTCTTTTTTGAGTCAGACCACGCTACAATGTCTGGGCGCTTATTCGTTTGAAGTATGTGAACTGGAAATTTTAGGGATGTATTGAGATCCACTGAAACCTTCCAGTCACCAGCTCCATTCAGCAGTTTCATGTTTGGAGTTTTTTGTTTCTTCACGAGGCATTCACCTTCCTTGTGAAACTGAATTTTGGATTCCCAGGCTCTGACAGGCTGTTGGTTTGCTGCTTCACATTGTTTTCTTATCAACTCCGTGACCACCTCCAAAACCTTGTTGTGTCGCCACATGTACATCTGGAGCGATTGTAGACATGCGGATAGCACATGACGCAAGGTACCTTGTTCCTGTTTGCATGAAAAGCACAGGTCCAAAACAGTATATCCCCATAATTTCAAATTGGTCGCATTTGGTAGGAGATCATATGTGGATCGAAGGAGGAATGATATCTCCAGTGGCTCCATCAAAATTAGAGTTTTGCACGATAACTTGCTTGGTTCGATATCATTCCATTTTGTCCACGCACATTGTTTAGACTGAGTAACAGCAGTGGCTATTCTCTGCTCCTCCTCAAACATCCTGACTTCTTCGATCACCATGTCTCTTTCCATTTTGGGCCCTCTTTGGAAAATACTTTGATGCTCGTACTGCCCAGCCCAGCTCGATTGGGTTTGTGTGACGCCTATAATATCTTTGATTCGTAGGCTACATTCTGCCTCCTGGGCGGTTTTAACGGCTGACCACTTCATACCTGACTTTATTTCTGGATGCGCCTTCCGAATTACCTTGTCGACTGAGTCCTTCATCATCATATGAAGGCGCACTTTCCCAACCTTGAACTCTTCTACCAGTGAAGATATTGGGAGCTGTAGGTTTCCAGTATTAGTATATAACCCTACTTTCGAAAAACAAGGAGGAACTCCGAGCAACTTACGCAGGTATGTGTTGCTATATTGTTGGATTCGCTCAATGCGAGATAGTGCAATCTCATACATCTGTAAGGGCCATAAAAGACGGGGTTGGTAATACCATGCCTTCAACTTTCCAGGTTATAGAGAGAGCGAAGTTCCTTTTTTTTTTTTTGTTTGTATGAAGTGAGAGCAATATTTCTGTATGAAATCAATGAAGAAGAAGATATACTTATCTGTTCAGTGGTGGATGTATCAGTGGTTTTATATTGTCCTTTTTTTTATCGTAGTGTCCCTTCCGAAGCGCAAACACCAGCTTGACTAGTACGTCAGGATGCTTAATTTCTTTTTTATATTTTTCAAAAAGAGCGTTTTTCAACTAGATCAAGCTGCCGTGGCACACGCGTGCAATTAATTCTTAAGCTGCTGCTGCTTTTTCACTTAACTAAAGACTCTCTCCCTATAGGCAAAGAAAAAAAAAAGAAGAAATTTCCAATTTTTTCTTTTTTTTTAATCACTCCTGGGTTACTCCATCTTTGCCCAAAGAAAAGAAAGATCTACACTCTTGTTAGTGCATCAGCTGTAAGATTGTCTCTACCAGCCACATGCTTAATGTCAAAGTCGAACTCCAAGCCAGTAGTTGCCGATTCTTATTTTTTATCTGGTGTAATAAAAACTAGAGGATTATGGTCAGTGTACACCCTGGTTGATTTTGCTGAGGCAGATATATATATTTTGAACTGCTTCAGGCTATCTATTAATGCTAATGCTTCCTTTTCCACAATCAAATATGATCTCTGATGGATATTGAATTTTCTTGAATGGTAACTGACTGGGTGTAACATGCCTTGTTGATCTTCCTATAATAGAACTGATCCTATTCCCATATTTGCTAGTGTCCACTGCCAAGGAGAAAGGTTTACTGAAATCCAGGACTTGTAATACTGGCCCCTCGTTCAACATTTCCTTAATTTCTTCCAGTGCTCTCTGACATTCTGATGACCACTTGAATTTGCCATACCCAGAAATCTCTTGACTTCCTTCATGTTCCTTGGGGTTGGATAATCTGAGATACACTGAACCTTCGCTACCTGAGGTGCGACCCTTCTATATCCTATCATGTGTCCTAGATAGTTAACTTTGGCCTGGCAAAACTCACTCTTGGCAAGGTTGATTGTCAGATTGGCTTCCCGAGCCTAGTGAACATTTTCCTTAAAGTTGACATATGCTCCTCCTATGAGTCACTATATATACCACTATGTCATCCACGTCTACTCCTTCAATCCCCCTTAAACACTTGTCCATCATTCTCACAAATGTAGCCTGCACTTTTTTCATGCCAAAGGGCATGACACAATACTGAAAATTACAAAAGCTGATACTTGTTTAGCTCTCTCGGATAGGGTACAGCCCAATATCCTTTCAACAAATCAAAGAGATGAATTCACCTTCCCTATTCTATCAATACAATCGTCCATCTGGGGAATTGGGTACGCGTCTGTTCTTGTTAATTGTACAGAATCTAATGGATCCATCTCCTTTGTCCACTAGAAAGCAAGGAGATGCCCATTCACTACAACTGGGTTCAATAATCCATTCTCCAACATGTATTGGGCCTCTTGGTTCATAAGCTTTGCTCTCTGGGGGTTCATTCTATAGGGATGCTGTTGTATGGGTCTTGCCTCTCTCATGTCTACATCATGTGCTGTTGTGGTTTTCCTGGGTATATCGGAGAATATCTCCTTAAAACCTTTCATGAGGTCAACCACGTTTTCTTATTGAGGGTAGGTAAGTTAACCTGTCTTCCAGATTCATTAAAATTTCTGAATTTGACAGCTTAGGTGACCAGTTCCAATCCATAATTGCACCCCCCCCTCCTCGATTCTTTCAGTTCACTATCTACTTCACAACTTGCTACTGCCTCCTCTTCCTTTCTTCGTAGGTAAGGCTTTAGCATATTAATGGGCAACTCTGGCTATTCTGTTGATGGTCTGGGTGTTAACTACATAATTCAGGTCGCTAATCCATTGAATCACCTTATATGGTCCATGAAATTTGGCTTTGAGGGGGGTGGGTGTTCATTGGTAATAATACTAGGACCTCACTCCCCACTTCAGTCTCTCTTTTTACTGTGCCCTTATAGTGTCTTTTCATCCTTTCTTGTGCCAGTTCAAGGTGATTTCTAGTTAACTCGCTAACTTTCTGAATTCGCCACGTAATCTAATAAGTCTGTTTGATTCGGATTGTCCTCCAAGCACTTTCTTTGATCAGCTTCAATGGGTGTCCATATACCAGTTCAAATGGGCTGAACCTAACAACTCCTGTGTCACTTCTTCTGGCTGCAAAAGGTAGGCCCTCATCCTATTCCTCCTGGTGCTCAACGCAATACGCTTTCATCATGCTTTTCAGTGTGGAGTGGAAGCATTCTAGGGCACCTTGTGATTGAGGATGATATGCGCTAGCATGGATTTCCTTAATTCCTAACTGCCTTTTGGAACAATTTTTACATGAAGTTCGATCCTAATCTGATTGGATTTCTCTCAGTAACAAATTATCAGAATGAAGATTGGGATAGGAAAGACGACAAACACAGCATTTCGATATTATGAATTTAATAATCAACAAACAAAACAAACCAAAATTATTATAGAAATGTAGAGAGAGCGAAGTTCCTTTTTGTTTGTTTTGTTTTGTATGAGGTGTGAGCGATATTTCTGTATGAAATCAATGAAGAAAAAGAATTACTTATCTGTTCAGTGGTGGATGTATCAGCGGTTTTATATTAACGTCTTTTTTTCTTTGCTTTTTTCCCTCCAAAGTGTGGACGCCAGCTTGACCAGTACATCAGGTGCTTATTTTCTTTTTTATAGATCAAACTGATGGGACATGCCGGGCAATTAATTCTTAAGCTGCTGCTGCTTTTTCGCTTAACCAAAATATCTCTCATGTCACATTATGTTTAATTAATGTTGTTTTGATAGGTAAAAATAGATTTTAAAATAAACCTTGGTTTATATATGTAGAGAAATCTTTGGAATTTGCTTTTATTCTATTATAAATATATATATATATATATATATATATATTCAAAAAGACTCATTGGTCACCCTTGAGCTCGGGTTAGATTGTTAAAAATCAAATAATGTAATTTATTTTAATAGATTATAAACTATTTACAGTCAATTTTGCACAAATTTATCATAAAACATGGACGTCAACACTGTCTAAGATGACGTAAAATCTGTATTTTACAAAAAAATTTCCCTTCCCTCTTGATTGAAAAAAATTTCCCCAAATCAGGGATTTTTCAAATTTTAATGAAGTTTTCAGTGTGATTTATAAATAAATGAATTTTATTATGCATCAGTTATTTTTATTTCAAAACCTTCTGACTTAATCAGGTATTTTTGCTATTGGTAAATTAATATTTAAAATTAATTTTAGAATATAAAACACCTAATTTTAAGTTTTCATTTTCCTATTTTAGATTCTAAAAAACATAATATCTATTCAATAAACTATAGTTTATTATGTTAAAACTAATAATTTTTTGTAGAAACACTATATTGAAAACTTAGGATCCCCTCCTTTAAAACAGAACAAATATTGATGTATATTTATTCTTTCATAAGATGATTAGTCAATTAAATCCAAAAGAGTAAAAAAAAGATCTACAAAAAATTATCTTTTTAGTTTTATTTTCCATTTTATTTCGATTTTCGGTACTTAATTTCTACCAGGATAGTTCCCTGATTGTTTTGGTAATTTTTTTTCAAATCAGGTCAAATTTTGATATTTTCATTTAAAAGGAAGGGTTACTATTCACAGAGTTCTGTCCCGGCCTCCTGCCTTAAAAACCCTACGAGGTGATAGGTCAAAAAACAAAACCCCACCTTGAATGAAGTGGTGCCTGGTGTATTATGAAAAAAATAATTTGTTGATTGAAGTATTTTATTGACAATTTTTTTATTTTGTGGTTTGAAGGCATTAAAAGTTAAGCGTATTTTTAAAAGGTTAAAAATATTTACATTTTTTGAAAAATTTTTTGAAAAAGAAAAACAGCGCTTAAGGCGCACCCTTTTTTCCCAAAAGTTAATGAAGTCTTTTTCGATAAGTAAATGATAAGAAATTATTTTAACCTTTTAAATACGGCTTACTTTTAATGCCTTCAAACCAACAAAAATAAAAATTGTCAAAAAAAATTACCTTCATCAACAAATATTTTTGTTCATATATCACCAGGCAACACTTCATTCATAGGTGTTTGTTTTTGAAACCTATCACCTCGTAGGGTTTTTTTAAGGCAGGGAGGGCCGGACCAGAAACTCTGGATTAGTACCCTTTCTTTTAAATGGAAAAATATCAAAAAATTGACCTGATTGAAAAAAAATTACCAAAACAATCAGGGAACTATCCTGCGTTAGAAATTAAGTACCGAAAATCGGAAAATAAAATGGAAATAAAAACTAAAAAGATAATTTTTGTAGATCTTTTTTTTACTCTTTGGATTTATTGACTATCATTCTTATGAAAGAATTAAATATACATCAATATTTGTTCTGTTTAAAGCGAGGGGATCCTAAGTTTTCAATATAGTGTTTCTTACAAAAATTATTAGTTAACAATAATAACTATAGTAGTTTATTGAATAGATATTTGTTTTAGAATCTAAAAATAGGGAAATTTGAAACTTAAAATAGGTGTTTTATATTCTAAATTATTTTTTAATATTTATTTACCATAGCAAAAATACCTGATAAGTCGAAGGTTTTGAAATAAAATAACTGTGCATAATAAAAATTCATTTATTTATAAATCAACACTAGAACTTTCATTAAATTTTTGAAAAATCCCTGATTGGGGAAATTTTTTTCAATCAAGAGGGAGGGTAAATTTATTTGTAAAATACCAGATTTTACGTCATCTTAGGACAGTGTTTGACGTCCCATGTTTATGATAAAATTTGTGCAAAATTGGCGTTAAAATAGTTATTAATTATTAAAATAAATTACATTATTGTGATTTTTTAACAATCTCACCCGACGCTCAATGGGTGACCAATGAGTTCTTTTAGAATATATATATTATTATATATAATATTATATATATAAGAATAAAAAGCAAATCCAAGATTTTCTCTCATATATAAACCCAAGGTTATATTTAAATCTATTTTACCTATCAAAACAACATTAAAAAACATGATGTGACATGAGAGATATTTGGTAAGCGAAAAAAGCAGACAGCAGCTTAAGAATTAATTGCCGGGCATGTCCCATCAGTTTGATCTTAAAAAAAGGAAAATAAGCATCCTGATGTTACTGGTCAAGCTGGCCGTCCACACTTTGGAGGGAAAAAGCAAAGAAAAAGACTTAATATAAAACCGCGTTGATACATCCACCACTGAACAGATAAGTAATTCTTTTTCTTCATTGATTTCATTACAAAATATTCGGCTCACCACTCTCATACAAAACAAAAACAAACAAAAAGAACTTCGCTCTCTCTACATTTCTATAATAATTTTGGTTGTTTTGTTGTTGATTATTAAATATAATATCGAAAATGCTGTGGTTTGTCGTCTTCCTATTCCCAATCTTCATTCTGATAATTTTGTTTATGAGAGAAATCCAATTTCAGATTAGGGATCGAACTTCATTGTAAAAATTGTTCCAAAAAAGGCAGTTAGGAATTAAGGAAATCCCATGCTATCGCATATCATCCCAATCACAAGGTGCCCTAGAATGCTTCCACTCACACTGAAAAGCATGATGAAAGCGTTATTGCGTAGCACCAGGAGGAATAGGATGGCCTACCTTTTTGCAGCCAGAGAAGTGCACAGAGTTGTTAGGTTTCAGCCCATTTGAACTGTATATGACACCCATTGAAGCTGATCAAAAAAGGTGCTTGGAGGACAATCCGAATCAAACAGACTTATTAGATTACGTGGCGAATTCAGAAAGTTAGCGAAGTAACTAGAAATCACCTTGAAACTGGCACAGAAAGGATGAAAAGCACTATAAGGGCACAGTAAAAAGAGAGACTGAAGTGGGGAGTGAGTCCTAGTATTATTACCAATGACACCCCACCCCCCTCAAAGCCAATTTCATGGACATTAGGTGATTCAATGGATTAGCGACGAATTATGTTAGTTAACCACCCCAGACCATCAACAGGAATAGCCAGAGTTGCCACATTAATATGCTAAGCCTTACCTTACGAAGAAAGGAAGAGGAGGCAGTAGCAAGTTGTGAAGTAGATAGTGAACTGAAAGAATCGAGGAGGGGGGGGTGCAATTATGGATTGGAACTGGTCACCTAAGCTGTCAAAATTCAGAATTTTAATGAATCTGGAAGACAGGTTAACTTACCTACCCTCAATAGAAAAACGTGGTTGACCTCATGAAAGGGTTTAAGGGAGATATTCTCCGATATACCCAGGAAAACCACACAGCACATGATGTAGACATGAGAG
The DNA here is from genome assembly GCA_023376005.1 of Doryteuthis pealeii. Classification (NCBI taxonomy): domain Eukaryota; kingdom Metazoa; phylum Mollusca; class Cephalopoda; order Myopsida; family Loliginidae; genus Doryteuthis; species Doryteuthis pealeii. Next base: position 18,414,756 of record CM042179.1, read on the forward strand.
AGGCAGACCCATACAACAGCATCCCTATAGAATGACCCCCAGAGAGCAAAGCTTATGAACCAAGAGGCCCAATACATGTTGGAGAATGGGATTATTGAACCCAGTTGAGTGAATGGGCATCTCCTTGCTTTCTAGTGGACAAAGGAGATGGATTCCATTAGATTCTGTACAATTAACAAGACAGACGCGTACCCAAATTCCAACAGATGGACGATTGTATTGATAGAATAGGGAAGGTGAAAATTCATCTCTTTTGATTTGTTGAAAGGATATTGGGCTGTTTACCCTTATCCGAGAGAGTAAAACAAGTATCAGCTTTTGTTAATTTCAGTATTGTGTCATGCCCTTTGGCATGAAAAAGTGCAGGCTACATTTGTGAGAATGATGGACCAAGTGTTTAAGGGGGATTGAAGGAGTAGACACTTACGTGGATGACATAGTGGTATATATAGTGACTCATAGGAGGAGCATATGTCAACTTTAAGGAAAATGTTTTCACTAGGCTCGGGGAAGCCAATCTGACAATCAACCTTGCCAGAGTGAGTTTGCCAGGCCAAAGTTAACTATCTAGGACACATGATAGGATATAGAAGGGGTCGCACCTCAGGTAGCCGAAGGTTTCAGTGTACTCAGATTATCCAACCCCAAGGAACATGAAGGAAGTCAAGAGATTTTGGGAGGGCAAATTCAAGTGGTCATCAGAATGTCAGAGAGCACTGGGAAGATAAAAGGAATGTTGAACGAGGGCAGATTACAAGTCCTGATTTCAGTAAACCTTTCCTGGCAGTGGCACTAGCAATATGGGAATAGGATCAGTTTCTAAGGAAGATCAACAAGGCATGTTACACCCAGTCAGTTACCATTCAAGAAATTTCAATATTCCATCAGAGATCATATTTGATGTGTGAAAAGGAAGCATTAGCATTAATAGATTAGCCTGAAGCAGTTCAAAATATATATATCTGCCTCAGGGCAAAATCAACCAGGGTGTACACTGACCATAATCCTCTAGTTTTTTATACACCAGATAAAAAATAAGAATCGGCAACTACTGGCTTGGAGTTCGACTTTGACATTAAGCATTTGTGGCTGGTAGAGGACAATCTTACAGCTGATGCACTAACAAGAGTGTAAGATCTGCTTTCTTTGGCCAAAGATGAGTAACCCAGGAGTGATTAAAAAAAAAAGAAAAATTGGAAAGTTTCTCTTTTTTGTTCTTTTGCCTATAGGGAGAGAGTCTTTAGTTAAGTGAAAAAGCAGCAGCAGCTTAAAGAATTAATGCACGCGTGTGCCACGGCAGCGTTGATCTAGTGAAAAACGCTCTTTTGAAAAATATAAAAAAATTTAAATTAAGCATCCTGACGTACTATAGTCAAGCTGGTGTTTTTGCGCTTCGGAAGGGACACTACGATAAAAAAAAGGACAATATATAAAACCACTGATACATCCACACTGAACAGATAAGTATATCTTCTTCTTCATTGATTTCATACAGAAATATTGCTCTCACTTCATAACAAACAAAAAAAACAAAAAGGAACTTCGCTCACTCTATAACCTGGAAAGTTGAAGGCATGGTATTTACCAACCCCCGTCTTTTATGGCCCTTACAGATGTATGAGATTGCACTATCTCGCATTGAGCGGAATCCAACAATATTAGCAAACCACATACCTGCGTAAGTTGCTCGGAGTTCCCCTTGTGTTTTCGAAAGTAGGGTTATATACTAATACTGGAAAACCTACAGCTCCAATATCTCAACGGTAGAAAGAGTTCAAGGTTGGGGAAAGTGCGCCTTTCATATTTGATGATGAAGGACTCAGTCGACAAGGTAATTCGGAAGGCGCATCCAGAAATAAAGTCAGGTATGAAGTGGTCAGCCGTTAAAACGCCCAGGAGGCAGAATTAGCCTACGAATCAAAGATATTATAGGCGTCACACAAACAATTCGAGCTGGGGCTGTGCAGTACGAGCATCAAAGTATTTCCAAAGAGGGCCCAAAATGAAAAGAGACTGGTGATCGAAGAAGTCAGGATGTTTGAGGAGGAGCAGAGAATAGCCACTGCTGTTATCAGTCTAAACAATGTGCGTGGACAAATGGAATGATATCGAACCAAGCAAGTTATCGTGCAAAACTCTAATTTTGATGGAGCCACTGGAGATATATTCCTCCTTCGATTCACATATATGATCTCCTACCAAATGCGACCATTTGAAATTTATGGGGATATTACTGTTTTGGACCCTGCTGCTTTTCATGCAAACAGGAACAAGGTACCTTGCGTCATGTGCTATCCGCATGTCTACAATCGCTCCAGATGTACATGTGGCGACACAACAAGGTTTTGGAGGTGGTCACGGAGTTTGATAAGAAAACAATGTGAAGCAAGCAAACCAACAGCCTGTCAGAGCCTGGGAATCCAAATTTCAGTTTCACAAGGAAGGTGAATGCCCCTCGTGAAGAAACAAAAAAATCCAAACATGAAACTGCTGAATGGAGCTGGTGACTGGAAGGTTTCAGTGGATCTCAATACATCCCTAAAATTTTCCAGTCCACATACTTCAAACGAATAAGCGCCCAGACATTGTAGCGTGGTCTGACTCAAAAAGAGTGTCCTCCTCGTCAAAATTAACTGTACCATGGGAAGAAAACCAGGGGAAGCACACAAGCAAAAAAGAACCAGTACGAGTCACTGCATGCCGACTGCATGGAAAAGGGTTGGACATGCCATATTATTCCTATTGAGGTTGGGGTGTCGTGGATTTCTAGGACACTCAGTCATTTCGTTTCTTTCAAAATAGGAATTACTGGCCGCTGTTTGAAAAATTGTCTCACATCATCTTCAAACTATGGTGCCAAATGCATCTAGCTGGATCTGGTCAAGGGTTAAAAAGTCTTCAGCACAAATGATACGTGCGCGCGGAATCATCATTCCCGTGTTGTTATGTAATATCTGCAATCACGTAATCAAGTCAACGGCCGAAAACAAACGCTTAAATAACAAACTGCACTGATAACAAAACTTCTCAGATGAACGGATCTTATAATTTCTTCTCTGCATTATTTCATCTATTTTTTTTTAATACCCTGTCTGGTGGCGAAAGCTGCTTGGTAGCACTAGGAAGTGGCAGTCCTGCCTTAGCTACAAAAACTGTATTATACTACTAGTTAGCAGCTGATGATGGCAGGGTATCGCACATGTTATCACACATGTATAACGAAAATTGGTTTGTTTGTTCTTCTTTTGATTATTAAACTCTTCTCATTGAAATCCCGTGTTTGTTGTCTTCTTATCCTAATTATCATCTTCATTCTGATCATGTGTTCTCAACTGTAAGACATATCTTCTACAGGAACTTTGGAGTTGTACCTTGGACAACTGAATCTCAGATTCCAGGAAAAATATAAATATAATTTTTGTCAAGATTATCAGCTATGACAATAATGAAAACAGAGCAAGGAAAACTTTCTTTACAGAAAAACTTACTATTTTTGGTGTCCGTACATCTAGAAATACTGATTTGATATCCAGAGTAATATTTTTCATCCAGTATTAGGAAGCTTAATTTTTAATCTGAAAATATTCAAATAGATAATTTATTAATTCTTCAAAGGAAAATTTAATATTTTGATTTTTTTAAGTTGTTACAATATAAAATCTAAAAGAAACAACATTGAATTTTATTATTAAAGTCTAACAAAAATTAATTGAAATATTCTTATGTTAAAAGTTTAGACATCTTTAAAGTGTCCAAAAAATTATATAAATTATTATTAATAATTTTAGATTAATATTATCCTTTGTCTACCGGATTCTATTTACTTTTTATTGCAACTCACTTTGTGCCATTAAATTCTATGACAGAGAGGAAAATCTTGTGCATCAGAAACAAGAATAAACTCCTGGTTAGATTCAGACACAAGTCCCTACCTGGGGAAAACCTGATTTTACATACTATTTGCAATAACAAATCAACTACAAAGGTATAGATGGTATCACAAAGTCCAAACAACAGGCATTTTTAGAGGAGGAAGAGTAGAAGGAGGAGGAGCTCACAAAGTAGCTTTGACAAACAAGAAGTGAGCCTCTAGACTTGGATTCAGAGTTTTTCTTCTCCTAGACCAGTTGCCTTACCAAAGTTAAAGTGTGCAGACTGCCCTTCTATTTACCCATATCTTCCCAATTTTCCATTAGTGTTGGGAATTTATGAACTTTAATTCTACATAGAATTAAGACACTCAATGCCAATGTCTCTAATTAAATATTTTTGCAATATACAATAACTTCTTCTTCTTAATTTTAATTGCTTTTTATCACAATTCATTCAGATCATCAGTTCTATGACAATGTTAAGTTATGTAAAAAGCAACTAGAATTAGCAGGATGAAAGATAATACTAGTCAAAATTATTAATAATAATTGATAGAGCATCATCTAAAATAAAGTAAAAACAAAAAATATATTGAAATTAATTGATATCTATAAATAATGAATATAACACAGATTGTATTATTGCCATTATTAACTTGATTTTAATAAGGTGAAATTCTTAGAATAAACCTCTATTACACTATCACTTTTTGTTATGAAATATAATAAGTGGATTCTCTATCACTTTAGACCAATTCTCAGCTATAAATAATGGCTTTCTTACTTTTACCAAAAAGTAGATTCAAATGAATTATTTGGCTAAGAACAGTTATGTGTTGCCCCAAAACAAGACAAACATAAATGAAGGTACTTCTTCCATGGGAATCAATTCTTATTGCACTAACATAGTGTCCATGACAAAACCTGGTAGAAATGGGGGGGGGTACCTTTTACATTTACATGTACATGTTGGGCCTTTACATTTAAACCTGATCTTATGTCATATCTGCTCATATGGAGGAAAATAAATACTTCTACTCTGACCAGAATGTAGGAAAAAAATATTTTTAAACTAATCATTATTCACTGCACTAAACTGACCCTGGGATACTTTCAAATGACAAAAAAAAAAAAATTCTAACCCAACGGAGACTGTTGACCCTTAGGGGTAACCCAAGATTGCAGGATTATTTAATCTACAATCTGTTATATCCAAGTTCACCAACTCTTACTCAATATGTACCTTGATATGTTTGAACTTTATATAAACTTTGACTTAACATACCCAACCTACACACACTAGATGAGTCATTGTGATAACATACCCAACAACAAACTCATATCACTCTAACATGTTAGCAACTAATAACTTAATAACAACATTTCAATAAGAATATTTCCTTAAAGAACATTACTGTTCTTCCTCAAACAATACAAATATAAAGTTTCATGTCATCAGCATTTCTTGACAGAAAAAAATTTTTTTTTGATTATTTGTAATAAAAAACATTATCATTATAGGTAACCAAATATTTTCCTATATTACAGTATTAAAATTATTTTACAAATTCATTTTACTTTTTTGTTTACTTATGTCTGTTTTCAGAACAATAGATTCAAAAATATTATATACTCACCACCATATTCTCACAGCTTACTTGTGCTTGGATTTTTATTTCCCATTTGTAAAAAAGATATTTTCTGTGGTTACTGATTGCTTATAAAATATCTCATATCTAAAATAAAATAAACAAAATATTTTACACATTAAAAAATTTAACTTATACTTTTTTTTAATTACATTAGAAAAGAAGATTAAGAATACTGTAGTTTATCATATGTAAACAAGAGTGAAAATATTTTATAGGTCCATAGAAAAATATTAACATATAACAGAAAAAAAAAATAAATAAAAAAAAGAGAAAATTTTCAAAAGTAGGAATAAGAAAAACAGAGCAATAAAAAAAATAGATAAAGGATATTATAAAAAATAGGAGAAAAAAGTAAAACTGACATTTAAGTGTTTTCCTTGCTTATGTTTTGGTTGACTTGAGGTTTATTATAAACATTGTGTAAAAAAGAAATTAAGACAAATAAAACTGTATGTATTTATCCAACCCCTCAGCTTAGGCAAGATATGACCACAAGGTCAATTTCTTAAGTGGGGTTTAACGGTTTGAATTCAGAGTTTTTCATTCTTCTAGACAGGTTAACTAACCAAAGCTAAAGAACTCAGTCTGTTCTACTATTTTACCCATAGCTGGAGGGAGAATAGTTAAATGCATGCTGTTCCCAAGGGGTATTAGCACTATATGAAAATGCAAAACAGCCACGCCCAGGACTTGAACTTGTGTCACCATGTCCATTTTCTACAACAACCATTACACCACAAGTGCCTCCAAATCTGTGAGAAGGAAATAAGTTATTTCTACTTAGGGTGAAAATCTTTACACAACATGTGTTGGTTATAATTTTTTTATTTCTTTGTAATGGTCAAATATGAAAAGTAAATAATCTACAATGCATGCATATGAAGGAAAACAGGTAACTAATTGGATACTTAGTAACTCTGCAGTTTTATCAAGGCATTTATTAGGTATGCTTAGCTGGGAGCTGAAACAGTAGTTTGCAGCTGGAATACCTTGCTACTGAAATCTATTCTTGCTTAATATATAGCCAAGGTACACATGTGCTGATAAACTGCAGGCTTGCATTAAAAATCATGGTAGGTTCCCAATTTACAAGTTCTTATATCTTTAAATACTTCTTCATAGTGTACATTTCTGTGCAGTTTCATTTCATTCAGTAATTTTCAGGTATATCATTTTGGTATTGTTTATATTTTTTTATTTATCAGATCTTTAAATTTTTCCATATAGACCCACTGCCTTTAGGAAGGATATTATAGCATCTACTTTAGTTTTTTCAAACAGTTCTTTCATTTTCCTTGTGTTGTAAATTGATATCTTGTAGTGTAGTTAAAAAAAAATGCCTAAAATCACAATTTATAAGATTACAATTAGTTATTATAAAACAAAATGAGTAAAAGAAAAAGTAATTAGAAAAAAATGTAAAACAGAATAGAATTTGGTCAATTTTACTAATTACCTAAATAACTATATATAAACAAATTTTAAAACCTTCAAATTTCAAAATTGTATAACAATCTGAAGGATGTCAAGATATGAATTTGCTTCTTTTTTTTAGACAATAAGTTACAAATGATAGATTAAGAATTTGAAAATAATAATTCATAACTTACTCTGGTTGTGGACGTGGATCTGAAAGTGAATCAAATTCTGATCCTTCAATGATTCTTCAGGTTTCCAAATTTCTTTTGATTGACTAAAATCTAAATAAAATAAATAAAATAAGGAATTAACATTAAATAAATTAATCAAGAAAATGACCACATGAAATGTAATAAGAATTGAAAGTTTTTATTTACTATTGAATTTTCTAGGTTTATACTTACAACACAATGCAAGTTTAAATATTTTTCTATTAATTAATTTCATATTTATTGTAATATATTATATATTGCAATATTTACAAATATCTCCACATTCAGTGAAGATTCATAATGAACAAAATATTTTCTGCTAAGATGTGTCATGGAGCTATCAAAAGGGATGCCTACCCTGGGAATATTTAAAAGGAAAAAATTTAAGTGACACAAACTGCGTAAAGAGGACACAAAATTTAGGTACAACAAAACAAACAGTTTTATTTGCGCATAAACTGGAAGAACAAAACAGGATACAGAATTGAGTTGTCAATGTCTTCTGTGGCTAGGTCATCAGAATTGTAGGCCAGGAAGGTGAGGCTGGTTGGTGTCCTTGGATGGGTCTTCTGGAGGCTGGAAATATACTGAAACAAGCCGACAAGAAGTGGCTGGACAAAATTGATAGTGACATCTTGTCAGGTAGAAAATCTCTGGACTGAAATAAAATCTGTAGTCGTAAAGAGTAGACTTTATGTTTTGTCCTGAAAAGGACAGTTTGCTAAGTTGTTGCCGTAACCTTTTAAACTACAGCTAAATGCAGGATCGTCGCTGGCCGGGATTGTGGTCAGCAGAAGACATTGGCAAATCAGTAGAAAGGCCAGATCATTTAAAGTAGATGGGTACCTGAGCCATTTTGCAAAGGAGCATGTAGCTCCAATGCTGTGGACTTGTTCGATGCTTAGCAGAAAATCTCTGTGAGGGATCAAATTTTTAAAAAGTGAACACTGCAACCCTAAGCTCCAGCATGCATGGTGAGGATTTAGGTTGTGCCTCATCAAGCATCAGGGCAGGTCATGACAACCATATTTTTAATAAATACTGCTTTCTTTTTAATATGTAAAGCTGCATACATTTTTGATAGAAAATAAATACTTCAAATATTTAAGTAATAATTTTAGAAAGAGTAGTACTCCTTTTAAAACAAAATTTAACATTTGTGCTTTATATCAGCTGATGCTTACTCATTTTACATGTTTAATTTAATATTATGTACAAATGATGTAATATATGAAATATTATAAGTTAATTAACTAGGTGACACTGGGTCCTTCTGACTTAAGCCATTGAATTAAAAAACAATGAACTGAAAATAACAATGAATAAACAAAACTTTGATAAATAATAAATAGTGATGAGGATGAAATGATATTTCATCTCAGTTATCAATTTTTATTCAGACTTTTACTAAATTTTCTTTTTAACTTAAATTTTGAGATTTGTCAAAACGTTACACCTACATTTGCATGTACATTTCTAAATGTTTGGCTGCATTGATGAATTTTTTTCCTGTTGGAAGAGATTGGAACATTTATGTAAAGAGGTTTTAAAATCATTTTAAAGTAAATGAAAAAAAGAAAGGTAATTCTTCTTTCCATTGGAATGGAGACATGTTCCCTCTTAAAAACCTGGTCACTCTTTACAGTCTAATAATATATGGTATGGTTAATTTGCATACTCGTTTTAACAAAATTATAAATAATTATTTGGTGTTATTGATCTCCAATATTATTTTTTTTATTCTCCAACGTATTAAAAACCAATTTTATGAATGATTTTATATAGAAACCAATTAGAATATAATTAAGATAAGTGTAATCTTTTTATGTGTTCTTATTTAATTTTGATAGTCTTTCTAATTTATAGTTTTCATTACATTAAAAGATGGCGCATATTTCTTGCTTGTACCTAGCATTGCACAAAAGAATTAATTGTTTCCTTACAAAGAAAAAATACTAAATTTAAAAACTGAAAAGAAAAAACTGTTGTGGTATCAAGAGAAAAAAAATAAATTGAAACCAAAATCAAAATTGCCAAATCATCCAAATCTTCCATTCTGTCTAATTCTTTAACCAGAAACTAAAATACAACTCAGACGTTGACTTTGTAAATTACTTGTATTTCCAAATATGAGATTTGCAAGATATTCTCTCTTGTCACATAAAATAATACTTCATAAAGGCTGTCATTTTGGATGCTCAAAGTTCTGTCAACTGATGCATAGGGGTTAATATTTACTTTTAAGTAAGGGTAATAAAAATTCATAGTCATGTATAAAGCTCTTCAGTTCTGTAATTTTTTAACACATGTTTCCCTAAATTATTATGTGTAAAACAAACTAACAAGTCTCAATTACATCCAAGGAAAAAGATGCAAAAGTCCCTGACACATTATCCCATGCATACTTAAATGAATGGAAATCTCCACTGAAAGATATGAAAGTCTTGATGTAGACATCAGGAAAATGACTGACAAGAAACTCAACATTTACTGTGAAAAAATAGCATTAATGAGTCACTAAAACTCCTAGTCATGGATGGATGGAAAAAAAATATATAGGAGCATCAATAAAACCATTCTATAATAGAAGAAAGGATATCTCTATGCTAAATGGAATATTTATAATAGGTAACAGAATAATCACCCTAATTGACCTAATCAAAGAAGTCAGGTATCTCATCCATTTGGGGTATATATATATATATATATATATATATATATATATTATATATATATTGTATATCCCATATATAACCCCCACCACAACCTCCTCTACTCAGAGACCCATTACCCTACCCACCAAAATACACAACAAACCACTCTACAATTATTTAAACAAAATTGTCAATATTTCAATAGGTGTTTGTGGAAGGAAGATGCCTGTGTGTGTAGGTGTCCCTTGATCCTAATGTGTAGCAGTCTGGTAGTGCTACCTATATAAAACTGGTTGCATTTGTCGCATTGTGTTGGGTATACCATATACACTTCATGGCACATACCTGTGTTAGGGATAGGCCAGTTCACTTGTGTGCTGTTAGTGCTGTCCCTACTGTGATTCATAGATAGCTATTTCCAAAGTTATATATCCTAACTATGGACATTAATGGGTATGTCCCAATCTTCATAATTACGGAAGTATTATACTGACTGAGTAATCTGATACCGCTAGCAGAAGTCTACCTTTCTTGACGCTGCTGGCAAGTATTATATTTAGTTATCATTACAAAGATTCCATATCATTTCCAACCTCTGTTTGGTTATTCCTCATTTAGTAACCTTTGTTAGGTTACAACAGGGCCATAGTGGACTAGTTGTATGTCCAGTCCTTTCCTCCAAATGGCCCTGCAGTTATGATGTGGTAATCTCAGGAAGCAGGTTTTAAATGGTGTGTGGTACCTTGGGCCTTTAATTGCTGATGTGGGGCAATCAGTATTGGCCTTCAGAATGACCATGAAGTGTGTGGTATATGTGATCTGGTTCTCTTCCTTGCTGCATTTGGTCTAGGTACGGGTCAGTTCGTTCTTTATATATCCATTTTTTGCACTAAGAGGGAGGATTGATTTGTGGTGGATGAACAAGTCTCTACTGGTTGACTTTTTGTAATATTTGGTGTGGATTTGGCCTTTTTCAAGTATCTTAATTCGAAAAGTCAAGCAGTGACAAGGATCCTGTATTGTCAGGGTGTTCAATGCTAAAACTTATGTTTTCATCCATGTTGTTGAATGTTTGTTGTAATTTTGTTGGTTCCTTCACAGGAAGATGTGAAGATGAGTACATCATCGAGATATCTGGTGAAGAAGGCGCAAGAGCAGAAGTTATTAAGCGCTCAGCACTCAAGCTGGTTCATGTATATGATAGCCAGTAAACCTTACAGGCTGGATCCCATTGGTAGGCCTTTGATTTGTTTATATGTTCATCCATGGAATGTGAAGTAGGTGTTGTCCACAATGATAGATAAAAGTCAATGTATGTCTGTTGGGTTGTATCATTTTCCTAAATGACAGATACTTTGCTGCCTATGATCAATACTTATATATATTTTGTTGAAAAAAAGTAGAACTTACTTGATTTGTGTACCTGTATATTCTTCTTCATAGTCTGTACACAGCTATTCCTACAGGAGAATCTCCTGTAAGAATAGCTGTGTACAGACTATGAAGAAGAATATACAGGTACACAAATCAAAGTAACAAGGGAAAAGCACATGTACCTTTTAACCAAGTTTATTAACATGTAAAACACAACTAGACACAACAATATAATGAGTACTTGAAGGCAGTACTTACAGTTATTTATCTCCCTTGCTGAGAGGGTGCTCAGGTGGTGTAGCTGGCTATGCTCCCTCGCTGGGGGTTTTCTTCAGTCACAGTTGACTGAGTGGTGAGAGCCCAATTCTACAAGGGGTCAAAACCAGTTAAGAGTAAGTTCTTACCACCTGACAAGGGATGTTAATCTCCCTATTTCCTGTCTCCTGGACACAGGAGAGTTCTAGCCCCTACACTCCTATTTTGACCAAGAAAGGTAATTACTTCCAGTGTCTGTGAGTAGGTGCTAGGTGGCTGTAATATTTCTACTTTGTAAAGGAAGATATAACACAAAACACACGAAATGAAAATAACTTGTTTATTTGACACACATTGCCAGTCTGATATACAGATTACTACTATGGTACAAGGGAAGTAACTCTTGGTTGATGGAGAGTTCCTATTATCTCTTTACATTCCTCTTATCAATCAATTATATATTGTTTTATGAGTTAAGAGTAAGGAAATGAATCCGACGGTATATGTATAGATAAAAGGGTATGAAAACACACAATGTTGTTAAAATGAATATATTTTTATATAATTTTCATTGCTTATATTGACAATGTTGCTTTATCTACTTTTATAAAGTCCTTGAACTTTTCAAGAGTCTTTTTTGTTCTCATTGTGCAATTCTGATTGTGTTGGCATTTGTTCTTCTATTTGACTAGTCTGTGTCTGTATCTTTATGGGATGGACTTGTTGAATTGTAGCAGATGGGGTGTTGAAAATATGCTTTGTGGGTTCCATGTTCTGTTGGGATATTGATGTTAGATTAATCCCTTGATCTGATAGGTTGGAAGTGAACATTCTCTGTCTATATATCTCCTGTAGATAATGTCTGTTGTGTCTTAGCAACATCATTCTGCATTTTGACAATGTAGCTACATGGTTCAGTACATTCATCTATCACTGTCACTGTTTGTATCATTTTCCTGAATGACTGATACATTGCTGCCTATGATCAATTCAGGAAGGACTTTCCTGTTGCATTCTTGTTGAAATATTACTGCTGTATTTTACTTTTGTTTATCTGTTCTTGGATTTGATTGTCTTTTAGGTTATCCATATTCAACAGGGTTGGGATCCTTGTTCTTATTTTCTTATTCTATAGGATTTCTGCTGTTGAGGGCAAGTGACTATTAAGTGGGGGTTGCTCTTAGGTTTTTGGCAATCTATCTTTGACCCATTTGCCTTTTCCATTGTTTTGTTTGTTTTGGGTTTTTGGGGAGGGTGCTTTTTTTTTGGGGGGGCGGTTACCGTTTGAACTATTCATTCAATGAATCCATTTGATTGTGGGTACCTTAAGCTAAATGTAATATGTGTGAATTCTCATTCCATAGCAAAATTGTGGAAACACAAAATACCTGGCATTGTCTGTGTATAGACGTTCTGGTATGTTATGAACAGCAAAAGTTGCTTTGAAATATTCAATGCAGTTTGTGGAGTGGCCTATCAGCAGGACAGCGAGGAAATCTATTCCCTTTTCTCTAGCACTAGACCAGGGAGATTGTTTTTGCATCTGTTGTGGTGCACCACACCTACCATTAGCTCACCACACAAACCCAAGCTGTGCTATTCATGTGCTGAGTTTGTGAGGACTAGTATCAAAACCTAGAACCTTGTGGTTCCAAGGCAATTGCGATAAACCTAACCCTAAATTGTTTCTTTGTTCTGTTGAACTGAAGTGAATTCCAGATTTTTGTATCATATGTTTTTCTTAAACTTTAAAATACATTTTCCAAATTTTTGTTTTCTTTGATTGTGAGCATTCTTAATTACCTCTTCACCTTTTGACCTTGTGTAAAATGTAAAATGTAAAAATGTTTTAATCTTTCTTCAATATTGTTGATAATGAAGTAAGAAGACATAGTTGACCTATTCATTGAAGGTTTTTTGTTTATTTTCATTTGTCCAGTCCAATTTTGCCAATGGAATGTTTAAAGTCGCCTTTTTTTTTTTCAATTTTTTTTCTTTGTCTAGTACTGTAATATTTTTTCTTGCTTTCCTTCTTTTTGAGGTGAGTGTTATATCACACATTGCTTACCACTACCACCATCTAATATTCCCTACTTTGTAAAGGAAGATGTAAAACAAACACACATGAATATGATTTATTCAATACACATTGCCAGTCTTAATACACTAATATTACTATGGTACAAGGGGAGTAACTCTTGGATCTTCCTATTATCTTTTTGGCAAAGTGGGCAGTTTTATAAAACAAGTTAAACTTTCTTACCTCATCCACTACAATATATATAATATGGAAAACTAAGAAACTAAAAAACCTTGAAATTAAGTAACTAAATGTAGTATCAAAAGTACTTGATACTAATCTCACACCTTTGTCATGAATGGAATAGACATAAGAAACAACATTCATTTAGCATATAAGCAAGTGGATTATTATACCATGTGTATTTACAAGTAACAACAAAGTAGAACAAAGCTTATTTCTAAGTTTATTCTGGCTTCTCTTTTTCATTACAATTTATTTTTCTTTGTTACCTGAACATTACCTAAAACCTGACCGTTTGGACCTCGATACGCCTGACTCGGATTCTACTAACAAATGGCGACATTGAAGAAAAATGTTTGAAGAATTCCTCACAACGCTGCAGCTGTCTTCAAATAAGACTTTGATAGTTACTGAAAAATTTACTCTTCTACTACACCATGCTTCCACTCCAATTTATAGAAATTTGTCTGAATGTAAGAATTACAAAACTGCCATGGATGTGTTTAGAGGCCATGTTCATTGTTTAGAGGCCATATTTTTGCTAGATACTTACTTGCTACCAGCTGTCAACAACTAGAGGAAAGCCTTGAGCAGTACTTTTAGATTCTAAAGACATTAAGTCAAGAGTGCCAATTTACAGCCTTAACTATGAACAAGGCAAGAGACATTTTCGTCAGAGATGCATTCATTAACACAATACAGTCTAACCAAATAAAACAAAGACTATTAGAGAATAAAAACCTAGAACATTTTATAAACAAGCCCTAACGTTGGACATGGCACAGTAGTAATCTGTCTTCTATTTACAACCAGAGAATTTAGGGACTGCTATTTCTGGCTCTCCTCATTTTCAAAATTCTTCTGTTCCTAAAATCTCTAGTTTCTGCCCCTCCTCTTCCGGTTCAAAATTCTCCCATTGTTCAAGATATTCTTGAACACTCCCTTTGAATGCCCAAATGCTAATTTTGTTGCCTCCATATACATTCTTGTTTGTCCTGCCTGGCTTGGGATGTTAGATGCTACAACTATGGTAAGCAGGGACATTTTTTGAAAATTTGCCGATCGGCTTCTTCACAAAAAACTGTTCAGCTACTACTGTATCACCAATTACAGTATCAGCTGTTTTCCCTGACTGTTTCTCAAAGACAATTGAGTGAGGGTTAAAATAAATGGATTAACTATCCCAGCTCTAATTGACACAGGCAGTTCCAAAAATGTTATTGATGCCAGTATCATGAAAGCAAACAAATGGAAAATCATTCCTGGTTCCAACCAAATATCAATGGTAAATTCATCTTTATCTTCCCATGCAATTGAATACTTCATGGTTAATTTGAAACTAAAAGGAAACTTCTATCAAGGGATCAAATTACCTGTGATGAAAAAACTGCTGCAAGGTGATTTTGGGTCACAGTTTCCTAAAACAACAATCTTATGTTGAAATCCCTTTTAGTGCTTGCAAGCCGGGCCAAAGCGTATGCAAACTAGCAGCTGTCAAAGTGTGGTATCCATCACTTTTTGCAAACTTAACACCTGACTGTAAACCAATAGCAGTAAAATCAAGACGCTATTTACAAGAGGACAAACATTTCATAGTAGAAGTCACGAAAACTGCTTAAAGAAGGAATTATAGAGCCAAGTGAATCTCCATGAAGACCCTAGGGTCTTGTAAAAACCACCACAAATAACAAGAAGAGGATGCCTATTGACTGCTCCACAACAATCAACAAATACACATTATTTCATGCCTATTCATAAACTTGTATCGATGAAATGGTTTCTAACATTTTTAAATACCACATTTTCAGTACTCGAGACGTCAGAAGTGCCTACCATCAAGTACCTATCAAGCCAAGAGGATAAGTCCTATATATGGTATTTGAGGTCTGTGGTCACTTATACCAATTCAGCCAAATCCCTTTTGGGGTGACAAATGGGGTGGCTAGCTTCCAGAGGATTATATATGAAATCATCTCCAATGAAAAATTGAAAGGATGTTGTAGCCTAAATGGACAATGTGACAGTATGCAGCCATAACCAAGATGATTTATGGCTGCCATTAAGAAATATAATCTGAATTTGAAAAGTGAAAAATGTTCTTACAACTTGAAAAGCATCAAGTTATTAGGATGCATCATCAAAAATGATGCCAAATCCCAAGCAATGGAAATTATCAATCTCTCCTTATGATGAGACCTCTGTATGTTCAACCACTACTCTCAATGGGTTGCATCTTCTTAAAAAATAAATACACCCATTGACGCAAATATCTATTTTTCCTTTGTCCTTTTCTGCCATCAAAACATTTCAAAACATGAAAATGGAAATTTGCTAATTCTGCCATTTCTGTTGTGAATCATTCTATCCCTCTTATTAGTCAAGACGGTTGTCTCTGACTTTGCAATAGCTGCCTCACCAAAACAATCTGGTTGTCCTGTAGTTTTTATTTTCAAGGACACTTTCATGTTCCAAGTGTTGATACTCGGCAATGGAAAAAGAAGCATATAAAAATGTTGAAGCATTATGAAAATGGAGGCTTTACTTGATCGGTCGACATTTTAAACTGATCACTGACCAAAAGTCGGTTTCATTTATGTTTAACCTGAATACAACATGCAAAATAAAAAATGAGAAGATAGCAAGATAGAGAATGGAACTTTCTTGCTACTTATTCAACGTCATTTACCGCCCTGGTAAGGAGAATGCAACAGTCAATGCACTTTCAAGGGAATGCGTACCACAAAAGCAGCTTCACCCAATATCTGAGACAGATACCCAATCTTTAGACACCAAGCGTCCGAAGAAAACAACAACATTTCAGGGCAAGATCTTTTAGTTAGAAGCCAGCCAAACAAAACAGTCCCAAAATATTGTCAGATCCTGAGAAGCCTAGCATGGATATGCATGCCAAAAGGGAACCATCAAGATGCCCCCAAAGAACCCACAGGAGGTCAGGTTGATAGGTCAGCAGGGGAGAATGTAGTATTAAAGTACTCAATACTAATCTCACCCCTTTGTTATGAATGGAATAGACGTAATAGACAACATTCTTCTGGCATATAAACAAGTGGATTATTATATCATGTATATCTACAAGTAACAACAAAGAAGAATAAAGCTTACTTCTAAGTTTATTCTGGCTTCTGTTTCATTACACTAAGAAAACTTGAATTTTGACAATTACAACAATATAATTTTTTTAGGAGAGATTCTTTGCCATATTAAATATTACCTAATCAAGGTGTGGATACTTTAAAGATTTTAAATATAATGCATCAGAAGATTATCATATTTACCTTTCTTGGATGAAATATTTTCTTGTTTTTTAGTTTCACCAACATGACCAGGTCCAAACTTAGCACTGCCCAAATTTGGCTGAGGAAATAAAACATTTAGAATTTAGTTATTGATTTATATCATAATATTTTACAAATTTTATATTTTCAAAATACATATATATCTTTAAAATTTTATACAAGGTAATAATTACTAGTTATACTCCTGAAATAATTATTGGTTATATCTCTGAAATAATTATATCAAAGCTAAGCTCTATCACTGGTTCATCTCTAATAAAGTTGCTTTACCTAATAATGTAAACTATTTAATTCCTGTTTTTACTTATATATAAGAAAAGAGAATCATTTCTGTTGTTTATGTGTGTTTGTAAGAGCATACGAAGAGTAAATAGAATATTTCTCAAATAAAAGTAGTATACAGATAACCTGCCCTTGTTTGTTGTTGGATTATCTGTCCTTACTTACACAAAAGTTTGCTACATAGCAACACAATCTGTTGCCATGGGGTTTCATCCAGATATTTACAGGAAAAGGCAAACAAAATCTCTTTTTTTCTAAGCCAACATAACATGGAAATGAACAGATAGTTTAACCTCAGAAAACATAAATGTACACAATATTTCTTGGTGCCACCAACACACATACATATATGTACACTGGGGGGGACATTATACAAGCCACAGTCAGCTGTAATGTTTTCATGATAGGACTCAATGCCTAAAGCTTTTGTGTATATTTTACATATAATTCATGGACAAAACCAAGTAGGTGACATAAATTTTGTTTTATTTCTTTTTACATATAATATAATTTTCCCTTTTTGCATATCATTCCATTTTAGCAATACAATTTATAAAGTTACACAGGTTGTATTGCATTTCCTTTTTCATTGAAAACAATAATTAATTTAGAATACCTACAATATTCGATTTTGGATATACACAACATACAATTTTGGATACCTACCATAATTACATTATGAAAGCAGCAACAAGAATTAGCTAAATTTTAAAATTTATTTCAATAAAACTATAACTGTAAAATATTTCTCTGTTTCTGTTTTCTGTTATGGCATTCACCCTGGATTGGTTGAGCTAGGTTCAACCAAAAAATTCACCACAGGTGAATTCATGGAAGGAGTAACAAAGGAATATGAAATTCACAAACGATCTCCAAACCCTGCATGCATATCCCAGTCAGGGTATGGAGATGCCCTTGTTTGCCGCAGATTTTCCATAGACACGGTGACAAGTACGCCAAAAGCCATTGATTCCTGACAATAATAAAGATGCCCTTGGAATTTCTTCCAGAGCCCTTTTGGCTGGGTTGTAGCCCTAATACCACTGGGTGCCAGACCTGTCCACCTTAAGTCCCCGACAGTATGGCTCTGACACTACCGAGTTTACACAACCCTGCTGTGATGAGGAGGGGTTGGATTTTAGAAATAATGTGCTAGATGGCCATTGTGCGAATAGCTTCCTCCGCCCTTTTAGAGGTCTTGTTTTTTGTTCTGCAGGGTATCTAGCCATGCTCCTCCCCAGATAGAATCTATGGGAATACTTGTTTAGTAGCCAATGATCCAACTATGAAACAGTTATGTTTTTAAGAAATTATTTGTTGGACAATAAAAGTAGTTCAGTAAAACAAATAAGACATTCTATAATAAAAACTTACTTTATTATAACAATTAACAGATAAAATAATAAATATAATCATTTTATTTTTTAGGAATATGCTTGTGAAAGAAATATGTAAATTAGTCATTTAATGTAGGTTTATATTTATAAATTTAAACATTTGTTTGAATAATATTAAAAAGAAAGATTAAAACGAAAAAGTTTAAGACTAAATAAAGTTTTATTAATGCAAATATTTCTTCAACAGTTTATTGAAAATAACACAGAAATTCTACAAATAGATTTTTAAGCAAATTATTAAATGGCATTAACAAAGAAAATTGAATATAGCAATAAAAAATGAATGCAAAAAAATCATTTAAGAAAGAATAATGATATAATTTCTTAAAAATGTAAAATGTTCATTAAACTTACTTGTTCCCCATCACTGTCAGAATCTTCATCTGGTTGCTTTAATAAGTTAGATATAGCTTTAATATCTGATGTTAAAAATGACATTTTATGTTTTGAAATATTCTGAAAAATAATAAAAATATATACTTTAGACAGCTGCAAATATAATAATAATAATGACTTCATTGTTTTGAATTTTTTTAAATCTTTTTTCTAATCCTTGTAAAGGTAAAGATTTTTCAAAATAAAAATTTAAATTGAAGTTAAAAAAATAAAAATGATCAAAATGATCAAAATATTTTTGATGGAAGATTAAACCAAAATCTGGTAACTATTTTCACACTATACATTAAAAAACAAAGTTATTTATGACTAAAAAGTAAAATACTTATCAATTAAAACAAAAACTATCAAGGTAAATATAAGTAAAAAGTTCTTACCTTTATAGTCATCTTCATATTTTTAATTGAGAATTGTTTTGTTTTTTTTCTAGTTTTGTTCTTACTGAGAACAAAACTGGAAAAAGTCAATTCTTCACTAACATGATATTATTTTTTTTTAAGTCATAGTTATGTACATTACGTTAAAATCAATACTTTTTGCTTTAGAAAATAAATAAAATTTAATAGAAACTGATTTTTTTTCTATAGTCTCTTTAATGTAATTATAATTTTTTCCATTATACTTGTTCACATTTTACATTTTTACTTTAGTTTGATTCACTTAAATAATATAAGAGAAAACATTAGTCATAAAAATAAAACGCAAAAAATTCAAAAATTTACGAAATAAATATTTCATGTTTTTTGAATGATATAAAACCTAAAATTCAATCGGTAACATTTTTTGGCTATACTTGCAAATTGGTCGGAAAATTAAAACGGGAACTTTTTTGATGGTGCCCCATGACAGTTTAACTACAGTGTAATCCCAAACCCCTAAACCGTAACCCAATTCGCAAAAGGTTCATTCATACACTGTAGTAAACTGTCATGGGGCACCACCAAAAAAGTTTCCGTTTTAATTTTCCGACCAATTTGCAAGTTTTGTCCATTTTTTTGGTATTACTTAAAATTTTGTTGATTCGGCTAATTAGAATAATAGACAAAATAATATTGTTTTGGTTCAGAAATCATGATTCACAACAAATTTCATCATTTTATGAAGACTTTGTTGTCTTTTACGACTTTTCTTTCTTTTCTTTTCTTTTCTTTTTTTTCTTTTCTTTCTTTGTGTGTGTGTGTGTGTGTGTGTGTGTGTGTGTGTGTGTGTGTGTGAAAGAGAGAGGAGGGGATAGAACAATAAATTAATAAAATTTACTAGTCGTACATATTTTGATTCAACGTTAAAAATTACGACCTAATTAACCACAAATTTGACTATCAAAGAGAAACAGAAAGAGAAAGTAAAGAAAGAGAGAGAAAGGGAGGAAATTAAATCTCAGTTACAAAATTTAAAAACACATATTTATATTGTTGAGTTTTCATTTTTCTTATTAACAATTTAAACAAAATACATAAAGAAAATGTTTGTATCGAATTAAAATGTTAGTTAATGAACAAGAGAAAGTTTTACCTGTTTTAAAGTAACCACGATTTCCAAGTTTATTAGTTGACTTGGGTAACTATAGCAACAACAACTCAAGGGAAGTAACTCAGAAGTAATTACTATAGCTGATCTTCAATTTAAATAGCTTCATATTCCTTTTGGACTAAATTGATTTTGTTTTGGGTTTTTTATGAAGTTATTTGACGTAAATTGACAAAATCAAATAAATTGGATATATTTATGTGATTGTATTCATTTTTTTTTCAATTTTCCTTATTAAAAGTAAATAAATGTAATTGATTTAAAAATAAATTAAATTAATTTTAACAAGGATGCTAATCAAATTTCCACTATATTTTTAAAAATCCTAAAACTTTAAATAATTTAATCAGCATAAATTAATGTAATAATTTAATAAGAAACTAAAATCAATCAGAATTTTTAATTACCAAAATCTACTTTTAGAATTGTAAATGAGTTCAAACTTTTTCTAAAAATGCATCCTTTTTTTAAATTTTAAAACATTTAATAAACTTAAAAAATAAATTAGAATATCTTAAATTAAATCGGTTATCAATTAAATCGGTTATCAATAAGCATTTACCAAAAAAACGTTGATATATGTAATTAAGAATTCTTCAGACAATGTGAATATATTGTGTTTGGACAATAAATATTTTTGACAGCTTTGAAAAATGTTTTGGTTCCTTAATTTTTTTAGAAAAAATTATTTTGTAAATCTTAAAGAATACTCACATTCCTTATTTTTAGAGAATCTATCTATAGGATACAGATTAAAAGTTTAATTAAATCAAAATAAACTATCTATTTTAAGAAATACTCTGAAAAGGCCATACATTTTTCTTTAAAAGTATTGGGAATTTGTCAATAAAAAGATAATTACAGTAAGTAGGCTTACATTTGTTGGTATGTATACATATTTATGTGAAAATAAAATGGAAATTAATCCGACAGTATGAATATGATAAAATGAAAAAACAAAAGATGTTTACAAACTGAATGGGCTCATCAGGAGAGAGTGTGCAAACCGTTTCGGGGCCTTTCTCTCGATGGTTTATAAAAAGCAACACCGGCCCTTCCTCATTAATATATGAGGACCCTCGTAATATCATGCATCGACCGCACGTTTTTATTTTTAAATAAAATTCATTTTATTTTTAGTATAGACAGTGCATTTTTTGATTAATTCCAACATTTGACTAGCAGCGTTCTGTTTTTGCTAACGGTCATTTGTCCCGTCTTATTTTTGTTGATGACCGACCCACGTGCGGTCGATGCATGATATTACGAGGGTCCTCATATATGAATGAGGAAGGACCGGTGTTGCTTTTTATAAACCGTCGAGAGAAAGGCCCCGAAACGGTTTGCACACTCTCTCCTGATGAGCCCATTCAGTTTGTAAACATCTTTTGTTTTTTCATTTTATCATATTCACATATTTATGTGTAAATTGTTTGTTGGTATGTATACATATTTATGTGTAAATTGGTCCAGTGAGTGAGTGTGTTACATGAAAGTTTGACTTTTTATAATACTATACTTTCTTGAATAAAAATAGGCCCCTCACAACCTGTTATAACTAAAAGGAAATTTGAGCTATTTTTAGAGAATAAGGAAGCATGATTTGGGAAAAAATTAAATAATGTTTTATTAATGCAAATATTTCTTCAGCAGTTTATTGAAAATAACACAGAAATTCTACAAATAAATTTTTTAAGCAAATTATTAAATGGCATTAATATTTTTAAATGGCATTACCAAAAAAATTAATATAACAATAAAAAATGAATGCATTAATATGAAGAAAAAATCATTTTAAAAAAGAATGATTAAATAATTTCTTAAAAATGTAAAATGTTTATTAAACTTACTTGTGAAGAAGAAAGGATAATAAGATAAGGGAAATTTAAAATAGAATTGAAGATGCTTTCTAGCTTATTCTTTGATTTATCAGTACTTTTGAAAATCAAACAAAATATTTCATATCCCTTTACTTCAGTATTTTTTAACAAAAACTAGGTGTCCACAATATGTTTTTGTTGTTATTGCTAAAAAGTTAAATAAAATCTTTGTACTGTATTTTTGTCATCCCAATTCAAGTTATGTTCATAAAGAAAATGTCATGGGTTCTACAATGATTTTGATTAGTTTAATGGAGATGTAATGGTTATCATTGTAAGAAATAAATTAAGTGACACAAGTTCAACTCCTGGACAAAGCAGTTTGTGTTTCATTTCACACTAATGTCCTAAGAGGTAAGTCATGAATCCATCTGTTCTCCCTTCAGCTATAAATGATTAGATGAGGGAAGATTGGGTTCTTTAGCCTTAGCAAGGCAACCAGTCTAGGAGAAGGAAACATCTGAATTCAAACCAGCTGTACTCCACTTAAAATTGACCTTAGATCACATCTATTTACTGTATTTAATAGTAAAATATAAAAAGATGTAGGTGTAATTACTGTAGCCCATTTTTATGCTTTAGAAGACTGACAAATTACATATCCAATGCTGAAGACTAATTTTATTTACACTTACTGTAACTTTCACACCTGATATTAAACAAAAAAGGTATAGACACACAAATGGGTCAGCATAAACATGTATATATACAAATATTAAAAATAAAAATTCTAACAATTCTACAAAACAAAAGAATTCTCAAAGAATTTCACATTTATGACAGAAAAAATGGTAAATGCAGGAAACAAAGGAGGAAAACATTCACATTTAAAATGGCCACAAATTTCCTTATAATTTAAGAGGAAAATGTATTATCTTGTAGCAAGTTGCGTGTTATATATATTTTATATATAGGTTGTACACAACTTACTAACTTTAAACAAAACTCAACACAATGGAAAAATAATGAAGTCGTATTAAAATAAACAATCTGTATTAAATAGAGTTACATAAATGTAGAACAGCATACCTGGCATAGTCCTTTCTTTTATATTGTGGTATTAATAGTTTATATTTTATCTTCTTTCATTTGCTGATCATGGAGCTGACTTGTTGTGTGACGACTCTTGCTTGTCATCCTCAGAACTACTGAAAAATTCCCGCTTCTTCTTTTTGGCGCTCAATTTTTGAATTCAGCGTCTGTTGGTTTCCGTTACTGCATTTTTGGGATTCTTACTCCCCCTTTTTAAAACAATCAGCAACTGCCATTTTATTAACCAATACAATCTAATTCACAAATAATCAACTTTCATGCTAGTCTAGAAATTCTATAACTACGAAAGTCTTTACTTTACAAAAAAAGGGAATAATTCTAAAAATGGTAAATTTACATTTCAAATAAAAACATAATTATGTACATATATTTTTGGATTAAAAAGGAATATATTTAACTCATTTGCACAGGTTTATAGCATTGTGTGACAAATACAAGAACTCTTTGGGACATGGGGCATTTAGTTCAAAGTCTCTTTTTAAAAGGAGGCTCCTGGTTTTACTACCCATGGAGCATTGTGGTATTTTTGGGAGGTGTTAACAGATTTTGCCTTTTATATTTTTGGTGTTTTATAAGAAATGAAAGAACTATTTGATTTGGTGGCAGTCACAGAAGGAAACCTGAAATTTCCAAACATGCTTCCTAAAATGGAAACATCTGAATAAATGTAGCAACTTGCAGCTCTTGAAAGGGGTGAGGAAATTTAAAGGCATTTTGATATGTAAGAATTTTTTCAATAATTTTAATTTATCACCATCACTAATTTGATTATGGGTTTAGCATATTCATTTAATGTAAGTACCTACTATTCTGTATGGCAAGCACACAGACACATAGACACACAGACACACATGATGCTGTTGAGATTTGAATATCTTTTCTTGAATTTACAAATTACAGATCAAATCCAAAGATGTTGAATACTTATAGAAACAGCCACTTCTTATTGGCTAGACAATCACAATTCCAATCCACTTATAGTAAGGGTATCTCTTCTATGCATCAGATCCTCATTGGTTACCCACACCTTTTGGGAGGAGTATTGATAGATCTGACCTTTCAAAGCAACTTTGCACTGAAAAATAAAAATTTCTTTGGCAGGAAATAAATTTCAAAACAAAATTCTTGTAATTTGATTTTGACAACAACACCTTTTAAATTGAATTCTCAATTAATGTAAATAAACTCATAACAGAGTATACTTATCTTTTCACATTAAAAGATATTTTCTTAATTTAAAAAAGTACAATTCCACTTATAACTTTTTAGTACCAGTGAATCACTAACCCTATCACACATGGACTATAATTACTTACCACCAACACAGGTAGCTCAAGTGTTGCAAAGATTCTTCTCATCTTCTGAATTGGGACTGGAGCAATGGATGTTTTCATTACACCATTTTGGGACTGGAGCAATGGATGTTTTCATTACACCATTTTGGGACTGGAGCAATAGATGTTTTCATTACACCATTTTGGGACTGGAGCAATGGATGTTTTCATTACATCATTTTGGGACTGGAGCAATCGATGTTTTCATTACACCATTTTGGGACTGGAGCCAATTTGGATGTTTTCATTACACCATTTTGGGACTGGAGCAATGGATGTTTCATTACATTTTGGGACTGGAGCAATGGATGTTTTCATTACACCATTTTGGGACTGGACATTTTGGGACTGGAGCAATGGATGTTTTCATTACACCATTTTGGGTGGATGTTTTTCATTACCCATTTTGGGACTGGAGCAATGGATGTTTTCATTACACCATTTTGGGACTGGAGCAATGGATGTTTTCATTACACCATTTTGGGACTGGAGCAATGGTGGAGCAATGGATGTTTTCATTACACATTTTGGGACTGGAGCAATGGATGTTTTCATTACACCATTTTGGGACATTACACATCTCAGTTCATTTTGAGTAAGCATCTACAACAATCAAAAACATATTTCCAAAAAATGGACCAGAATAATCTATGTGGATTCTCTACCCAGGTTGACTTGGATATTTCCAGCAATGAATGGGAGCTTCATGGGGGTGTTTTGATCAAGCATCCAGGCCTCATATGCCCTGCAGGTCCTCTCAATGTCCATGTCTAAATTTGGCTACCATACAAAACTTCAAGCAATGGCCTTCATGCACACAATCCTTATGTGTCTGGTGGAGCTGTTGCAACACTTTCAATCTTGATTTAGACAGGATGACAACCCTTCTTCCCCATAGTATTGTACCATCCTCACTTTCTTGTTTGTATAATTCCTCTTTACCTTTCATTGTATATTCATACCTGCCTCAAAATCAAGTCTCACCTTCTGATCTCACCACTGCCACAGTCAACCACATCTCAGTTCAATATATAATAGAATTAGCTTTTGTTCAAAGGTTTTCATTTGATTAATTTAAAGGAAGAATCAATTTGTGTTGTATCAAATTTTTACATTTGGGTTGCAAGACAAAGAAGTTTCCAGAAAAAAAGGATCAAAGGACTCTAGAAGGCTTCCCCCACCCCCTGCATAGATGAAAAAATTGTTTTTTTAGCCAATCAAAGTGCTGGCAAATACTTTTCAGAGACTCATCAAGTGAGTATATACTCACTGTGGTTTGGCTGGGCAACAGTCAGTCGTGGTCAACTAAATGCAGTGAGAATGTAGGCCAGCAACATGTGAGTTGGCCTAAGAGTGGCAGCTCCTCACAGTAGCAATTGGGATCTGATTCCCACAATAACAGTGACAGCTCTTCATGATGGCAAGTAAGGTCTGCTCCTCAGACAGTGGCTCTATAGAGACATGTTTGCTTACCTTTGACCATGCAACGCAAGAGGACTGTCATGGTAATTCCCAAGCAGAATGGACACAAAGTCAGTGAAACATCATTAGCAGCAAGCAGTGCCAGGAGACAAAAAGAAGGTGCTCAAAAGTTTCAACTTTCTACGAAATACCATTCATATACCCACAAAGTCTAAGGATTAAGAAGAAAAGAAAGAATCCCTATAATGTGTAAATTGTAATTAGGCATTCAACAGAAATATTTGAGCAAGCCAATATTTATGTTTCTTATTTTGTCTCTTATTTCTAAGGATTTTGCCTCTTTTTTACCTTTCATAGTTTAAATTGTAACTCTTTTTTCACATTCTATAATTATTAATAAACAAATTCCTTGTCCGATTCAATACGTACCTTAAGTTTGAATATGATTTTTTTGCACACTTACAAACAGTTATTCTGCTATATAATTCTTATGGTGTTCTATAATTGCATATATTTTTCTTATTTAGCCCGAGTATAATTTTAAACAAAGTACAAATTATTTTACAATAAAGTTCTACCATTACAATTTGACACAACAATGTTACACAACTTTCTAATCTTGAGTCAAATTTAGAGTCTAAAAGGCTTTATTTGATTTATTTAAAGAAAGAATCGATTCCTATTGTAACAGATTTCTACATCAAATAATAGACTGCTACCATCATAATCTGATACAACATAACTTTCTAATATTGAGTCAAATTTAGAGTGAAAACTTTTTTTGCCTGTTCAAAACAAAACAATTCAGAAAATTCGAGCACATCTTTTCTGTTTAAAAATCTTTTTCACCATTCTCACCAGACATTAATTGACTATGAGAGAAAAACAGATTAGTTTGTGTACATAAGATTATTATGCCGCAATCACCACTCCACTATTTAGTCCCAGGCAACGCCAGAAAATCCTGCTAGTTTTCTATATTTTCGAAGTTACTTCCCTTTATAGAGACCGCTAAAATATACAAACTTGACTTCCATCACAACTTACAGCGATGGCATCGGACGGAGGGCCCAGTAACCGAACTGAGGACGAACTACCTAGGGTAGGCCAGTGGAAAAATTTTCAAAATCCTCATCCTGAATTACCAAACCCACATTTACCTCAGGTGAATTATTTATTATTCCTTTTTTATTCTTTCCTTATAAAAATAACGCTTGCTACCGTTTAATGTTGAATGTTTCGTAACCCTCGTGTCCTTTTATGACACTACAAAATAGAAATAGCATAATTATGATTAAACCCCTTGAAAAAAAACTTCTTGGTATGAAAATTAGTCAATTTACACCTAAGGTCATTGAAAGATGTCACCGGTTTTTCTTTTCCTCCACCGTGACTTCTGTTTTTCGGGGGGGGGGGGAGGGGAGAATCGATATTTTTTTTTAATTAAAAATGTTTAAAATGTTAAATATGACATGAGGAAACAAACAATTGCACATATACCATTGCGTTTAAAAGTCCGTGCATGCTTATGCTTTTTTTGAACACTAGTTATTACCTGTAGAAATAACCAAACTCAAATGCACAAAAACACACGAATATGGACCCGAGAGCCTTGTTTAATAATTAAAAAGCAAATCAATATCATTTGCCTCGAAAAAAAAATGAATAAAAGCAAAACTTGCTAATTATTCGCCAAATAGTGAAAATAATTCTAATAAACAGTTATGTGTGACCAGTTTGGGGAAAAAAAAGGCAAAATATAGAATTTTGATACGAAAAAATGTTAAAAATAGATAACTTTGGGAAAACGTTCCAAAAATACATTTGTTATTCCCTAAAAGACTGATAAAGATTTTTTTCTCTCATTCTTTAATTACCACCTTTCAATTAAGCTAATGGTATTGTTATATAATGTGTACGGTAAGAAACTTATATAAACTTTTTAGTCTAAAATAATTTTAAATGTTACCGGGTACTTGTTACTAACTTTTGTTTTTAAAAGCCATAAATATTTAATAAAGACAAAAAAAATGAGACTAAAATTATTGTCTATGATTTTGAGAAGATTCATTACCATTTCAAGATTTGCTTGGATAATTAAACTCCTTTCCTTAGTATTGCACCTTTTAAGGATAATTCCATGTCAAATCATCCAAGCCATGTCACCCATACCCTTCAATTTTTCTGAAATTTTCTCCAGGTGTGGACTGTTAACACAATCCCCAAAATTTGAACTTCTAATTCCAAAAATTGGCCGACTTATGTCGATTTTTAGCATTCCAAAAGGTCACGATTCCCCCCCCCCCCCCGCAAAAAAAAATCGTGACCTTTTGTAATATATTTTTGTCTGTAAAAATATGTTCTAGAGCTCCCCACTCCTAAAAATTTGTTTATAAAAGCTTTTTGTCCCAAGAAATCCAAAAATGCTACCAAAAAAGTATCAAGATTAACCAAATTTAAGTTATTAATGATTCCTCTTTTTTTTTTCCTAGCAAGATTAATATCCCAATGGGGGGGGGGAATTATTTTACATATATTGAACATTATTTGTACCAAAAAGAGTTTGTTTTTGCTCAGAACTGAAGCTACAACATCAATTAAAATGTTGCACTTTTATATTTTAAGTGTTTCCATTAAGCCATTAAATAAGGAACAAAACAACTGAGTACAATAGAAATTGGTGGTAGGATATATTTGAAATAATATAGAAATTGCCTGCAAAATTCTGACAATATACAAAGCTTAATATCAGCATCACATTTCATAATAGAATTGAAAAAGGTAACAAAAATGATAACAATATACAAATAAAATATGCTTATCTACTAAAAGTATTTACAGAATTTTAAAAGTTTAAAATACAGAATTGATCACATTTGATATTTATAGAAACACAAGAATTTTAGTAATGGGTAATTCCATTTTAAATTATCCAGAAAAAAAGAAAAATTGTTAGCATTCCCAGTTGATTTTTTTTATTTGAGGTTATTGTTGTTATATAGAGCTGTGTAAATGGAGTTCTTAGTTATATAGAGCTGTGTAAATGGAGTTCAGAACCGTTTGAATTATGCAAATATGCCCAGTGGTTCAAAAGTTATGAGAATTTAAAGCCCCGAAGTTGGGGGTACAAATGTGGACATGATTTTGTTTAAAAAATGTCAAATCACGTACTATTAGAAAAAAAAGAAATTCAGTGATTTCTTCACCGTTTCTTTATTTTTGGAGCAATTTTGATACAATTTGGTATTCTTATGTAAAATTCTATGTTCTTTCTGATTATGCACTCAAATTGTATGTATCTCTATGCTTTAACCCATTATTTAGAGAATAAGAGATACAGATAGCAGTGATTTTGGGGTTTTTTTTAAGTTTAACACCCAATTATTCAACATTTTCATTATAATACTGCATGTATATACATGTATAGTATTAATTCAAATAAATAACATCTCTTTGAAGAAAAATAAAACATTTATTGCAAAAACACTGACATAAAATGAGGGTTCAGTTTATTTTATGGGAGGAATTTACAAGGAAAAAGTTAAGGATTACTGACTTTAAAATATAGCTATTTTTTTTTAGAAAAAAAATAGTAATTTCGTTGTTGCGGAAATTTCCATAAAATACAATAATTATCAAATTTTTTTACGTGTGAATCTTAAAATTCTCATGCCAAAAATTAATGTTAAATAAATATTGGGTAGAACTTGCAAATCATACTCAAAATCTCATGATATTACGGCTAAATTCTCATCAAAATCCCATTATATTACAGGGTGACACAGAAAAAAAAACAGAACCCAAATTATTTATTTTCCCATTAAACTAACCCTAAACCCCCCTAGTTAAAATTAAGTTTTCTTACAAAATTTGTGGGTTCTGTTTTTCCTGGGTCATAGTTTGTTTTGAAATGTACGATGCACGATTGAAAAGTACATTGTACGTTTACGAATTTTGCACAGGTTGATTTTTTTTTTTTCAAACGTAAATATATGTATACACCTATATAATATTAATTTAAATATGTAACATCACTTTGAATTTAAAAATACATTTCTAAATGCTTATGTTGAATTACATAAAAGAAATAGATTATCTATTTACATGTTTTCACACAAACCCGGTTAGTGTGTACTTTTGTTTACATTTCTCGTAATTTCAAGTTTTTTGGGGGTTTTTTTTCCAAAATTGAAATGGACGTAAAAAATAATTCAATTATTAAAAACACATAAAAGTTAAATATTTAGAAAGATTCTTATTTTATTTTCAACAGTATAGTTATTTTAAAAATTGGACGAGAAATAAGCGATGAATTTAAACTTTATTGTGTGCATAAACAATGCCTAGCTGAGGAGACAGGCGTACGTCGTATGCCTGTCAGACAAATAAATTTGAGTTTTTTTCTTCAAAATACAAATTTTCAAATAAAAACCCGAAGCAGATGGCAATATTTACATTTTACACATCATATATCAAAATAATTTTTAAACTTTCTAATTCTACAGACAAAGTGCCTCTTTTTCGCTAATCATCCTCATTTTGAACAAAGAATCTTAGAGTTTGAACTATTGTAATTTTACTTCCACGGGTCCTAGAAACAAAAAAAGCTCCCTTTTGTACTTCCAGGTTTCTTCTAATTGAATGCAAAATTTCAAGAATATTGATAAAGATTAGCCACTTAGATTTTCCAAAGAAATGTAGAGTGTAAAATGTATTCTCGGAAAAAAATTCCTATCACACATTTTCGTTTTTTTAAGCAAAATACGTTTTTAACTCGCTGTAAAAAAAATATTCAATTAATAAAAACACATACAAATTACATATTTAGAGAGATTGTTTTATTTTATTTTCAACCATATGAATATTTTTAAGATTGAACAATAAATATACGAGAAATTGTGATTTTAAATCAATAAGGTCCAATTTGTGACCTCAGTTGACAGGGTATTTTTACAACCGAAAGTCACGTAAATTCGAGGTTTTTCTTCAAAATCAAAACTTTCGGATCAAATCCCGAATCAGTCATTAAATTTCACAAATTTTATAGGAAAATAATTTTGAAAGTCTCTAATTTTACAGACAAAGTGTGTCTTTCATATTTTTTAAACAAATAACCTTCAACTTTGCCTTCTCATATTTTCGTTTCCACGGATCCTAGAAACAAAAAAAAAAACCCGTTTGTATTTCCAGGTGTCTTCTATTTGAGTGCAAAATTTCAAGAATATTGATAAAGATTACCTACTTTGATTTTGAAAAACAAAACAGCGTGTAAAATTTATCCTAAAAAAACCGGTCATATTTTTGTTTTCAACTGTTCGACCGAAAATACGGTTTTAACTCGCTGTAAAAAATAATTCAATTGATGAAAACCGATAAAAATTACATATTTAGAAAGATTACTCTATTCTCTTTCCAACCATATAAATCTTTTTAAGATTGGTTAAGAAATACTCGAGAAATTGCAAATTGAACTGATTAAGGTCGCAAATTTGAAAATGTCAGCGTTTTTCAGCTAAATGCTTGTAATGCTAAAATTGTCACTCATGTCTGCCATTGAATAGCATTTTATGGAAATTTCTGCAACAACGAAATTACTTTTCTTTTTTCTTTTTTTTTTTTTTCTTTTTTCTGATCATTTTTTAGCTATCTTTTAAAGTCAGTAATCCTTAACTTTTTCCTTGTAAATTCCTATCATAAAATAAACTGAACTCTCATTTTATGTCTGTGTTTTATGCAATAAATGTTTTATTTTTCTTCAAAGTGGTGTTATTTATTTGAATTAATACTATACATGTATATACATGCAGTATTATAATGAAAATGTTGAATAATTGGGTGTTAAACTTTTTAAAAACCCAAAAACGCTGCTATCTGTATCTCTTATTCTCTAAATAATGGGTTTAAAGCATAGAGATACATACAATTTGAGTGCATAATCAGAAAGAACATAGAATTTTACATAAGAATACCAAATTGTATCAAAATTGCTCCAAAATAAAGAAACGGTGAAGAAATCACTGAATTTCTTTTTTTTTTAATGGTCCATGATTTGACATATTTTTGAAACAAAATCATGTTCACATTTGTACCCCAATTTTGGGGCTTTAAATTCTCATAACTTTTGAACCACTGGGGATATTTGCATAATTCAAACGGTTCTGAACTCCATTTACACAGCTCTATATAACTAATGTGATTGAACAACAATAACCTCAAATAAAATCAACTGGGAATGCTACGTTGAATAAGGTCTATATGAAGCAAAATAACTGTCAGAGTACAATGGAAATAATTTTAAAAATTAATATCATGATTTGAGGGGTTCTTGACATATCAGTTTACTTAATAGCTATGGAGGGTTGAAGGAACTACAATTGTGTTGGCTACAAGGCCTGAACAGGAAAGCAAAAGGCCTCATAGCCGATATAGTTGTATTTCCTTCACCCCTAACACCCTGGCATCAATAAACCAAATTAATACCATGATTAATATCCAAAAATTACTTTCCTCATTCTCCCTTACTCTTGTCTTGAGCAATATCTCCCAAATTTCTCAGTTCTGAGCAAAAACCAAAACTCTTTTTGGTACAAATAATGTTCAATATATATAAAATAATTTTTAAAAACCTTTTTTCCCCCATTGGGATATTAATCTTGCTATGAAAAAAATGAGAAATCATTAATAACTTAAATTTGGTTAATCTTGATATATTTTTAAATTGCTGTCCACCCTTTTTTTTAACTGTCCACCCTTTTTTTTTTTTTTAACTGTCCACCCCTTTTTTTTTTTTTTTTTTTTGTTTTTTTTTTTTTACCCGTTTTTTTGTTTTTTTTAACTGCTGGCCACCCCTTTTTTTTTTTTTTTTTTTTTTTTTTTTTTTTAACTGCTGGCCACCCCTTTTGAAATATAAAATCAATGCCATCAGCACAATAAAATTTTTTTTTTTAAATAGAGAATAATTAGGATCAAATCTTATTCCTTCATTTCTTTTAACAATTTTTAATTATTTCCATCAAATAAAAAGCTCTTCAGTTTAAAAATTGTCAACAGGAAATAAAACACATCAGGAAAATTATATACAAATAATAGGTGGTGTGTATAGAAAAAAAAATAATAGATGGTGTGTATAGAATCCTAAAAAAAAAATGAATAAAGTTATCCTTGATTGGAAACTTGTAAATGC
Organism: Doryteuthis pealeii; assembly: GCA_023376005.1. Lineage (NCBI taxonomy): Eukaryota > Metazoa > Mollusca > Cephalopoda > Myopsida > Loliginidae > Doryteuthis > Doryteuthis pealeii. Next base: position 18,448,248 of record CM042179.1, read on the forward strand.
TGCCCCTATTTTAACGAAATCCTCATCTGAAATCTTGTAAAATCTTCTAGTAACAGTTGCTGATTTTGGAGGTGAAACTTTAAATAAAATTTTATTTAGTGGTACAAAGCAATTGTCCTTTCTTAAAGGCTAATTAAATATTTTCCTTGGACCATGTGGATGTAAAAATTGGATTTAAATAATCATCATTACTTGAAGTGCATGGTTCTTCAGTAAGCTTAGTTTTTGGTATTTTTTTAACATTGTAATCCTGTTAAAAGTCATCAATTTGGCTTTAGCAAAGGTATAACAACTGTGCTGAGGTGCAGATTGATTGTTGAAATTCCAATTGTAGAGAGAGACGTGTTGAATTTCTTCCTTGGAGTTTCATACGTTTCAAAAACATAATCATCATCTACTGATTCCTCACTCGGCTCTCCTTTCATTTCTTGGTATCCAGAAAGATATTGATGGCAAAATTTCTGCCAAAGAATAATGCAAACATTTTTTTCACTGAGCTTATGTACCATCTCAAGAGTAACTGGTCAATCTCCTTGTCCTTTCCATTATTTTCAAAATACCACAACATTTACTCATTCTCCTCTCCATACTGAAACTCATGATAGTTACACCCAATAACTGATATGATGTTTCTCATCTAGTAATCCTGCTTCTCAACAACAATGACTTAAGTAAATTATCTATCAGATCATTGAAATGTTTCAATCCAACTTTCCTTATGAAGTGAGTCTTATTACATGATTGGTTTAACCACTTCCCAAAATCACAAAGTTATATTCATCTTAAATATCAACCAATGGAACACAACACTTGTACACAACATGGAAAAAAAACACCTTTTTACAATTCAATGAAAACCTTTTAAATATAAATATATCATAATTCTTAGAAAAGGGATAATCAGTCTATTATTAGTTGTGATCATATTTTAAACTTTTAAACTTCTGTAAATACTTTTAGTAGATAAACATGTTTTATTTATATATTGTTATCATTTTTGTTACATTCCAATTTTCAACTCCATAATGAAATGTGGTGCCAATATTGAGCTTTATATATTGTCAGAATTTTCTATATTATTTCAAATATATCCAACCACCAACATAATCCTGGACAAAATTTCAGAAAATTGAAGGGTATGGGTGACAATATTTCTTTTTTCTGGATGATTTGACATGGAATTATCCCTAATAAAACCAGAAAGATCCTTTCAACAACAACCTTCTTCTGGTAAAATCCTCATAAAAAAAGCAAACCAAAATGTTCTCTAAAAATAAAATAAAAATACCCCTCTCTTTCTCTAGGATTACATACCAAGAATTATTTCAATTGTCTGAGCAATCTGGAAGAGAAAAGGAAATTAGATCTGTAAATCACTTGAAACATACATTTTTTTTTTTTTTTTTTTTTTTTTTCACACACAATTCTTTGTTTTTCTTATTCTTTCTTTTTCATCTGTTCAACTAAGATATAACCCAGAGATGCTGATAGGTACGTGTCCTGTGTCCGTAATGTACAAAAATCTAAAAGGATGCAGTAGAATCATATCTATGCGTCCCAGAAAGAAAAAAGAAAAATTTTCTTTTTTCTTTCTTCACCATTCCAAGCTAACTGTAAATATATTTCAATAGTTTCTTTGAAACGAATTACACAGGATAGGTTACAAGGTATGAGTAAGCCGGCTTTAGTTGGGACCCATAAATTTTCCTGGGAACTTATTCAAAGCAAATATGTGCATCCCAGAACACACTAAATCAAAAAGGTATCAGCATCACTGATAACCTATATGCAGTAATAATTACAAAAAAATATTCACAATTTATAAACATAACAGAAATTCCAAATCAGAAAAACATACTGAACATAAACTTAGAAGAAAAGTCACCAAAAAGATCCAAAGAATCTACAATCCTTATTTGGGTAAATAGGGAAATATATAAGTTTCATGTATGATATTCCATGCAGAATATGAAAGAGAAAGCAACTGTTCTCTAAAAGTCAGATTTGAGGAACATCAGAAAACAATTGGTGAAATCAAGATTAATTACTAAAAAGCTCATCTTGTCTTAATTTTACCAAATGTCATTCTTTTTAGAATTATTAACCAATTTATTACACAGTTACTGTTATCTAAATTCATTTTTCTTTTTGTAATTCTAAGTTATAAATGATGTGTCAAAAATGTCTAATGAGCAAAAGTAAAATGTTTAAAAACATTATCAATATTTTTTCAAAAATTTCTACTACACTTTATTTTCATTTCTATAAATTTTCAGTATATAAAATATAGTTTTATATTGTTGTTATGAATACATTTCCCTTCATAGTGTATATTTTCCTACCAATTTATAAACATTTATTTAAACCTTTACTTTTTTATATTGTTTGTAAAAGCTTTTTAATTTTTTTCTTCTTTTTTAAATTTTTACTTGTTTCCTTTTGAAATTTACAGTTGTAACAATTTAGTATTCAACTTGAATTTTCATTTGTCGTGAAAATTACTTCATTTATTTATAGTGTAAACATTATAATATTTTCAATGTAATCATCCTCATAGTGAGGAAATACAATATATGTGAGTTGAAGATATTTTAGGAAATATTGTTGATTGCTTTAGATCTGACTACAAAAGAAAAATCAATCTTTTGATAAAATGTCCTTTTTATTGTATTTGTTTTTCAGAAGCCACAAGTTTCTCTAACCAGAGAAGAACTTAGAGTTCTTCAAGAATGCAACCGAGAAAGTTTTTGGTATAGAAGTATGTTTTCCCATTTTTAAATATTGTAAATGTTTTTTTTTTAATTTATATATGGTGTGCTTAAAATATTCAACATTCAATAAATATTGTATTCAGAACATGATTCAAAGTATAAATGCCAAATATACACTGAAAAAAATTACAAAAATGTTTACTAATATTTTTGTTTGTTTTTGTATTTATTTATATTATGTTAAATTGTGTATTTGAACAAAGATATGTTTCACTTTCAACAATGTTTCACTTTCAACAAATCATTAAAAGTGAATATCATTTTATATTTAATGTAATAAGCATTGTATTCTCAAGATTTAGATAACTTTAGATAATTTTGCATAAATCTTAAGGGTTTTTAATTCTGTTTTTCTGTTGCATTGTTCAAATTTTAATTCACTTATAAACATTTTATCATGAACTTTCATATTGAAGATAACAGCTGATTGTTATCACTAATACCTTAGCATGATGTTGACATTTTTGGTAGTGGGTGTAGCTACGTTTTGTTGTAGTAATAATAGCAACAGATTCAGTTTTATATATACATTTTAATTTGACTATTGATATTATCACATCTACATTTCTCATCACAAAATTTATAAATTACTAGCAAAATACTAACTCACCTTTACATTTAAGAAATCCTATTATGTAACTGTAGTTAATTTTATTTAGTGAAGTTATATAAGTAATGACATAAAATGAATATTATTTCATATTTATGTCATTACTTATTCACTAAATAGTTGGCTAGAGTCGGATTAATATAACAGAATGTTTTAACTTTTAGGCATGAATTGGCCAAAGAAAAATTATAATAAATGTTAGATATATTACAATGTGCAAATTTTGATTATGTCAATCCTATAGTTTCACCATCTAAGCTTTGCCACTAATTTAATCAGCAAAAGTTTTACGCCAAAATAATGCCTAAACAAAATGTTGCTTGACTTTTAGTTTATTGAAATATTATGTATGAAAATTTACATACATGTTAACTTGTTTGTGTCTATAAATCTCAAAAAGTGGTTGATGCAAACTGTGTAATGACAATGAAGATAACTCAGTATTTTATACAGAGTTATCTTCTGACAGTAGATTTGTTTCAAAGTTTTTCTACTACACAATGGTTTGAAAATCATACTGACCTTATCAAACTTTAAAGAAATGAGATTTTTTTTTAAATAAATTTTCTATTGATAAGATTTATGTGAATTTGAATGTTAACATTTTAAAACATCAACCTCCATAGTTAACGATTGATTTATGTTCAACTCATAAAGAGTTCATATATTTATATGTATCTTTCAAGTTTATTATTATATTAAGAATTGAAATGAATATAAGTTTTTCACCAATTTTATCATTTTTTTTTTTTGGTTTTGTTTACTTCTCCTTAAACATTGATATGCACCTTCAGGATTCACATGCATTCTGGAAATAAAATATAAAATTTCTAAAACTAGAAAATCTGGAAAAGGGGGGGGGTCCAAAATCCTGGGGAAATTTTGTATTTTGTCCTGGAAAATTTGAATTATCTGAGACAAAATTAATATTATTGTTACAGTTAACAAATATAATTAGTAAAATAACAAGGACAGTGTTGTTTTTTTTTTTTTTTTTGGGGGGGGTAACGTTTTTAAGTTTCTTTGTTATTTAATTATGATTTTAAACTCTCTCACCACTATAGTGCCATTTTAAAGTCCATGTGGCACCTATACTAGCTAATTTTTAAACTGGGTATTGTAATTGTTACCATGTTTTTAGGAGTGTTTTTGTAAGTAAAAAAAAAAACAAAATAGCAATGTTGATCATGGCTAAGCAAAAACAGGAGACCAGACAAATTGTCTATAAAGTCTGTGTGCACTTTAAAGAATTTATAACTTTAAAGTGCACACGGACTTTGTGGAGTTCTTGTATAGTTAATTGATAGATGTAGGCATCATCTATAATGAACCCAAGATATTTCAATCCTACTTCCTAAAAAAGGTAAGAATAAAACTGGCTCCTATAAATTTGGTTGATATAAAACATTAGAAACTAAATTACATGGAACTGATGCATTTTTCATTTTAATAAAATTCTAACCAGTTTATAGCTAGAATATTTTCCATAGACCAACAAATTAACACTGATATCTGCTGATATGGGACAGGACTGAGCATTAAAATATCATGTTAATTATTTTAACGTCATATACTACTTTATGACATACCTCTTTTAACTTCTTCACATGCTGAGTAGTTAAAAAGACCTTAATGCCATATATTTAGGAAAGTTAAAGAATATATTGACCAAAATGTTAAGTTAAAAAAAAACTCCCTGCCATGACTGCATGGAATTTTGATAGAAATAAGTTCATTTCTTATGCCATTATTATTATAAACCCAAACTTAACAAATATAATAACAAACTTACATATTTTAATATTTATCATAGGTATACCAGCTTGTCTATTCTGTATTGGTATAACTCAGTTTGCAGTTACCAAAGGTAAGTTTTTATTTGTACTATTATTCCATAGGAATTTTAAAATAAAAATATTATTAATTCATATCAGCTTCATAATTATTCTCTGTATTTTAATACACTATATAATGATATATAAACACTGTTAACTGCAAATATGTACAGAATTATGTACACTAGAATAATTTTAAACTTTCTCATTCTTCAGTAAGGTGTAAGTTAGGATAAATATTTTGTAAATATTGATTAAAATTAATTTACTTAGATTTGTTTTAATTGATAATTTAAAATGTTCCGTTAACATGAGATATGACTACTAACATAATTATATGGTTTTAGATTGCAAATATTGTTTTAATTTCAAAATTATACATGTTTAAAAATGTTTTAAAATTTGAATTACCTCCAGTTTATTTTGCTTAAAACTGTTTTTAATCTTTGTTTTTGAAATAGTTATAAGTATAAAAGTTTTTTTTTAAAGCTGATGATAAAAATACCTCACTATGAAAATAACATTTCTTATTGATTTTCAAAATAACAAAAGAAATTGATTTCCTTGGTTATCAAATAAATTTTCTGAAATGAATATGATATCCTTTAGAAATACTTTTGTAATTTTTAAATTTAACACTAACAATCAAAATCTGAACCATCTAAGAAATTTAGTTGATAATTATCTGATGAATTATAGAGATTTTCATTTTTGATATTTAAAATCAAAGCAACATTTTATTTGAATTTAATCTACAAAAGTACAGAGGACATTGATAATACAAAAAAAGAAATTTAATCATGGTACACTTTCCCAATATTGTACTTTGGGTGTATGTGCATGTGAGATTCATACTTTTATTTTAAGAATACAGGAAGCATTGGATTTATTTACCATTTCTAAAGAAAAAATTGGAAAGATTTTCAAGATATAAATCAGTGAGGTCAAACCTATAAAAATAAAAATTATATATAATTATAATCTTACTGCTATTAAAAGTGATAAAAGTAACAATTACAAAATAAATTCTCTTGTGAAATATTTTAAAATTGTAGGTACGTTCAATTTTATGCTAACATTGGTTTCTGTAAAACAATTCAGTATACTAAGTTTGGCATTTTAATGAAATTTGAAACTAGCCGTTCAAATAATATTATAACTAGTGATGTACTGGAATTAATATTCAGTCAGAAATATGGCAGCAGATATGGAAGAAAATGTGATATCCAGTTTCACCAGATATTACAGTATCTGGTTGCCAGATTCCTAGGGGATTTTTTTAAAATCACACGTGTAAAAATTCTACATCCAATTATACACCATATTATGCCAAAAAATTCAATTTTGTTGATTGAAGCCATGCTTTCCCCAAAATTTTGCTTGATATCAGTCAATTCACTTATAGAGCATTGGAGTTTTATATTGAAAGCTCTCAAGAACCACAACAAGGTCTCTTGCAGACCACATGTTGGATAGATCATTTATTCAAAAAATTTTACATTTTTAAAAAAATACTATTATTATATATTATCTGGTGGTATCCATATCCAACCAGATATAATAATCTTTTATGTTAATACATCCAAACTGATATCTTATTTATAAAAAACTTTAAATAAATCAAAGCAAACATAAATATTGAATGTTACTTTCTCCTAATGATTTCTTGTAATGTTATTCTTTTTTTTTTTTTAATTTGAGTCATAAATAGAATAATAATTACTAAAGACATAAGTATAAAATTTTTTTATAAAGATATATAATTTTACATATTTCTATTAATTTGATAAAAAAATGATGTGGATAAATGAGGGGGGGGTGTAATTGGTATGTTGATATTGATTATTAATATTTTGTATTTATTTCCAGGATATCTTAAACCACATCCAAAATATGGTGCTGGAATAAAAACATTAGGTAAGTATGTTTTATTTATATCTTGATTATATAAGCTAACAAAGAAAATCCTGAAATGTAGAATAATTTAGGGGTTAATTGTTATTTCTGATTCTGATTATATACTAATTTCAAATTTACTTTGATACTTATATGAATTCAATTTAATCTATACTATATTGATACTTATATGAAATTCAATTTAATCATACTATATTGATACTTATATGAAATTCAATTTAATCTATACTATATTGATACTTATATGAAATTCATTTAATCATATCTATATTGATACTTATATGAAATTCAATTTAATCTAATATTATAATGATACTTATATGAATTCAATTTAATCTATACTATATTGAACTTATATGAAATTCAATTTAATCTATACTATATTGATACTTATATGAAATTCAATTTAAATAAAATATATTCATTTAGAGAAAATGAATCTCATATTTGATAATTATTTGAGCTTCAAATTTAAGCTGGAATTCAGGGAGAACCTCAAACACAGCAATCATTGTATAGTCTGGTCTTGGCCAATGTACTAGACATACAGGCTATAAGATAACACATGTATCAAAGTACATGTCAATCCATCGGCACAACATGTAATATCTTTTTTAATTGATCATCATTCTGTGCTTGCTGACAAAATCCTGCTGATTTAATCCTACAAGCAATGATTATCAAAACAATCTCGCTAGAACTGAGAAAAGAAAATGGACACAAAACACAATTATATAATAAGTGTACATATATCACTCCTGCTTGTTGCATTAGACAATGGACAATTTTACTTCTAATAGTAGCAGCTAAGTCAGATGGTTGTTAAGTGACTGCCTAAACACACAGATAACAGCCTTGGTTAAATTTATGTGTGATTCATCACCCCATTTTCCCAACTTTAAAACAAGCATTTCCCATACCAACACACTTTGGGAAGGAAAGTTTTCAAGGAAACGGTTTTCTGACACCTGACAAAGTTTAATAAAAGTACCCAGAAGCAAGGTTGGTAGACATCTTGTCAGGGGGAATTCTGTTATACTGACTTTTACTCAATTTTACTTGGTTATTTTTAAGTTCAATCCCCACCAATTCACCTCTCAACCAGATTTCATAATTTTCCAATAATTTTTTTCTCAATATCCATTGGAACTTCCAGATATCTTTCACTATGAAATCTGATATCATCACTGCTCCAGACTACACTCAGCACATACATGCAACAACCAATGTCAATAGTTTGTCTATTTCACAGTTTCAACTCTGAAATTTTTGGTGTTATCCACACACTGGCATATGTAACAGTATTTGAAACAAATTCATGTTTATGTTTGCATTTATCTGCATATTGGTATTTTTTTTTTTTTTTTTTTTCTGAATCAACGTTCGCTTTTCTGGTTATCATTATATAACATTTTTATTTTCCCAATCAAAAGGTGCAGCATTACTTGGATATATTTTGGGTAAATATCATACCAAAATGAATGTCGCCAAAGAGATTATGGCTCTAAAATAGCCAGCTTGCAGAAACATTAAGACAACGTGCAAGGGGCAGGTAATTTTTTTTCATTGCTTATCTCCCTTATTTTCAGAAATTAGCAAACAAAACAAATGTACACAATACAGTTTAAATACCTTGCAAACTCAATCTTCAAAGTTTGTTTTTTTATTTAACCTGGAACATTACTGTGAATTTTTGTTTATAGCAAAAATTATATTTCAAATAAGTTTACTTACTCAATTAATTTCCAAAATTTATTATACATTAAGGTTGGGGAAAATTGCATCTGAAATGCTTTATTTCATTGGCTGCCACATTTTATCACATTTTTCCTTATTGTGTGTATATATATATATATATTAATATATATATATATATATATATATATATATATATATAACTTATTTAAAGTACAGAAAATTTTATACTAGAAAAATAATATAGATTGTGCTGAAATTTGGCATGTACCTCAGGAATAAAGTGGCTATATTGTGAATCTGAAATAAAATGTTATAATGTATCTGAATATTACTAATTATGCAACCATAATAGATTCACTTATCTATTATTTACTGATCATATTGCAGTTTTAAAATCATAAACTCTTCAACCCCCTTACAGTATTGGAATCCTATTTGAAAATTGTACATATATTCAATATCAAATAAAGTAGATAATGTGTTAAATTACATAGATATATAACTAAGATGATTTTAGATTATTTAAAATATATTACAAAAATAAAAATTTCCATATTTGTTTTTATAAAAAGGTTTTTAATCAAATTATCTTTCAATGAATATGATCTTCTATTTGTATTTAAATACAATTATTTCTAACAAGTTCTGCATGTTTGCAATATATGCACAACAGTTTTAAAAATTTTAAATGCTCTTACATAATATTGATTTGTGGAATTTTCTTGATATTAAAAGATAAGTTTACTTTTAAGTTTTCTATTTATTCTATCCTACTTTTATAATAAAAATTTTTAATTTATTTAAAGGGGCCTTCAGAATTTGGCATGGAACCTGCAAGTAATGAGGGAGTCAATCCAATGGGAAGTCCTCAAGTCTCAGTACCACCAACTGGATATTCTGTTTCTGATGTTTTTGAAGCAAAACAGATCAAGTATCACTGATACAGAGATCAAGCCAGAAAGTTTTCATCAGGTTGGGTTTGGTTTTTTTTTGTTGTTTTTTTATTGGGGGGGTATGTGTCAGATTTTTTTAATAAACCTGTGTTTCATATCTACTATGATTACTAAATAGCAAAAATTCAAACTTCTGAACGTTTGGGGAAATATTTTCTTACCTATTCCCAACATTATTCATTAGTAAAAGAATCTTTTAGTTTTGTTTTAATATTTTATGTAGTTTTAGATTTATTTTTTGGTGTGATTGTACATTTCTTCTTTCCTTCAGATAATTCTGGAGAACAGGAAACACAGTACAGATCTTTGGTGATCTTCGTCGTCAAAATAGGGAATATATAATGAGAATCAAATAGTCAAATGGCAGAATATCCCAAATAGGGCAAGAAATCCTCAAGCTCCTGAAGATAAAAGTTCTCAATGGACAACACCTAATAGTTCTAATAATCCACGTAAGATTGTTTGTCTCACTTTTTATTCTTGAAATTTAATGTGTTTTGTATGATTTCACTATTTAAAAAAATGTTACATTTTCTAAGAATTTGAATTTTCGTTTATCATTGTTAAATAAAAATAGTACTTTCTGAAGAATTTAAAAATTTAAATTTACAGAAATTATTAATTTAAGTTTTGTCATATTGTAAAAGGATATGTATCCTTATTATAACGATAACTGAATATAAAAGTAGTAACATTCAAATATTGCATGTTATTGACTATATTTTAATCAATATTATAAGTAATGATTTTAAAGTATTTTACATATGCTATGACTGAGAAATATTGTATAAATTTATTAAAAAGTTGAGGATTCAGGAAATGAGGAATAATTGAGTTATTTTCCTCAACATTATTCACTTAGTATTATCTGCGTTATTCAAACTATTGTCCCCATCTTCATTGTTATTAACAACGTTTTGGCCGATATACCTCCGGCCTTCTTCAGTATTTCTTGTCGGAACTTTCTGTTGTATTCGGGAGCCATCACGGAACTTTGAACCTAACCCTTTATTATTCCACGGGGGTATCATAGCTGGGGTAGGAGTTGTGTTAATTAATAATTTTTCTAACTGCTTTCACTCAGGATTGAACTCGGGTTCCAGAGATAACTGTCACTTAGAACTATCTTAACCTAACTGCCTTATCCACTCGGCCTGTGTCTAATTGGACAATTGAGTGTGAATTTTGGAACTTATAAACCTAATGTCTCAATTTGGTAGAATATCTACCTATTTTACTTTTGTATGATTTTTTACCTAGACTCATTGTTTTTTTTTTGTTTTTTTTGGGTTTTTTTTCAATCTGATCTGGCCTTCTAATTATGGGTTCCATATTGTATTTATTTCTATACTAGGTCTACTTGTACGTTGTACAATAAACAATGAAGATGGGGAAAATAGTCCGAATAACGCAGATAATACTAATCTTCAAGCCTCATCTCAAACATTCAGAGAATTATTCACTTAGTTTCTTTTTTTCTCATATTATACAATGACATTTTATTAATTATGAAAATATGATTATTTTTTTCACATGAAATGTCAAAAAATTATTTGTTTAACAGGTGGACCAACAAATAAATATGGTGATGTATGGGAAGAATGAAATTAAAAATACCTTTGAATTACTTGTGTAGAAAGAAATAGAATAAATATATAATCTATGCAGGAAATGTTAAATGTACTGGCTGTTTTCTGTGATACACAATAAATGATATGCAAAATTTGATTGTTGTTTGTCTTGTTGAGATTTCATCTGGTCATTTTTTTTTTTTATTTTTTTTTTTTTTTGCTAATCCAATCTTAGTTTTTACTAATTCTAAAATTAAAACCTTTTACTTGTCATTTACTAAGCTTAGTTTTTTAGCACAAGCCAGAAATATGGGGCACCCATTGAGTATCAAGCTCACTAACAATGTGTTACATATTCATTCTTAGTTCCATTTATTGCTATATCTTCTAATCATCTCAGGTTGTGTTCAAGTTAGGGGAATTTTTGTTAGAGTGTGCATTTTAACTGAAAAATGATTTTATTTTTTTTATTTTTTAAGTTTGGGGGGACATGACATGATGACTGAAATCTATTTGTTTTAGTTATCAAGGGTAATATATAAAAAAAAAAAAAAAAAAAAAAAAAAACTTTTGTAATAAAAGTAAATAAATGAAGTCAGCAAACAAATAGCCAAAAAAAAGACTTGACAGTGATTTTACAAGTCAAAATATTTAAGGTGATTCTTTTCTGTAACCATATGCCAATCAGAAATAATTTTAAGGGTGATTCTTTTTGTAACCGTATGCAATCAGAAATAAATATTTTAAGGTGATTCTTTTCTGGTAAGCCAGTATGCCAATCACGAAATAAAATATTTTAAGGTGATTCTTTTCTGGTAAGCCAGTATCCATACGAAATAAACATTTAAGGTATTCTTTCTGTAGGCCAATAGCAATCACGAATAAACATTTTAAGGGTGATTCTTTTGTAGCCAGTAGCAATACGAATAAATATTAAGGTGATTCTTTTCTGGTAGCCAGTATGCCAATCACGAAATAAATATTTAAGGGTGATTCTTTCTGGTAGGCCAGTATGCAATCACGAAATAAAAATTTTAAGGTGATTCTTTTCTGGTAGGCAGTATGCCAATCACGAAATAAATATTTTAGGGTGATTCTTTTCTGGTAGGCCAGTAGCCAATCACGAAATAAAATATTTAAGGGTGATTCTTTTCTGGTAGGCCAGTATGCAATCACGAAATAAAATTTTAAGGGTGATTCTTTTCTGGTAGGCAGTATGCCAATCACGAAATAAATATTTTAAGGGTGATTCTTTTCTGGTAAGCCAGTATGCCAATCACGAAATAAAATATTTTAAGGTGATCTTTTCTGGTAGGCCAGTATGCCATCACGAAATAAAATATTTAAGGGTGATTCTTTTCTGGTAGCCAGTATGCCAATCACGAAATAAAATATTTTAAGGGTGATTCTTTTCTGGTAGGCCAGTATGCCAATCACGAAATAAAATATTTTAAGGGTGATTCTTTTCTGGTAAGCCAGTATGCCAATCACGAAATAAAATATTTTAAGGGTGATTCTTTTCTGGTAAGCCAGTATGCCAATCACGAAATAAATATTTTAAGGGTATTCTTTCTGGTAGCCAGTATGCCAATCACGAAATAAATATTTTAAGGTGATTCTTTTTGGTAGGCAGTATGCCAATCACGAATAAAATATTTTAAGGGTATTCTTTTCTGGTAGGCCAGTATGCAATCACGAATAAATATTTAAGGGTGATTCTTTCTGGTAGGCAGTATGCCAATCACGAAATAAAATATTTTAAGGGTGTTCTTTTCTGGTAAGCCAGTATGCCAATCACGAAATAAAATATTTAAGGGTGATTCTTTTCTGGTAGCCAGTATGCAATCACGAAATAAAATATTTTAAGGGTGATTCTTTCTGGTAAGCCAGTATGCAATCACGAAATAAAATATTTTAAGGGTGATTCTTTTCTGGTAAGCCAGTATGCCAATCAGAAATAAAATATTTAAGGGTGATTCTTTTCTGGTAGGCCAGTATGCCAATCACGAATAAAATATTTTAAGGGTGATTCTTTTCTGAGGAGCAGACCATCAGAAATAAAATATTTAAGGGTGATTCTTTTCTGGTAAGCCAGTATGCAATCACGAAATAAATATTTTAAGGGTGATTCTTTTCTGGTAGGCCAGTATGCATCACGAATAAAATATTTTAAGGGTGATTCTTTTCTGGTAGGCCAGTATGCCATCACGAAATAAAATATTTTAAGGGTGATCTTTTCTGGTAGGCCAGTATGCCAATCAGAAATAAAATATTTTAAGGGTGATTCTTTTCTGGTAAGCCAGTATGCCAATCACGAAATAAAATATTTTAAGGGTGATTCTTTCTGGTAGGCCAGTATGCCAATCACGAGAAATAAAATATTTTAAGGGTGATTCTTTCTGGTAGGCAGTATGCCAATCACGAAATAAAATATTTTAAGGGTGATTCTTTCTGGTAACCAGTATGCCAATCAGAATAATAACATTTAAGGGGATTTTCTGNAAGAGAGAGATGGTTGGGAAACATAGCCTCAGATCAATGCATTTTAGGCCTACCTGAACCTTTGTGTATATGGCTTGGAGAACATAGCCCAAGAATCAATGGCATTTAGGCCTACCTGACCTTTTGTGTATATGGCTTGGAAACATAAGCCTGAGAATCAATGCATTTAGGCCTACCTGACCTTTTGTGTATATGGCTTGGAACATAGCCTCAGAATCAATGCATTTAGGCCTACTGACCTTTGTTGTATATGGTTGGAACATAGCCTCAGAATCATACATTTTAGGCCTACCTGACCTTTGTGTCTATGGCTTGGAACATAGCCTCAGAATCCATACATTTAGGCCTACCTGTCCTTTGTGTATATGGCTTGGAACATAGCCTCAGAACCATACATTTAGGCCTACCTGACCTTTGTGTCTATGGCTTGGAACATAGCCTCAGAATCCATACATTTAGGCCTACCTGACCTTTGTGTCTATGGGGCTTGGAACATAGCCTCAGAATCATACATTTAGGCCTACCTGTCCTTTGTGTATATGGCTTGGAAACATAGCCTCAGAATCCATAACATTTAGGCCTACCTGACCTTTGTGTCTATGGCTTGGAACATAGCCTCAGAATCCATACATTTAGGCCTACCTGACCTTTGTGTTATGGCTTGGAACATAGCCTCAGAATCAATGCATTTAGGCCTACCTGACTTTGTGTATATGGCTTGGAACATAGCCTCAGAATCCATACATTTAGCCTACCTGTCCTTGTGTCTATGGCTTGGAAACATGAGCCTCAGAATCCTACATTTAGGCCTCTGTCCTTTGTGTATATGGCTTGGAACATAGCCTCAGAATCCATACATTAAGGCCTACCTGACCTTTGTGTCTATGGCTTGGAACATAGCCTCAGAATCCCATACATTTAGGCCTACCTGACCTTTGTGTCTATGGCTTGGAACATAGCCTCAGAATCCATACATTTAGGCCTACCTGTCCTTTGTGTATATGGCTTGGACATAGCCCCTCAGAATCCATACATTTAGGCCTACCTGACCTTTGTGTCTATGGCTTGGAACATAGCCTCAGAATCAATGCATTTAGGCCTACCTGACCTTTGTGTCCTATGGCTTGGAATATAGCCTCAGAATCCATAACATTTAGGCCTACCTGTCCTTTGTGTCTATGGCTGGAACATAGCCTCAGAATCATACATTTGGCCTACCTGATCTTTGTGTCTATTGGCTTGGAACATAGCCTCAGAATCCATACATTTAGGCCTACCTGACCTTTGTCTATGGCTTGGAATATAGCCTCAGAATCAACATTTGGCCTACCTGTCCTTTGTGTATATGGCTTGGAACATAGCCTCAGAATCCATACATTTAGGCCTACCTGACCTTTGTGTTTATGGCTTGGATATAGCTCAGAATCCATACATTTTGGCTACCTGACCTTTGTGTCTATGGCCTTGGAACATAGCCTCAGAATCCATACATTTAGGCCTACCTGACCTTTGTGTCTATGGCTTGGAATAGCCTCAGAATCCATACATTTTGGCCTACCTGACCTTTGTGTATATGGCTTGGAACATAGCCTCAGAATCCATACATTTAGGCCTACCTGACCTTTGTGTCTATGGCTTGGAACATAGCCTCAGAATCAATTCATTTAGGCTACCTGACCTTTGTGTCTATGGCTTGGAATAGCCTCAGAATCCATACATTTTGGCCTACCTGACCTTTGTGTCCTATGGTTGGAACATAGCCTCAGAATCCATACATTTTGGCCTACCTGACCTTTGTGTCTATGGCTTGGAACATGCCTCAGAATCCATACATTTAGGCCTACCTGACCTTTGTGTCTATGGCTTGAATATAGCCTCAGAATCCATACATTTGGCCTACCTGACCTTTGTGTATATGGCTTGGAACATAGCCTCAGAATCCATACATTTAGGCCTACCTGACCTTTGTGTCTATGGCTTGGAACATAGCCTCAGACTCCATACATTTAGGCCTACCTGACCTTTGTGTCTATGGCTTGGGACATAGCCTCAGAATCAATGCATTTAGCCTACCTGACCTTTGTGTCTATGGCTTGGAACATAGCCTCAGAATCCATACATTAGGCCTACCTGACCTTTGTGTCTATGGCTTGAATATAGCCTCAGAATCCATACATTTAGGCCTACCTGACCTTTGTGTCTATGGCTTGGAACATAGCCTCAGAATCAATAGCATTTAGGCCTACCTGACCTTTGTGTCTATGGCTTGGAAATATAGCCTCAGAATCCATACATTTAGGCCTACCTGACCTTTGTGTCTATGGCTTGGAATATAGCCTCAGAATCCATACATTTTGGCCTACCTGACCTTTGTGTCTATGGCTTGGAACATAGCCTCAGAATCCATACATTTAGGCCTACCTGACCTTTTGTGTCTATGGCTTTGGAACATAGCCTCAGAATCCATACATTTAGGCCTACCTGACCTTTGTGTCTATGGCTTTGGAATATTAGCCTCAGAATCCCATACATTTTTGGCCTACCTGACCTTTGTGTATATGGCTTGGAACATAGCTCAGAACCAATACATTTAGGCCTACCTGACCTTTGTGTATATGGCTTGGAACATAGCCTAAGAATCCATACATTTAGGCCTACCTGACCTTTGTGTATATGGCTTGGAACAAATAGCCTCAGAATCAATGCATTTAGGCCTACCTGACCTTTGTGTCTATGGCTTGGAACATAGCCTCAGAATCCATACATTTAGGCCTACCTGACCTTTGTGTCTATGGCTTGGAAAATAGCCTCAGAATCCATACATTTAGGCCTACTGACTTTGTGTCTATGGCTTGGAACATAGCCCTCAGAATCAATGCATTTAGGCCTACCTGACCTTTGTGTCTATGGCTTGGAATATAGCCTCAGAATCCATACATTTAGGCCTACCTGACCTTTGTGTCTATGGCTTGGAACATAGCCTCAGAATCAATGCATTTAAGCCTACCTGTCCTTTGTGTATATGGCTTGGAACATAGCCTCAGAATCATTCATTTAGGCCACCTGACCTTGTGTCTATGGCTGGAACATAGCCTCAGAATCCATACATTTTGGCCTACCTGTCTTTGTGTATATGGCTTGGAAATAGCCTCAGAATCAATTCATTTAGGCCTACCTGACCTTTGTGTCTATGGCTTGGAACATAGCCTCAGAATCCATACATTTGGCCTACCTGATCTTTGTGTCTTTGGCTTGGAACATAGCCTCAGAATCATACATTTAGGCCTACCTGTCCTTTGTGTATATGCTTGGAACATAGCCTCAGAATCAATTCATTTAGGCCTACCTGTCCTTTTCTGAGTTGAAATTGTAAAGCAAATATTCCCTATGTTGCACATTCATCTGTGTAGCTTTCAAATCATACATTAAGTCAAGCAATATGTCAGCATACCAGCTAACACAATATTACCAACCATGACTAAAAAGGAAGGGGTGGGGAGATTGAGATTTACAAGTTCAAAAAAGTTTCAGTTCTTCAGTTTCATAAATGCTGATGAAATAAAAAATAAAAAAAATTCAGACCTAGACACCAACAGGCACCCCAGCCCTGATCAGTTTTGAAAGGAACTGAATTTTGCTTTTCACTAGTTGTCAGTAAACAAAATCAACAGCCGGGCATCGGGCACAGATAGGAATCCATGTTGAGACACATGAAAATTAAATTTTATAAATTGTATAATACCATTTGTGAACCACATCCTTTTATTTAAATAAACCTAAAAAATACTTTGTAAAACAATTTTTATTTAAATAAACATATCTGCATTTCTCTTCTGATTAAATAAAACTATTTTAATATAAAAACGTGTCTTTTGTTTAAAGTTTTATAATTAAAACAAAACAAGACAAAAACAACAATAACAATATTAGTTTAAATTTAAAAAGTATTTATTTAAAAAAAGATTTTGCTAGATTTTAACTAAAAAAAGGTGCGTTAAAAATTGTCTGTTAACAAACAACCGGATTTTGATGGTGAAAAGCAAAACATGTCCTTTTGAATCTAGGTCTCACCTGGGGTGCTTATTAGTTAGTGTATTGGTCCAAAAATTAAAAGCTGACAAGACTTGTCATAACAGTTCAATACAACCCATTTAACAATCATAACCAAGTTTTATAAATTTGGTAAATTGTGAAAACTTGTCCAATGTGTTCCACTTGATCTGATTGGTTTTCAACTTAAGAGTCAACATCTGCTTAGCATCTGCCTCTATTCTTAAAATGATGATCACCAGTGTTAAAAAAGAAAAGTGATAAGACTTTTATGATTAAACTATTAAATGAAAGACAATTGTTAGAACCCAAAAGATTGAACGTGACTACCAAAATCAGGATTACATTGAGAATTTTGGGATATGAAAATTTATTGTCTATCAAAATGTTGAATTATACTGAACTTTAATGATCAGATGGAAATGTGTATTCCTATTGTATGACAACACAAAACCACATGTTACAAATCAGGAAAAGATTTTGGCTCTGAATATGAATGTTTTACCTCATTCACCCTATTCTTATGGTCTGAATGTTTTACCTCATTCACCCTATTCTTATGGTCTGAATGTTTTACCTCATTCACCCTATTCTTATGGTCTGAATGTTTTACCTCATTCACCCTATTCTTATGGCCTTATTCTATTAGAGTATCACCTTTTCAGATATTTGCTGTGTTTCCTAGATAGGAAATTACAAAGAGGTTAGAAATATATATATATATATATATATATATATATATATATATTTTAACTTCAAACCCAAATAATTTTTATACCTGATGCATTAATAATTTGTCCCCTTAATTGAAAATAAACTTTGATTGAATTTGTAATTAGCCATATAAAAACTGTTGACTTTCTTTTCAACATAATCTGATAGATTTCATATATTCACAAGATATGTTGATTTCCTTTTGACTACAATAAAAGTGAAATGTAAAATGTACATATATGTACCACTTTATTCCTATTGATCATGTTTTATATTATTAAAAAAATAGTCATACATACCATATTTAATATAATGGTAAATAATCAGTCCAGAAAAATCCCCTTTACAAAAATATGTTGATGTATACATAGATGTGAAAAAAAAATGCTATTACATACTTCTATAATTTGTTCTAAGGGCAGAAGGAACACAAGAAATAAGGGTTGGTTGAAAACTAAATGATACTAAATAAAGACTAAAATGATTATTATATCTTAGACCTCATTTTCAGATTGCTACCTATGTTAACATCTGCTTTACTAATTTATTTTCTGTTGATTATATAAGAAATGCTTACTATATGCTTATATAAATAATTATAACTGACAATGAAAACTGTTGTAGTCATGTTTGAAATATCTTTTCTAGGACTAGTAATTGCCTCAAAGTAAGTTTAAATTGATTGTGTCAACTACAACAGACAGAAACTATACATTTTCATTGGCTAATGGACAAGACAATGGTTTCTTATGCTAAGTATTTCAAGATTGAATCCTCTTAAAGCTGCTGCTGATTGTTTAAAAAAATGTATTTAAAATAACAAATCAGTAATAACCTGAAATTAAGTGACTTTTATCTGAAATGAATTTGCCTTATACTGATAACCAATTTTAATACTTGTTTATGTTTATATTGTAATAAAATGTTACAGCTGTTTCAGGGAAATAAAAATATTTACTTTAAAGAGTTTGATCCACTTGAAAAAAAAACCTGGTAGAAAACTCATTAATGATGGATGGTAAAACATTTACTTTTCTTCTGTTTACTTACTTTTACTTATTTGCTGAAAGATTCACTTAGCTTTTTTCCCCACTTTTTATATTAATATCATATAAAACTGCCTAGATGGACAATATTAATAAAAAACCAAAAGATGGAAACAAATTGGTTCAATGTAAAAGGATAAACACTGGATAAAAGAATTATACTTTTTCCTTTTAGTAAATAATTAACCAATTTTCCAGATTTCTGTCTGGCATAACTCAAATGACAATCACCAAATTCTCTGACCCTAGAGGAATGATTTTCCATTTTATTTTGTTATGAAATTCTTATTAGCCCAGGTGTGCTAAAAGTAACCCAAAACCAAAAATTTTTAGTCCTTATTTTTTATATAGGTATCATTGGGGAAATAAAAAAAATAGTTTTGGTAAACTGGTCAAAACTTGGTTCATTATTGTGTTTTTAAACTGGACTATATGATTTTCCAAAAGTTATGGAACTCATACCTGTTTTCAAACAACTTCTATCAACCCTAATTTTAATAACACATGAAAAACAAACATAATAAATGGAACATTTAAAAAAAACAAAAAAAAAACTCTAATTTTATAACATAAAAAATTATAAAAGGCAGATTGATACTAACAATTTTTATCTTTGGGTCAAATTTTTTTTGCTTATCTTCCTTACATATAGAAATGATTTATTCAGTTTGATATATAGTATGTATGAGAGACCAACAATTCAGTTAAATATGTGAACTACCTACACAGTTATATGGGGGTGAAGCTTGTGTAGAACCAGTCACACTTTGGAAAAGCTGATAACAGAAGAATGGTACACTGATGTGCCACAGATTTCCTTGAACACTCCTCAGGTTTTTAACTCAGTTTTTATATTCTTATTCTTATATATATATATATATATATGTTGTCAGGGCGGCCTAATGTCAATATCAACCAATCAGCGAGGGAGTCTATCCTATTTTCACTAGTGCCAGACGAAGGAGATTGCTTTTTGCGTCTGAGGTGGAGCGCCACACCTACCATCAGCTCCTTGCTTTACCACACAGATCCCTGTGCTACTCATAACACTGAGTTGGTGAGGACTGGGATCAAACTAGGAACCTTGTGGTTTCTAGCCGAAAGCTCTACTGACTGAGCTAACCTGGCCCCTGGTATTTGTAGAAAAGTTGACTTACTGGTGAAAATGGTCACAATGATTAGTTGATGCAAGTTTCACAATGATAAGACAGTGATATAACAAATGCCCTGTCCCCACATCCGTTTCCCAGACAACTTCTTGATACGTGGCCGAGTCCATTACAGCGGTAACAACGTATTTTGTCCTGTGCTCTTGTGTTCATAGGTCCACTATTACGTTGACTTTGGCAATCCCAGGAAAAGTGGTTGGGTCCACCACACGTATAACATACAGGACCTTTACACGGCACTTGTGAGTCTTTGGTGGTACTTCCCGCTTGCTGGGACGTCGATGTGTCTGTTCTTATGGCTGCTGCCACATCACGGTTTTTGTCCCTAGTAGTTAGCACTCAAGCTTGTGACATCAAATCTGCCATTGTTAGGGTCTCAACATTCGGTGCCTGTTGGAACTCGACTGAGATATTATCTGGGAACCCCATGACAAAAGCCAATCTTGCAAGCCTATCAAGCCCCACTCCCTCGAATCCAGCCAATCCGACCAACTGCCTTATTCTATTTGCGTACATGTCAATGCGTTCGCCTTCCCACTTAACAAGGGTTAGCTTCCTATAAGCTAAAAAGGAACCATCCGTAAATGCCTCCTTCAGTCGCGCTTCTATTTTATTTATATCCAGCTGATCCTTCTCTGTCATTTCCATATAAAGTGCCAGCGCATCTCCTTCCAAATATAACGGCAGCAAGCTGGCCACCATCTGCAATCTCGCCACAAGACGAAACTTCTTCAGCCATGCCACCACATCACTCTCACCAGTAAATGGCCTTATTACATCACGGCTGTTGAATTTGTGCCATTGTATAAAAAGCCGAAATAGCTTCTAATCAGTGGAGAGGGTCACAGTCAAGTCTGACGTAAGGTTCCAATCGACAGTCTAAACACTCCCAACTGTATCACGCTCCAAAATCCAATATCCAAAATTATTTCTTTGTCCCGCTCGCCTCGACAACAAAATACTACTGCAGTCGTTCTCCCTGGTCTGTGAGAATAAGTCCTTTAAATACACCTCAATTTCACTACATCCGGGCTCCTCACTCATAATTGTCCGTGCAGCACGTGTGACACTCGTCAGCACGGAGCAACCACCTACATCCGGGCCACTATGCTATTTCTTATTTCACTGATCGTCCACAGCTCTCACATTCTGAAGGAAGCAGGTTTGACTCTAGGTCAGTCCCACACGTCAGGCAAAGCCTAGCCCGCTTCCTCCGAGAATATGGCAAGTCTTCACGCCCGCCACTCTCTCTGTCACACCGTGTTGCACAAGGTAGGTCTCCTCTCTCACTACAAATATCTTGATTACTCCAGTGGATTTAAACCTGAAGATCCTTATGGTGAAACTTGAGTAGGTTATCACCGTGTACCTTTATGATAATACATATATATTGCAACAATCCATTATTTAAAGTTTTATGATTAATAAAATAAATTTTATTCTTGACAAAAACATTTAGGATTTTCTAAAAAAAATTCAAATTTCAAAGAAAATGTTTTGGATACCTCATGTGGTTTAATGGCTAGCATAGCTAAACTCATAGATCATTGTGTTATATAATGAATAGGCAGAGCCTATAATTTGTGTAATGAAGTGTAGTATACGATTTAAATTTAACCATAAGTAAACTTATTGAAAATCACTACAGTTTTAATTTACATACTTTCACTCTGGCATCATCTGATTGGTTGATCATATCACCTAGGAAATTTAGAATTACTCAAGCAAATTGGCATGTTGGGCAGATGGTGATTCCATGTGCTGCTTTTCTTTCCCCACATGAGTGTGGTTATTGTTAGGTCACCTAACGAAATAGAGTTGCTTCCCCTACATCATTGTTTATATATTTGAATGACGCTCTCAGTGCAGTTTATGTATTTTGTTGTCTGCGAGTAAGAAGCATCTTCTATTCTGTGTTTAATAAACCCTTCTTGTTAAATTTTACAATAACCTTGGTTTGCATTCATTATTTCCATTCAACATATTTTAATCTGTACATCAAAACATAACAGTTATGTATCAGGGAAATAAAGAGGTGTATACACAAAATAGATCTTTTACATGATGAACACCAGGAAAAAGTGCTAATTCCAAAAGAAAAAAAAAATCATTTTCCTTTTCAAATTGGGATTAATGAAATGGTATGTAAAATCACTCGACAAAGTAAGTAAATGTGTTTGAGAATATATGTTAATCATTTCCAGAGCTTAGCACCAAATAACTCAAAGCAGGAATGTTTGGATGGTCCTGATATCAGGAAACTCATTAAGGATGATGAATTTGTTAATTCAATAAATGACTTGGAATTCCGCGCTTGGACATCATTTGTTGATGTGGTGAAAAACTTTTAAAGCAATCATCATGCAAAAAACTACAAGGAGTTAGTGGAAAAGCTGTTGAAAATTCTACAGAACATAGGCACTAATATGAGTATTAAGGTTCATTTTGTTACATTGCCATCTAGATAGATTTCTGGATAATTGTGCTGATGTGAGTGATGATCAAGGTGAATGATTCCATCAGGATATAAAAAAAAAAAAATGGAAGAGTGTTACCAAGGATGTTGGAACAAATGAATGATGGCTGACTTCTGCTGGAATATCAAAAGGGACTTAAATAACATTGAACATGACAGACAATCAAAAAAGAGAACATTTTTCCCATAGTTCTTATTTTCACAAAGGTTTTAATTCTGCTGTTTATTAAATGATTTGATGAAAATACTTGTTGGTCTTGGTATATTCAATTGTATTATTTTTAATGACTTAGGGTCTGATTGTTATTGCAAAAATAGTATTTCTTAATAAGCAGACTAATATTGATTAGTTTAAATACAAATTGAGAGGTTTCTACAGTTTTACTTTGATAAATATTGACATTGGCATATATAATATATTAGCATTACCAGCTTGTTTTGTAAAATCGTTGGACATTAACAATTTTTCACCTTAATTGGTTCAAATGGCAATTTCTCTGGTATTTTTGGTCCAATCTTTAAAATATTTATATGGTTGGAAAGAAAAGATAATCTTTCTAAATATGTAATTTTTATGTTTTTCTCCATTGAATTATTTTTTTACAGCGAGTTAAAATGATATTTTGCTTTGAACAGCCAAAAAACATAAAATATGACTTTTTTTTAAGACTAATTTTTACACACTACTTTGTTTTTCAAAATCATAGTGGCTAATCTTTATCAATATTTTTGAAATTTTACATTCAATTAGAAGACACCTGGAAGTACAAACAGGACTTTTTTTGTTTCTAGGCCCTGTGGAAGCGAAAATACAATAGAGCAAAGTTGTAGGTGATTTCTTCAAAAATAAAAGAGAAGCACAAAAAAAAAAAAAAAAAAAAAAAAAAAAAAAAAAAAAGAAAGAAAAAAAGAAGCACTGTAATAGAAGATAGAATTATTTTCATATTTAATGTATGAAATAAAAACGATCCTACATCGTCAGGGATTTTGCTCAAAGTTTTAATTTTGAAGAAAAAAAAAAAAAAAAAGAAGTCAAATTTACTCGATTTTCGAATGTAAACAATCTCTCGGCTTAAAAAAAAGTAATTACTAGCATATTTCAGGTCCAATTTTTAAAATATTTATATGGTTGAAAAGAAAATGTAATAATCTTTCTAAATCTGTAATTTGGATGTGTTTTTTATCCATTGAATTATTTTTTACAGTGAATTAAAACGGTATTTTGTCTTAGAACAGCCAAAAATGTGTTATACAAATTGTTTTCCGCGGTCGTATTTTTTGTTACTTTTATTGTAAAATCAAAGTGGTTAATCTTTATCAATATTCTTACACTTAAATAGGAAATACTTTTAACTACAAGTAGAAACTTAGTCATGTGTGAAATGTAAACGTTGTTACATCATCAGCTTTGAAAAAAAACTCAAATTTACTTGTCTTCCGAATGTAAACAACTCTGAACAGACACCGTTTATTCGGACATTACCAGTTTAAATAGTAATTTATCACTTATTTCTGGTCCAATTTTAAAAAATATTTATATGGCTGGAAAGAAAATAAAAAACCTTTCTAAATATGTAACTTTTATAAAAAAATAATTCAATGGTTAAAAAAAACCATTGAATTATTTTTTACATTGAGTTAAAACAGAATTTTGTCTTTGAACAGACGAAAATGTGTTATATGTAAACAAAGCTGCACACACAGTTAAATAAAATTATATAAAGAGTTATGCTATTTCTTGTATGTAATACAACATAGCAGGTATTTAAAAGGTATTTTTAAGTCCAAAGTGATGTTTATATACGCCATATTAAAATTAAAATGTTGAATAATCTTGTGGGAAACTTTTAAAAAAACCTTTGATATACCTACTTTTTATTCACCAAATAATGAGTTCTAGCATGGAGATACATAAAATTTAAGTGCAGAATAAAAAAGAACATATAATTTTACATAAGAATGCAAAGTTTTATCAAAATTGTTCCAACATTAAAGAAATGGTAAAGAAATTATTAAATTTATTCTTTTCAATTAGTCCGTGATTTGACATTTTTTTTTTTTAACAAAATCATGTCCACTTTTGTACCCCTAATTTAGGGATTTTAAATTCTCATAACTTTTGAACCACAGGGGATATTTGCATAATTCAAGGTTCCGACCTCCATTTCCAAAACTATATAACTAACGTGATTAAATAACAATAACCCCCCAAAAAAAAAAAACCCAACTGGGAATGCTAAGTATATATAGAAAACAAATTTAAAAAATGCTTTTTTCCCCAAACATGAGTCATTTCTGCACAGCAAAAATGTGAGCTAACCAAGAAAAAAAGTAAGAGGATTTTCAGATTCAGCACCCTCAAGTTAGCTAAAAAAGATGCTTGGTGTCTTGACACCATTTGAAATTTTTTTTTATTGAGCAATGTTATCTAAAAAAAAAAAAAAAAAAAAAAAATTCATTTTTCTTGTTCAATTTTCGTGATTGGCATACTGGCTTACCAGAAAAGAATCACCCTTAAAATATTTTATTTCGTGATTGGCATACTGGCTTACCAGAAAAGAATCACCCTTAAAATATTTTATTTCGTGATTGGCATACTGGCTTACCAGAAAAGAATCACCCTTAAAATATTTTATTTCGTGATTGGCATACTGGCTTACCAGAAAAGAATAACCCTTAAAATATTTATTTCGTGATTGGCATACTGGCTTACCAGAAAAGAATTTAAAATATTTTATTTCGTGATTGGCATACTGGCTTACAGAAAAGAATCACCCTTAAAATATTTTATTTCGTGATATACTGGCTACCAGAAAAGAATCACCCTTAAAAATATTTTATTTCGTGATTGGCATACTGGCTTACCAGAAAAGAATCACCCTTAAAATATTTTATTTCGTGATTGGCATACTGGCTTACCAGAAAAGAATCACCCTTAAAATATTTTATTTCGTGATTGGCATACTGGCTTACCAGAAAAGAATCACCCTTAAAATATTTTATTTCGTGATTGGCATACTGGCTTACCAGAAAAGAATAACCCTTAAAATATTTTATTTCGTGATTGGCATACTGGCTTACCAGAAAGAATCACCCTTAAAATATTTATTTCGTGATTGGCATACTGGCTTACCAGAAAGAATCACCCTTAAAATATTTTTTTTCGTGATTGGCATACTGGCCTACCAGAAAAGAATCACCCTTAAAAATATTTATTTTTCGTGATTGGGCATACTGGACCAGAAAAGAATCACCCTTAAAATATTTTATTTTCGTGATTGGCATACTGGCCTACCAGAAAAGATCACCCTTAAATATTTTATTTCGTGATTGGCATACTGGCCTACCAGAAAAGAATCACCCTTAAAATGTTTTTATTTCGTGATTGGCATACTGGCCTACCAGAAAAGAATCACCTTAAAAATTTCCAAAAATATTTTATTTCGTGATTGGCATACTGGCTTACCAGAAAAGAATCACCCTTAAATATTTTTATTTCGTGATTGGCATACTGGCCTACCAAAAGAATCACCCTTAAAATATTTTTTTCGTGATTGGCATACTGGCCTACCAGAAAAGAATCACCCTTAAAATATTTTATTTCGTGATTGGCATACTGGCCTACCAGAAAAGAATCACCCTTAAAATATTTTATTTCGTGATTGGCATACTGGCTTACCAGAAAAGAATCACCCTTAAAATATTTTATTTCGTGATTGGCATACTGGCCTACCAGAAAAGAATCACCCTTAAAATATTTTATTTCGTGATTGGCATACTGGCCTACCAGAAAGAATCACCCTTAAAATATTTTATTTCGTGATTGGCATACTGCTTACCAGAAATCACCCTTAAAATATTTTATTTCGTGATTGCAACTGGCTTACCAGAAAAGAATCACCCTTAAAATATTTTATTTCGTGATTGGCATACTGGCCTACCAGAAAAGAATCACCCTTAAAATATTTTATTTCGTGATTGCATACTGGCTTACCAGAAAAGAATCACCCTTAAAATATTTTATTTCGTGATTGGCATACTGCATACTGGCTTACCAGAAAAGAATCACCCTTAAATATTTTATTTCGTGATTGGCATACTGGCCTACCAAAAAGAATCACCCTTAAAATATTTTATTCGTGATTGGCATACTGGCTACCAGAAAGAATCACCCTTAAAATATTTTATTCGTGAATACTGGCCTACCAGAAAAGAATCACCCTTAAAATATTTTATTTCGTGATTGGCATACTGGCCTACCAGAAAAGAATCACCCTTAAAATATTTTATTTCGTGATTGGCATACTGGCTTACCAGAAAAGAATCACCTTAAATATTTTATTTCGTGATTGGCATACTGGCTACCAGAAAAGAATCACCCTTAAAATATTTTATTTCGTGATTGGCATACTGGCCTACCAGAAAGAATCACCTTAAAATATTTTATTTCGTGATTGGCATGGCTACCCAGAAAAGAATCACCCTTAAATATTTTTATTTCGTGATTGGCATACTGGCTACCAGAAAAGAATCACCCTTAAATATTTTATTTTCGTGATTGGCATACTGGCTACCAGAAAAGAATCACCCTTAAAATATTTTATTTCGTGATTGGCATACTGGCCTACCAGAAAAGAATCACCCTTAAAATATTTTATTTCGTGATTGGCATACTGCCTACCAGAAAGAATCACCCTTAAAATTTTTATTTCGTGATTGGCATACTGGCCTACCAGAAAAGAATCACCCTTAAAAATATTTTATTTCGTGATTGGCATACTGGCTACCAGAAAAGAATCACCCTTAAAATTTTTTATTCGTGATTGGCATACTGGCCTACCAGAAAGAATCACCCTTAAAATATTTTATTTCGTGATTGGCACTGGCCACCAGAAAAGAATCACCCTTAAAATATTTATTTCGTGATTGCATACTGTTGAATTGGCATAACCCTTAAAATATTTATTTCGTGATTGGCATACTGGCTTACCAGAAAAGAATCACCATTAAAATATTTTGACTTGTAAAATTCAACTGTCAAGTCCTTTTTTTCTGGCTATTTTGTTTGCTGACTTCATTTATTTACTTTTATTACAAAAAGTTTTTTTTTTTAATTTTTTTTTATATATTTACCCTTGATAACTAAAACAAATAGATTTCAGTCATCATGTCATGTCCCCCCCCAAACTTAAAAAATAAATAAAAAATAAAATCATTTTTCAGTTAAAATGCACACTCTAACAAAAATTCCCCTAACTTGAACACAACCTGAGATGATTAGAAGATATAGCAATAAATGGAACTAAGAATGAATATGTAACACATTGTTAGTGAGCTTGATACTCAATGGGTGCCCCATATTTCTGGGCTTGTGCTAAATAAACTAAGCTTAGTAAATGACAAGTAAAAGGTTTTAATTTTAGAATTAGTAAAAACTAAGATTGGATTAAGCAAAAAAAAAAAAAAAAAAAAAATAAAAATGACCAGATGAAATCTCAACAAGACAAACAAACAATCAAATTTTGCATATCAATTTATTGTGTATCACAGAAAACAGCCAGTACATTTTAACATTTCCTGCATAGATTATATATTTATTCTATTTCTTTCTACACAAGTAATTCAAAGGTATTGTTTAATTTCATTCTTCCCATACATCACCATATTTATTTGTTGGTCCACCTGTAAAACAAAATAATTTTTTGACATTTCATGTGAAAAAAATAATCATATTTTCATAATTAATAAAATGTCATTGTAAATATTAGAGAAAAAAAGAAACTAAGTGAATAATTTCTCTGAATGTTTGAGATGAGGCTTGAAGATTAGTATTATCTGCGTTATTCGGACTATTTTCCCCATCTTCATTGTTATTTGTACAACGTACAAGTAGACCTAGTATAGAAATAAATACAATATGGGAACCCATAATTAAGAAGGCCAGATCAGATTGAAAAAACCCAAAAAAAAACAAAAAAAAAAAACAATGAGTCTAGGTAAAAAATCATACAAAAGTAAAATAGGTAGATATTCTAGCCAAATTGAGACATTAGGTTTATAAGTTCCCAAAATTCACACTCAATTGTCCAATTAGACACATGGCCGAGTGGATAAGGCAGTTAGGTTAAGATAGTTCTAAGTGACAGTTATCTCTGGAACCCGAGTTCAATCCTGAGTGAAAGCAGTTAGAAAAATTATTAATTAACACAACTCCTACCCCAGCTATGATACCCCCGTGGAATAAATAAAGGGTTAGGTTCAAAGTTCCGTGATGGCTCCCGAATACAACAAGAAAGTTCCCGACAAGAAATACTGAAGAAGGCCGGAGGGTATATCGGCCAAAACGTTGTACAAATAACAATGAAGATGGGGACAATAGTTTGAATAACGCAGATAATACTAAGTGAATAATGTTGAGGAAAATAACTCAATTATTCCTCATTTCCTGAATCCTCAACTTTTTAATAAATTTATACAATATTTCTCAGTCATAGCATATGTAAAAATACTTTAAAATCATTACTTATAATATTGATTAAAATATAAGTCAATAACAATGCAATATTTGAATGTTACTACTTTTATATTCAGTTATCGTTATAATAAGGATACATATCCTTTTACAATATGACAAAACTTAAATTAATAATTTCTGTAAATTTAAATTTTTTAAATTCTTCAGAAAGTACTATTTTTATTTAAACAATGATCAAACGAAAATTCTAAATTCTTAGAAAATGTAACATTTTTTTAAATAGTGAAATCATACAAAACACATTAAATTTCAAGAATAAAAAGTGAGACAAACAATCTTACGTGGATTATTAGAACTATTAGGTGTTGTCCATTGAGAACTTTTATCTTCAGGAGCTTGAGGATTTCTTGCCCTATTTGGGATATTCTGCCATTTGACTATTTGATTCTCATTATATATTTCCCTATTTTGACGACGAAGATCACCATAAGATCTGTACTGTGTTTCCTGTTCTCCAGAATTATCTGAAGGAAAGAAGAAAATGTTACAATCACACCAAAAAATAAATCTAAAACTACATAAATATTAAACAAAGACTAAAAGATTCTTTTTTACTAATGATAATGTTGGGAATAGGTAAGAAAATACTTTCCCCAAACGTTCAGAAGTTTGAATTTTTGCTATTTAGTAATCATAGTAGATATGAAACACAGGTTTTATTAAAAAAATCTGACACATACCCCCCCCCAAATAAAAAACAAACAAAAAAAAAAACCAAACCCCAACCTGATGAAAAACTTTCTGGCTTGATCTCTGTATCAGGTGATACTTGATCTGTTTTTGCTTCAAAAACATCAGAAACAGAATATCCAGTTGGTGGTACTGAGACTTGAGGACTTCCCATTGGATTGACTCCCTCATTACTTGCAGGTTCCATGCCAAATTCTGAAGGACCCCTTTAAAATAAATTAAAATATTTTTATTATAAAAGTAGGATAGAATAAATAGAAAACTTAAAAGTAAACTTATCTTTTAATATCAAGAAAATTCCACAAATCAATATTTATGTAAGAGCATTTAAAATATTTTTAAAACTGTTGTGCATATATTGCAAACATGCAGAACTTTGTTAGAAAATAATTGTATTTAAATACAAATAGAAGATCATATTCATTGAAAGATAATTTGATTAAAAACCTTTTTATAAAAACAAATATGGAATAATTTTTATTTTTTGTAATATATTTTTAAATAATCTAAAATCATCTTAGTTATATATCTATGTAATTTAACACATTATCTACTTTATTTGATATTGAATATATGTACAATTTTCAAATAGTGATTCCAATACTGTAGAGGGGGTTGAAGAGTTTATGATTTTAAAACTGCAATATGATTCAGTAAAGTAATAGGATAAGTGAATCTATTATGGTTGCTATAATTAGTAATTATCAGATACATTATAACATTTTTATTTCAGATTCACAATATAGCCACTTTATTCCTGAGGTACATGCCAAATTTCAGCACAATCTATATTATTTTTCTAGTATAAAATTTTCTGTACTTTAAATAAGTTATATATATATATATATATATATATATATATATATATATATATATATATATATATATATACACACAATAAGGAAAAATGTGATAAAATGTGGCAGCCAATGAAATAAAGCATTTCAGATGCAATTTTCCCCAACCTTAATGTATTAATAAATTTTGGAAATTAATTGAGTAAGTAAACTTATTTGAAATATAATTTTTGCTATAAACAAAAATTCAGTAATGTTCCAGGTTAAATAAAAAAAACAAACTTTGAAGATTGAGTTTTGCAAGGTATTTTAAACTGTATTGTGTACATTTGTTTTGTTTGCTAATTTCTGAAAATAAGGGAGATAAGCAATGAAAAAAAAATTACCTGCCCCTTGCACGTTGTCTTAATGTTTCTGCAAGCTGGCTATTTGGTAGAGCCATAATCTTTTGGCGACATTCATTTTGGTATGATATTTTACCCAAAATATATCCAAGTAATGCTGCACCTTTTGATTGGGAAAATAAAAATGTTAATTAATGATAACCAGAAAAGCGAACGTTGATTCAGAAAAAAAAAAAAAAAAAAATAACCAATATGCAGATAAATGCAAACATAAACATGAATTTGTTTCAAATACTGTTACATATGCCAGTGTGTGGATAACACCAAAATTTCAGAGTTGAAACTGTGAAAATAGACAAACTATTGACATTGGTTGTTGCATGTGTATGTGCAGTTGGTAGTCTGGAGCAGTGGATGATATCAGATTTCATAGTGAAAGATATCTGGAAGTTCCAATGGATATTGAGAAAAAAAATTATTGGAAATTATGAAATCTGGTTGAGAGGTGAATTGGTGGGGATTGAACTTAAAAATAACCAAGTAAAATTGAGTAAAAGTCAGTATAACAGAATTCCCCCTGACAAGATGTCTACCAACCTTGCTTCTGGGTACTTTTTATTAAAACTTTGTCAGGTGTCAGAAAACCGTTTCCTTGAAAACTTTCCTTCCCAAAGTGTGTTGGTATGGGAAATGCTTGTTTTAAAGTTGGGAAAATAGGGGTGATGAATCACACATAAATTTAACCAAGGCTGTTATCTGTGTGTTTAGGCAGTCACTTAACAACCATCTGACTTAGCTGCTACTATTAGAAGTAAAATTGTCCATTGTTCTAATGCAACAAGCAGGAGTGATATATGTACACTTATTATATAATTGTGTTTGTGTCATTTTCTTCTTTCTCAGTTCTAGCGAGATTGGTTTGATAATCATTGCTTGTAGGATTAAATCAGCAGGATTTTGTCAGCAAGCACAGAATGATGATCAATTAAAAAAGATATTACATGTTGTGCCGATGGATTGACATGTACTTTGATACATGTGTTATCTTATAGGCCTGTATGTCTAGTACATTGGCCAAGACCAGACTATACAATGATTGCTGTGTTTGAGGTTCTCCCTGAATTCCAGCTTAAATTTGAAGCTCAAATAATTATCAAATATGAGATTCATTTTCTCTAAATGAATATATTTTATTTAAATTGAATTTCATATAAGTATTAAAGATTAAATTGAATTTCATATAAGTATCAATATAGTATAGATTAAATTGAATTTCATATAAGTATCAATATAATATAGATTAAATTGAATTTCATATAAGTATCAATATAGTATAGATTAAATTGAATTTCATATAAGTATCAATATAGTATAGATTAAATTGAATTTCATATAAGTATCAATATAGTATAGATTAAATTGAATTTCATATAAGTATCAATATAGTATAGATTAAATTGAATTTCATATAAGTATCAAAGTAAATTTAGAAATTAGTAATATAATCAGAATCAGAAATAACATTTAACCCCTAAATTATTCTACATTATCAGGATTTTCTTTGTTAGCTTATATAATCAAGATATAAATAAAACATACTTACCTAATGTTTTTATTCCAGCACCATATTTTGGATGTGGTTTAAGATATCCTGGAAAGGAAATAAATACAAAATATACAAATCAATATCAACATACCATCACCCCCCCCCATTTATCCACATCATTTTTTTATCAAATTAATAGAAATATGAAAATTCATATATCTTTATAAAAAAATTCATACTTATGTCTTTAGTAATTATTATCTTATTTTATTGACTCAAATAAAAAAAAAAAGAATGCAACATTACAAGAAATCATTAGAGAAAGTAAAACATCAATATATGTTTTGCTTGATTTATTTTGTGTGTTTATAAATAAGATATCAGTTGTGATGCCTACTACATAAAGATTTATATATCTTGGTTGGATCCATGATACCACCAGATATAATAATCTTTATGTAGTACATCACAAACTGATATCTTATTTATAAAAACACAAAATAAATCAAAGCAAAACATAAATATTGAATGTTACTTTCTCCTAATGATTTTTTGTAATTGTTCATTCTTTTTTTAATTTGAGTCATAAATAGAATAATAATTACTAAAGACATAAGTATAAAATTTTTTTATAAAGATATATAATTTACATATTTCTATTAATTTGATAAAAAATGATGTGGATAAATGAGGGGGGGGTGTAATTGGTATGTTGATATTGATTATTAATATTTGTATTTATTTCCAGGATATCTTAAAACACATCAAAATATGGTGCTGGAATAAAAACATTAGGTAAGTATGTTTTTATTATATCTTGATTATATAACTAACAAAGAAAATCCTGTAATG
This sequence comes from Doryteuthis pealeii, assembly GCA_023376005.1. NCBI lineage: Eukaryota > Metazoa > Mollusca > Cephalopoda > Myopsida > Loliginidae > Doryteuthis > Doryteuthis pealeii. The sequence continues at coordinate 18,482,324 of CM042179.1, forward strand.
TAGAATAATTTAGGGGTTAAATGTTATTTCTGATTCTGATTATTATACTAATTTCTAAATTTACTTTGATACTTATATGAAATTCAATTTAATCATATACTATATTGATACTTATATAAATTCAATTTAATTATACTATATTGATACTTATATGAAATTCAATTAATCTATACTATATTGATACTTATATGAATTCAATTTAATCTATACTATATTGATACTTATATGAAATTCAATTTAATCTATATTATATTGATACTTATATGAAATTCAATTTAATCTATACTATATTGATACTTATATGAAATTCAATTTAATCTATACTATATTGATACTTATATGAAATTCAATTTAAATAAAATATATTCATTTAGAGAAAATGAATCTCATATTTGATAATTATTTGAGCTTCAAATTTAAGCTGGAATTCAGGGAGAACCTCAAACACAGCAATCATTGTATAGTCTGGTCTTGGCCAAGTACTAGACATACAGGCCTATAAGATAACACATGTATCAAAGTACATGTCAATCCATCGGCACAACATGTAATATCTTTTTTAATTGATCATCATTCTGTGCTTGCTGACAAAATCCTGCTGATTTAATCCTACAAGCAATGATTATCAAACCAATCTCGCTAGAACTGAGAAAGAAGAAAATGACACAAACACAATTATATAATAAGTTACATATATCACTCCTGCTTGTTGCATTAGAACAATGGACAATTTTACTTCTAATAGTAGCAGCTAAGTCAGATGGTTGTTAAGTGACTGCCTAAACACACAGATAACAGCCTTGGTTAAATTTATGTGTGATTCATCACCCCTATTTTCCCAACTTTAAAACAAGCATTTCCCATACCAACACACTTTGGGAAGGAAAGTTTTCAAGGAAACGGTTTTCTGACACCTGACAAAGTTTTAATAAAAAGTACCCAGAAGCAAGGTTGTAGACATCTTGTCAGGGGGAATTCTGTATATACTGACTTTTACTCAATTTTACTTGGTTATTTTAAGTTCAATCCCCACCAATTCACCTCTCAACCAGATTTCATAATTTCCAATAATTTTTCTCAATATCCATTGGAACTTCCAGATATCTTTCACTATGAAATCTGATATCATCCACTGCTCCAGACTACCAACTGCACATACACATGCAACAACCAATGTCAATAGTTTGTCTATTTTCACAGTTTCAACTCTGAAATTTGGTGTTATCCACACACTGGCATATGTAACAGTATTTGAAACAAATTCATGTTTATGTTTGCATTTATCTGCATATTGGTTATTTTTTTTTTTTTTTTTTTCTGAATCAACGTTCGCTTTTCTGGTTATCATTAATTAACATTTTTATTTTCCCAATCAAAAGGTGCAGCATTACTTGATATATTTTGGGTAAAATATCATACCAAAATGAATGTCGCCAAAAGATTATGCTCTACCAAATAGCCAGCTTGCAGAAACATTAAGACAACGTGCAAGGGGCAGGTAATTTTTTTTTCATTGCTTATCTCCCTTATTTTCAGAAATTAGCAAACAAAACAAATGTACACAATACAGTTTAAATACCTTGCAAAACTCAATCTTCAAAGTTTGTTTTTTTTATTTAACCTGAACATTACTGAATTTTTGTTTATAGCAAAAATTATATTTCAAATAAGTTACTTACTCAATTAATTTCCAAAATTTATTAATACATTAAGGTTGGGGAAAATTGCATCTGAAATGCTTTATTTCATTGGCTGCCACATTTTATCACATTTTCCTATGTGTGATTATATATATATTATATATATATATAATATATATATTATATTATATAATATATATATAACTTATTTAAAGTACAGAAAATTTTATACTAGAAAATAATATAGATTGTGCTGAAATTTGGCATGTACCTCAGGAATAAAGTGGCTATATTGTGAATCTGAAATAAAAATGTTATAATGTATCTGATAATTACTAATTATAGCAACCATAATAGATTCACTTATCCTATTACTTTACTGAATCATATTGCAGTTTTAAAATCATAAACTCTTCAACCCCCTCTACAGTATTGGAATCACTATTTGAAAATTGTACATATATTCAATATCAAATAAAGTAGATAATGTGTTAAATTACATAGATATATAACTAAGATGATTTTAGATTATTTAAATATATTACAAAAAATAAAAATTATTCCATATTTGTTTTTATAAAAAGGTTTTTAATCAAATTATCTTCAATGAATATGATCTTCTATTTGTATTTAAATACAATTATTTCTAACAAAGTTCTGCATGTTTGCAATATATGCACAACAGTTTTAAAAATATTTTAAATGCTCTTACATAAATATTGATTTGTGGAATTTTCTTGATATTAAAAGATAAGTTTACTTTTAAGTTTCTATTTATTCTATCCTACTTTTATAATAAAAATATTTTAATTTATTTTAAAGGGGTCCTTCAGAATTTGGCATGGAACCTGCAAGTAATGAGGGAGTCAATCCAATGGGAAGTCCTCAAGTCTCAGTACCACCAACTGGATATTCTGTTTCTGATGTTTTTGAAGCAAAAACAGATCAAGATCACCTGATACAGAGATCAAGCCAGAAAGTTTTTCATCAGGTTGGGGTTTGGTTTTTTTTTGTTTTTTTTATTTGGGGGGGGTATGTGTCAGATTTTTTTAATAAAACCTGTGTTTCATATCTACTATGATTACTAAATAGCAAAAATTCAAACTTCTGAACGTTTGGGGAAAGTATTTTCTTACCTATTCCCAACATTATCATTAGTAAAAAAGAATCTTTTAGTCTTTGTTTAATATTTATGTAGTTTTAGATTTATTTTTGGTGTGATTGTAACATTTTCTTCTTTCCTTCAGATAATTCTGGAGAACAGGAAACACAGTACAGATCTTATGGTGATCTTCGTCGTCAAAATAGGGAAATATATAATGAGAATCAAATAGTCAAATGGCAGAAATACCCAAATAGGGCAAGAAATCCTCAAGCCTCCTGAAGATAAAAGTTCTCAATGGACAACACCTAATAGTTCTAATAATCCACGTAAGATTGTTTGTCTCACTTTTTATTCTTGAAATTTAATGTGTTTTGTATGATTTCACTATATTTAAAAAATGTTACATTTTCTAAGAATTAGAATTTTCGTTTGATCATTGTTTAAATAAAAATAGTACTTTCTGAAGAATTTAAAAAATTTAAATTTACAGAAATTATTAATTTAAGTTTTGTCATATTGTAAAAGGATATGTATCCTTTTATAACGATAACTGAATATAAAAGTAGTAACATTCAAATATTGCATTGTTATTGACTTATATTTTAATCAATATATATAAGTAATGATTTTAAAGTATTTTACATATGCTATGACTGAGAAATATTGTATAAATTTATTAAAAAGTTGAGGATTCAGGAAATGAGGAATAATTGAGTTATTTTCCTCAACATTATTCACTTAGTATATCTGCGTTATTCAAACTATTGTCCCCATCTTCATTGTTATTTGTACAACGTTTGGCCGTATACCCTCCGGCCTTCTTCAAGTATTTCTTGTCGGGAACTTCTGTTGTGTATTCGGGAGCCATCACGGAACTTTGAACCTAACCCTTATTTTATTCCACGGGGGTATCATAGCTGGGGTAGGAGTTGTTAATTAATAATTTTTCTAACTGCTTTCACTCAGGATTGAACTCGGGTTCCAGAGATAACTGTCACTTAGAACTATCCTAACCTAACTGCCTTATCCACTCGGCCATGTGTCTAATTGGACAATTGAGTGTGAATTTTTGGAACTATAAACCTAATGTCTCAATTTGGCTAGAATATCTACCTATTTTACTTTTGTATGATTTTTACCTAGACTCATTTTTTTTTTTTGTTTTTTTTTTGGTTTTTTCAATCTGATCTGGCCTTCTTAATTATGGGTTCCCATATTGTATTTATTTCTATACTAGGTCTACTTGTACGTTGTACAAATAACAATGAAGATGGGAAAATAGCCGAATAACGCAGATAATACTAATCTTCAAGCCTCATCTCAAACATTCAGAGAAATTATTCACTTAGTTTCTTTTTTTCTCTAATATTTACAATGACATTTATTATTATGAAATATGATTATTTTTTCACATGAAATGTCAAAAAATTATTGTTTTACAGGTGGACCAACAAATAAATATGGTGATGTATGGAAGAATGAAATAAACAATACCTTTAATTACTTGTGTAGAAAGAAATAGAATAATAATATAATCTATGCAGGGAAATGTTAAAATGTACTGGCTGTTTTCTGTGATACACAATAAATTGATATGCAAAATTTGATTGTTGTTTGTCTTGTTTGAGATTTCATCTGGTCATTTTTATTTTTTTATTTTTTTTTTTTTGCTTAATCCAATCTTAGTTTTACTAATTCTAAAATTAAAACCTTTTACTTGTCATTTACTAAGCTTATTATTTTAGCACAAGCCCAGAAATATGGGCACCCATGAGTATCAAGCTCACTAACAATGTGTTACATATTCATTCTTAGTTCCATTTATTGCTATATCTTCTAATCATCTTCAGGTTGTGTTCAAGTAGGGGAATTTTGTTAGAGTGTGCATTTTAACTGAAAATGATTTTTATTTTTATTTATTTTTTAAGTTTGGGGGGGGACATGACATGATGACTGAAATCTATTTTTTTAGTTATCAAGGGTAAATATATAAAAAAAAAAAAAAAAAAAAAAAAAAAAACTTTTTGTAATAAAAGTAAATAAATGAAGTCAGCAAACAAAATAGCCAGAAAAAAAGGACTTGACAGTTGAATTTTACAAGTCAAAATATTTTAAGGGTGATTCTTTTCTGGTAAGCCAGTATGCCAATCACGAAATAAAATATTTTAAGGGTGATTCTTTCTGGTAAGCCAGTATTCCAATCACGAAATAAAATATTTTAAGGGTGATTCTTTTCTGGTAAGCCAGTATGCCAATCACGAAATAAAATATTTAAGGGTGATTCTTTTCTGGTAAGCCAGTATGCCAATCACGAAATAAAACATTTAAGGGTGATTCTTTTCTGGTAGGCCAGTATGCCAATCACGAAATAAAACATTTTAAGGGTGATTCTTTCTGGTAGGCAGTATGCCAATCACGAAATAAAATATTTTAAGGGTGATTCTTTTCTGGTAGGCCAGTATGCCATCACGAAATAAAATATTTAAGGGTGATTCTTTTCTGGTAGCCCAGTATGCCAATCACGAAATAAAACATTTTAAGGGTGATTCTTTTCTGGTAGGCCAGATGCCAATCACGAAATAAAATATTTTAAGGGTGATTCTTTTCTGGTAGGCCAGTATGCAATCACGAAATAAAATATTTAAGGTGATTCTTTTCTGGTAGCCAGTATGCCAATCACGAAATAAAATATTTTAAGGTGATTCTTTTCTGGTAGGCCAGTATGCCAATCACGAAATAAAATATTTTAAGGGTGATTTCTTTTCTGGTAAGCCAGTATGCCAATCACGAAATAAAATATTTAAGGGTGATTCTTTTCTGGTAGGCCAGTATGCCAATCACGAAATAAATATTTTAAGGGTGATTCTTTTCTTGGTAAGCCAGTATGCCAATCACGAAATAAAATATTTAAGGGTGATTCTTTTCTGGTAGGCCAGTATGCCATCACGAAATAAAATATTTTAAGGGTGATTCTTTTTGGTAAGCCAGTATGCCAATCACGAAATAAAAATATTTTAAGGTGATTCTTTTCTGGTAAGCCAGTATGCCAATCACGAAATAAAATATTTAAGGTGATTCTTTTCTGGTAGGCCAGTATGCCAATCACGAAATAAAATATTTTAAGGGTGATTCTTTTCTGGTAGGCCAGTATGCCAATCACGAAATAAATATTTTAAGGGTGATTCTTTTCTGGTAGGCCAGTATGCCAATCACGAAATAAAATATTTAAGGGTGATTCTTTTCTGGTAGGCCAGTATGCCAATCACGAAATAAAATATTTTAAGGGTGATTCTTTTCTGGTAAGCCAGTATGCCAATCACGAAATAAAATATTTAAGGGTGATTCTTTTCTGGTAGGCCAGTATGCCAATCACGAAATAAATATTTTAAGGGTGATTCTTTTCTGGTAAGCCAGTATGCCAATCACGAAATAAAATATTTTAAGGGTGATTCTTTTCTGGTAAGCCAGTATGCCAATCACGAAATAAAATATTTTAAGGGTGATTCTTTTCTGGTAGGCCAGTATGCCAATCACGAAATAAAATATTTTAAGGGTGATTCTTTTCTGGTAGGCCAGTATGCCAATCACGAAATAAAATATTTTAAGGGTGATTCTTTTCTGGTAAGCCAGTATGCCAATCACGAAATAAAATATTTTAAGGGTGATTCTTTTCGGTAGGCCAGTATGCAATCACGAAATAAAATATTTTAAGGGTGATTCTTTCTGGTAGGCCAGTATGCCAATCACGAAATAAAATATTTTAAGGGTGATTCTTTTCTGGTAGGCCAGTATGCCAATCACGAAATAAAATATTTTAAGGGTGATTCTTTTCTGGTAAGCCAGTATGCCAATCACGAAATAAAATATTTTAAGGGTGATTCTTTTCTGGTAGGCCAGTATGCCAATCACGAAATAAAATATTTTAAGGGTGATTCTTTGGTAGGCCAGTATGCCAATCACGAAATAAAATATTTTAAGGGTGATTCTTTTCTGGTAAGCCAGTATGCCAATCACGAAATAAAATATTTTAAGGGTGATTCTTTTCTGGTAGGCCAGTATGCCAATCACGAAATAAAACATTTAAGGGTATTCTTTCTGGTAGGCCAGTATGCCAATCACGAAATAAAACATTTTAAGGGTGATTCTTTTCTGGTAGGCCAGTATGCCAATCACGAAATAAAATATTTTTAAGGGTGATTCTTTCTGGTAGGCCAGTATGCCAATCACGAAATAAAATATTTTAAGGGTGATTCTTTTCTGGTAGGCCAGTATGCCAATCACGAAATAAAATATTTTAACGGTGATTCTTTCTGGTAGGCCAGTATGCCAATCACGAAATAAAATATTTTAAGGGTATTCTTTTCTGGTAGGCCAGTATGCCAATCACGAAATAAAATATTTTAAGGGTGATTCTTTCTGGTAAGCCAGTATGCCAATCACGAAATAAAATATTTTAAGGGTTATTCTTTTCTGGAAGCCAGTATGCCAATCACGAAATAAAATATTTTAAGGTTATTCTTTTCTGGTAAGCCAGTATGCCAATCACGAAATAAAATATTTTAAGGTATTCTTTTCTGGTAAGCCAGTATGCCAATCACAATAAAATATTTAAGGTGATTCTTTTCTGGTAAGCCAGTATGCCAATCACCGAAATAAAATATTTAAGGGTGATTCTTTTCTGGTACCAGTATGCCAATCACGAAATAAAATATTTTAAGGGTGATTCTTTTCTGGTAAGCCAGTATGCCAATCACGAAATAAAATTTTTAAGGGTTATTCTTTTCTGGTAAGCCAGTATGCCAATCACGAAATAAAATATTTAAGGGTTATTCTTTTCTGGTAAGCCAGTATGCCAATCACGAAATAAAATATTTTAAAGGGTTATTCTTTCTGGTAAGCCAGTATGCCAATCACGAAATAAAATATTTTAAGGGTGATTCTTTTCTGGTAAGCCAGTATGCCAATCACGAAATAAAATATTTTAAGGGTGATTCTTTTCTGGTAAGCCAGTATGCCAATCACGAAATAAAATATTTTAAGGTGATTCTTTTCTGGTAAGCCAGTATGCCAATCACGAAATAAAATATTTAAGGGTGATTCTTTTTCGGTAAGCCAGTATGCCAATCACGAAAATTGAACAAGAAAAATGAATTTTTTTTTTTTTTTTTTTTTTTTAGATAACATTGCTCAATAAAAAAAAATTTCAAATGGTGTCAAGACACCAAGCATCTTTTTTAGCTAACTTGAGGGTGCTGAATCTGAAAATCCTCTTACTTTTTTTCTTGGTAGCTCACATTTTTGCTGTGCAGAAATGACTCATGTTTTGGGAAAAAAGCATTTTTTAAATTTGTTTTCTTATATACTTAGCATTCCCAGTTGGGTTTTTTTTTGCAGGGGGTTATTGTTATTTAATCACGTTAGTTATATAGTTTTGGAAATGGAGGTCGGACCTTGAATTATGCAAATATCCCTGTGGTTCAAAAGTTATGAGAATTTAAAATCCCTAAATTAGGGGTACAAAAGTGGACATGATTTTGTTAAAAAAAAAAATGTCAAATCACGGACTAATTGAAAAGAATAAATTTAATAATCTTTACCATTTCTTTAATGTTGGAACAATTTTGATAAAACTTTGCATTCTTATGTAAAATTGTATGTTCTTTTTATTCTGCACTTAAATTTTATGTACTCCATGCTAGAACTCATTATTTGGTGAATAAAAAAGTAGGTATATCAAAGGGTTTTTTAAAAGTTTCCACAAGATTATTCAACATTTTAATTTTAATATGGCCGTATATATATACATATATAGTATAATTAATAAATCACTTTGGACTTAAAAATACCTTTTAAATACTCTGCTATGTTGTATTACATACAAGAAATAGCATAACTCTTTATATAATTTTATTTAACTGTGTTGCAGCTTGTGTTTACATTAAACACATTTCGTCTGTTCAAAGAACAAAATTCTGTTTTAACTCAATGTAAAAAATAATTCAATGGTTTTTTTAACCATTGAATTATTTTTTATAAAAGTTACATATTTAGAAAGGTTTATTTTTCTTTCCAGCCATATAAATATTTTTTAAAATTGGACCAGAAATAAGTGATAAATTACTATTTAAACTGGTAATGTCCGAATAAACGGTGTCTGTTCAGAGTTGTTTACATTCGGAAGACAAGTAAATTTGAGTTTTTTTTCAAAGCTGATGATGTAACAACGTTTACATTTCACAACATGACTAAGTTCTACTTGTAGTTAAAAGTTATTTCCTATTTAAGTGTAAGAATATTGATAAAGATTAACCACTTTGATTTTACAATAAAAGTAACAAAAATACGACGCGGAAAACAATTTGTATAACACATTTTTGGCTGTTCTAAGACAAAATACCGTTTTAATTCACTGTAAAAAATAATTCAATGGATAAAAACACATCCAAATTACAGATTTAGAAAGATTATTACATTTTCTTTTCAACCATATAAATATTTAAAAATTGGACCTGAAATATGCTAGTATACTTTTTTTTTAAGCCGAGAGATTGTTTACATTCAAAAATCGAGTAAATTTGACTTCTTTTTTTTTTTTTTTTTTCTTCAAAATTAAAACTTTGAGCAAAATCCCTGACGATGTAGGATCGTTTTTATTTCATACATTAAATATGAAAATAATTCTATCTTCTATTACAGTGCTTCTTTTTTCTTTCTTTGTTTTTTTTTTTTTTTTTTTTTTTTTTTTTGTGCTTCTCTTTTATTTTTTGAAGAAATCACCTACAACTTTGCTCTATGTATTTTCGCTTCCACAGGGCCTAGAAACAAAAAAAGTCCTGTTTGTACTTCCAGGTGTCTTCTAATTGAATGTAAAATTCAAAAATATTGATAAAGATTAGCACCACTATGATTTTGAAAAACAAAGTAGTGTGTAAAAATTAGTCTAAAAAAAGTCATATTTTATGTTTTTTGGCTGTTCAAAGCAAAATATCATTTAACTCGCCTGTAATAATTCAATGGAGAGAAAACATAAATTACATATTTAGAAAGATTATCTTTTCTTTCCAACCATATAAAATATTTTAAAGATTGGACCAAAAATACCAGAGAAATTGCCATTTGAACCAATTAAGGTGAAAAATTGTTAATGTCCAACGATTTTTACAAAACAAGCTGGTAATGCTAATATATTATATATGCCAATGTCAATATTTATCAAAGTAAAACTGTAGAAACCTCTCAATTTGTATTTAAACTAATCAATATAGTCTGCTTATTAAGAAATACTATTTTGCAATAACAATCAGACCCTAAGTCATTAAAAATAATACAATTGAATATACCAAGACAACAAGTATTTTCATCAAATCATTTAATAAACAGCAGAATTAAACCTTGTGAAAATAAGAACTATGGGAAAAATGTTCTCTTTTTTGATGTCTGTCATGTTCAATGTTATTTAAGTCCCTTTTGATATTCCAGCAGAAGTCAGCCATCATTCATTTGTTCCAACATCCTTGGTAACACTCTTCCATTTTTTTTTTTTTATATCCTGATGGAATCATTCACCTTGATCATCACTCACATCAGCCACATTATCCAGAAATCTATCTAGATGGCAATGTAACAAAATGAACCTTAATACTCATATTAGGCCTATGTTCTGTAGAATTTTCAACAGCTTTCCACTAACTCCTTTAGTTTTTTGCATGATGATTGCTTTAAAAGTTTTTCACCACATCAACAAATGATGTCCAAGCGCGGAATTCCAAGTCATTTATTGAATTAACAAATTCATCATCCTTAATGAGTTTCCTGATATCAGGACCATCCAAACATTCCTGCTTTGAGTTATTTGGTGCTAAGCTCTGGAATGATTAACATATATTCTCAAAACACATTACTTTGTACAGTGATTTTACATACCATTTCATTAATCCCAATTTTGAAAAGGAAAAGGATTTTTTTTTTCTTTTGGAATTAGCACTTTTCCTGGTGTTCATCATGTAAAAGATCTATTTTGTGTATACACCTCTTTATTTCCCTGATACATAACTGTTATGTTTTGATGTACAGATTAAAATATGTTGAATGGAAATAATGAATGCAAACCAAGGTTATTGTAAAATTTAACAAGAAGGTTTATTAAACACAGAATAGAGAGACTTCTTACTCGCAGACAACAAAAATACATAAACTGCACTGAGAGCGTCATTCAAATATATAAACAATGATGTAGGGGAAGCAACTCTATTTCGTTAGGTGACCTAACAATAACCACACTCATGTGGGGAAAGAAAAGCAGCACATGGATATACCATCTGCCCAACATGCCAATTTGCTTGAGTAATTCTAAATTTCCTAGGTGATATGATCAAACCAATCAGATGATGCCAGAGTGAAAGTATTAAATTAAAACTGTAGTGATTTTCAATAAGTTTACTTATGGTTAAATTTAAATCGTATACTACACTTCATTACAAAATTATAGGCTCTGCCCTATTCATTATATAACACAATGATCTATGAGTTTTAGCTATGCTAGCCATTAAACCACATGAGGTATCCAAAACATTTTCTTTGAAATTTGAATTTTTTTAGAAAATCCTAAATGTTTTTTGTCAAGAATAAAATTTATTTTATTAATCATAAAACTTTAAATAATGGATTGTTGCAAATATATGTATTATCATAAAGGTACACGGTGATAACCTACTCAAGTTTCACCATAAGGATCTTCAGGTTTAATCCACTGGAGTAATCAAGATATTTGTAGTGAGAGAGGAGACCTACCTTGTGCAACACGGTTGACAGAGAGAGTGGTGGGCGTGAAGACTTGCCATATTCTCGGAGGAAGCGGGCTAGGCTTTGCCTTAACGTGTGGGACTGACCTAGAGTCAAACCTGCTTCCTTCAGAATGTGAGGAGCTTGTGACGATCAGTGAAATAAGAAATAGCATAGTGGCCATGTAGGTGGTTGCTCCGTGCTGACGAGTGTCACACTGCTGCACGGACATATATGAGTGAGGAGCCCGGATGTAGTGAAATTGAGGTGTATTTAAAGGACTTATTCTCACAGACCAGGAGAACGACTGCAGTAGTATTTTGTTGTCGAGGCGAGCGGACAAAGAATAATTTTGGATATTGGATTTTGGAGCGTGATACAGTTGGGAGTGTTTAGACTGTCGTTGAACCTTACGTCAGACTTGACTGTGACCCTCTCCACTGATTAGAAGCTATTTCGGCTTTTTATACAATGGCACAAATCAACAAGCCGTGATGTAATAAGGCCATTTACTGGTGAAGAGTGATGTGTCCAAATATTTCCATTCTTTTGTTCACATGATGTGTTCGAGCGCTTAATCGGTCCCCACTCGGAATCAAGAGCTTTCGTGCCCCTTGAATAGTGTTGTACGGGCAGCAGTTCTCATATATCATTGGGACATATATGTGTGAAGTAATCAGTTTATGATCATAATGAGATTTGACTTAGGAATGCAAACATTCTTGACTTGAACACGAAAAGATCTGACCCCTTTCAAGGAGGGGCTATCCCCGAGTCTCTGTGGATTCGTTAGCGACTATCGTCGCCACGCTGGACAGTGAGTGTGTTTTCATTTCATGTGTCCAGTCTCGTTCAGAAATGCTTTCGTTACATGGACGTCTTATGCCCTCTAAAGTTAGTATGTTCATGGCAAAATAGGGTGCTTGGAGAATGTTTTAAAGCAACTGGCACCCACAACTTCAGAAAAAAAATTTCTCTCATCTGGTGTATAAGCAAATCAACGAAAGGACAATTGCCCCTACGACATTAAAAAAAATGTTAGCGTGCTATTAACATTAGCTTGGAGTCTTAGAAATTGCTATGCTTCTTCAAAGACGTCTGCGGTAAGTGATCAGAGATAATTTGCAACTAAAAAGCGAGAATAATGAACACAATTGCTTCATTTGCCCAAAAGATCGCATCAACAGCAGCTAGAACAACAGGCAGACAACATAGGAGCCCCGTGGACAATAAGCTGAGAGAAGTGATTGAAAAGAGGCGGGACATTTACAGATAATATGTGTGTAAACCTTGTTCTAGAGACATAAATACATCAAATTAATGGCGGGAAAAAGAATATTGAAGAAGACTGAAAAGAGCCAAAAGAAAGAAAAACAGATCTTTAGGATAAAGATAATAGTAAGCCGGTAGATAAAAGGCGAAGGCGCCAACATTTACAGGGTTTTAAAAACTTGATATCATTTGATATGTACAGGGTGTTTAAAAATTCATATTATATTTGAGGAATGCGATATAGTACTTAGACTATCTAGACTAAAAAAATTTAGTATATAATAATTGGCGAAGTATGTCTACAGGGGGTGTTCCAAAATTGATATCATATTGAGGTCGGTATACAATGTGTTTAAAAATGATATCATTTGAAATATTGAAACGGATAGTACAACAATTTTGGCAATAATGTCGGGAAAAAGACATGGTTGAGTGAGAATAGAGAGAGAGAAGAATAAAGAAGACTTAGAAGAATACGAGAGATTGGCAAGATTGAGTCAAATGGATATGAACAGTATCGCAGTGCTCTCGCGCTTAAAAATTGATATAAGGTTGAAGATTGGTTACAGGGGCTTGTGTTTTCATAAGGATTATATCATTTGGTATCACAGGGTGTTTTAAAAAATGACTTATCGTTGATATGTACAGGTCTTTCAAAAAGTTGATGTCTTGTCACCATGTACAAGGTGTTTTGAAAATAATGATATAATTTCCTATATATTCTCAATAACAAGTCACTCATCATCTCGTCATCATCTCATTCACGCTTGACAGCGCCAACAGCGAAACCCTTGAAATCGTCGTCATCGCCACCTGTCCCTATCGGTCATCGCTCTTGGCAGGTTTCTGACAGCATCCAGAATTCACTCAGATCTGATTGATGTATTTTTTTCTGGTCGGCCTACCTGACCTGGTGTACATCAGTTTGTTGAAGGAGCTGTTCCACTGGAGACGTCAACTTACTTAAGTTACGCTCTCTTTGCTTCCTCGCATTTAGTGTCATGGTACTATGTATCGTAACGCTTTAGTGTGATGAGGTATGTTTGTCGTAACTTAAATAAGGCATAGGCAAAGGTCAGGCCGTTACCAGGCTGCTTATTGAGACGGCTGCTTCTTCCAGTAGTACGTTCCATAGCTCAGCCACGCCAGCATCGCTTGCTGTAGTTCGCCCATTACGCTTCATATTTATACCTCACGAAGTGACTATCATTCATACTGAAAACGTCAAGTGGCTCGATATTCCTAGTACACTACATTATAAAGCCTCGAGCAGCTTGTAAATCATGAACGTACCTGTAGTTGCTAATTTGAATAGGGTTCGGTTAGAGCATTAGAAGATACAGAGTCATGTGAGAAAGTTATCACGAGCACAATCAATGTGGGCGGATTCAGACAACATTTCTATGTCCCCTCTAGATAGACGCGCAGTATACAGACGCATAAGGGAATTCTATTTCTCTTAATTGCAGAATGCTCAGACTTTCGAGGAGCGTAGACGTTGTTGTATTCAGCTCCCATCTCAGTCTCCTCGCCGGCGGACTCAGTGTGGGCTGGTTGCGTGAAATGGAACCTCTATAAACCACATTCTATTAAACACTGCCGCAAGTCTTGTTAAATGATATTAAAACAAAGAGAATGTTACACCACGACACAGAGTATACTCAACACGCCATAGAAAGAATAGTCAACTTCGAGAGTAGATCCTGTGCCAACAGGAAGAACATAGTGAACGACCGAAACCAGGAGACGAGCATGTAGACAAGAACCAGTAAGCAAAATAGCTTTTAAAATAAACTCAAGCAATCATTGAATTGGTCATCTCATGGATCCATATACTGCTTAAATCCATAAGACTTAGAGGGTTTATATAGGTGTAAGCCTGGTGTTAATATTAACAACAGCTTGAACAACCTTGTTACCCCAGCTATCGTAGCGGAGGTGGAACACAGGATACCTCCGGTGGACTGAGCAATTTAAAGTGGTTAGTTCAATAGTTTGGTGGATAGCCCCGATTACGACAGAGGTATTTCCAATTAATCGACAACAAGGTTTCCGAGTCGAGAAGGTCCCGAGGCCTCTAGACCATATGTAAATACTTTAAAGGCTGGAGGTCGACACCGCCGAAAACGTTGTACAGTACTAACAATGAAGATAAGGATAATATCCAAATAATAAAATACATACTTATATTAATACAGATCATCCTTTCTCCGCACCATATAAAATTTCATATCTATTTTCAACTTACTAGGCTCAATGTGTTCCACTCTTATCTCCGAACATAATATACACCAAGTAAAGGGTATCGCAAACAATATGCACTTACAGCCTGGAAGATTGTCGCGTTTTCATTGATCAAGGAGTTTCTCCATGTGATAATCGATAATCTCCTGTAAGCAGTTCATATGGGGCCTCTTTTATGCTATTGCTTCCTTTCAAGGCGTAGATTTTATTACCACTTAAAAAGGGGGTTGAGGGGCGCGTTTAGTTTAGTATGTCTCTCTCTTATGTTCAATATTTGTTCAAGCATCAGACACGCCGCATCAATTTATACTCGTAGCCTATTTAAGATGTGTCTCTCGCATTTCGTTTCGTATAGTGGTTCATGAGGCTACTAAGCACCAGTGACGAGTGAATACTGTTATCAGCTTGGAAGGTAACGTGTGCAATAATCTCTTTAAAACAAGACACTACACAAAAGGTGTAGCCTAGATGGTACTTAATAGTAGTATGTGGTAAACGCTATATCCATCACTCAACGCAATAAATAAAGCTCATAAATCTTCACTTCGTTCTGTACTATAATAAATAGTATGAAATTAATAATAGGTATATCCAACTCCTCCTGCCCGACGGTCGATATTGATGTGACATCTCAAGGTGCTCAAATTATTCTATAAACTGCCGTGCCTAACGAGGTTAGAATATACAACCAGATATTTACCCTTCTCTCCTAAAACTGGTACCTAGCCATGGTTAAAGAGCCCAGTCTGCCCGCTTTGCCCATAGCTGGAGGGAGAATTGGAAATTCATCTCCTTTCCCAAGGATATTAGCGCCATGTAAAAGCAATACAGCTTCGTCCAGGATTTAACTCGGGTCGACGAGTATCATTTCCTTACGAATACCTACTAAGAACCATTAAGTCACAGGTGCCATCTCACAAAATATAAGACTTCATAAGAGTACAATTATTGACAACAGCGACTTGAGTGCGTGTGAATGCTAGTTCATAGGAAATAAACTCCTGTAAGGCTTTGAACAATGCTCATATCAGGATGTCCAAAACCTCAAACTCTGGCTCTAACTCTAGATACATAAATATATATAGCAGTGTCAGTATACTCTTACATATACCCGCTTAGAACTACCAGAGAGGTGTGCAGAGCGTGATCACAAGCTGTGTATTATAAATATATTACACACCAAAGCATTAAGTGAAGAACATAGAATAGTGAGAAAAGGATTAATACAAACATCGAGTCTCGAAAAACGATATTACTGAGAACATTTAAAAAACATAAATATGAAGATGTGAAACAGCCTTTCGAAGTGTCACTTGTTTTATGAATCAATACACACATCTTCATCATCGCTATCTTTCCTTCCTCTGTTTCTCTCTCTCNGTACAAAATAGCAGTGTACATATATGTATGTGTGTTGGTGGCACCAAGAAATATTGTGTACATTTATGTCTCTTCTGAGGTTAAACTATCTGTTCATTTCCATGTTATGTTGGCTTAGAAAAAAAGAGATTTTGTTTGCCTTTTCCTGTAAATATCTGGATGAAACCCCATGGCAACAGATGGTGTTGCTATGTAGCAAACTTTTGTGTAAGTAAGGACAGATAATCCAACAACAAACAAGGGCAGGTTATCTGTATACTACTTTTATTTGAGAAATATTCTATTTACTCTTCGTATGCTCTTACAAACACACATAAACAACAGAAATGATTCTCTTTTCTTATATATCAAGTAAAAACAGGAATTAAATAGTTTACATTATTAGGTAAAGCAACTTTATTAGAGATGAACCAGTGATAGAGCTTAGCTTTGGTATAATTATTTCAGAGATATAACCAATAATTATTTCAGGAGTATAACTAGTAATTATTACCTTGTATAAAATTTTAAAGATATATATGTATTTTGAAAATATAAAATTTGTAAAATATTATGATATAAATCAATAACTAAATTCTAAATGTTTTATTTCCTCAGCCAAATTGGGCAGTGCTAAGTTTGGACCTGGTCATGTTGGTGAAACTAAAAAACAAGAAAATATTTCATCCAGAAAGGTAAATATGATAATCTTCTGATGCATTATATTTAAAATCTTTAAAGTATCCACACCTTGATTAGGTAATATTTAATATGGCAAAGAATCTCTCCTAAAAAAATTATATTGTTGTAATTGTCAAAATTCAAGTTTTCTTAGTGTAATGAAAACAGAAGCCAGAATAAACTTAGAAGTAAGCTTTATTCTTCTTTGTTGTTACTTGTAGATATACATGATATAATAATCCACTTGTTTATATGCCAGAAGAATGTTGTCTATTACGTCTATTCCATTCATAACAAAGGGGTGAGATTAGTATTGAGTACTTTAATACTACATTCTCCCCTGCTGACCTATCAACCTGGCCTCCTGTGGGTTCTTTGGGGGCATCTTGATGGTTCCCTTTTGGCATGCATATCCATGCTAGGCTTCTCAGGATCTGACAATATTTTGGGAATGTTTTGTTTGGCTGGCTTCTAACTAAAAGATTGCCCTGAAATGTTGTTGTTTTTCTTCGACGCTTGGTGTCTAAAGATTGGGTATCTGTCTCAGATATTGGGTGAAGCTGCTTTTTGTGGTACACATTCCCTTGAAAGTGCATTGACTGTTGCATTCTCCTTACCAGGGCGGTAAATGACGTTGAATAAGTAGCAAGAAAGTTCCATTCTCTATCTTGCTATCTTCTCATTTTTTATTTTGCATGTTGTATTCAGGTTAAACATAAATGAAACCGACTTTTGGTCAGTGATCAGTTTAAAATGTCGACCGATCAAGTAAAGCCTCCATTTTCATAATGCTTCAACATTTTTATATGCTTCTTTTTCCATTGCCGAGTATCAACACTTGGAACATGAAAGTGTCCTTGAAAATAAAAACTACAGGACAACCAGATTGTTTTGGTGAGGCAGCTATTGCAAAGTCAGAGACAACCGTCTTGACTAATAAGAGGGATAGAATGATTCACAACAGAAATGGCAGAATTAGCAAATTTCCATTTTCATGTTTTGAAATGTTTTGATGGCAGAAAAGGACAAAGGAAAAATAGATATTTGCGTCAATGGGTGTATTTATTTTTTAAGAAGATGCAACCCATTGAGAGTAGTGGTTGAACATACAGAGGTCTCATCATAAGGAGAGATTGATAATTTCCATTGCTTGGGATTTTGGCATCATTTTTGATGATGCATCCTAATAACTTGATGCTTTTCAAGTTGTAAGAACATTTTTCACTTTTCAAATTCAGATTATATTTCTTAATGGCAGCCATAAATCATCTTGGTTATGGCTGCATACTGTCACATTGTCCATTTAGGCTACAACATCCTTTCAATTTTTCATTGGAGATGATTTCATATATAATCCTCTGGAAGCTAGCCACCCCATTTGTCACCCCAAAAGGGATTTGGCTGAATTGGTATAAGTGACCACAGACCTCAAATACCGTATATAGGACTTATCCTCTTGGCTTGATAGGTACTTGATGGTAGGCACTTCTGACGTCTCGAGTACTGAAAATGTGGTATTTAAAAATGTTAGAAACCATTTCATCGATACAAGTTTATGAATAGGCATGAAATAATGTGTATTTGTTGATTGTTGTGGAGCAGTCAATAGGCATCCTCTTCTTGTTATTTGTGGTGGTTTTTACAAGACCCTGGGGTCTTCATGGAGATTCACTTGGCTCTATAATTCCTTCTTTAAGCAGTTTTGTGACTTCTACTATGAAATGTTTGTCCTCTTGTAAATAGTGTCTTGATTTTACTGCTATTGGTTTACAGTCAGGTGTTAAGTTTGCAAAAAGTGATGGATAACACACTTTGACAGCTGCTAGTTTGCATACGCTTTGGCCCGGCTTGCAAGCACTAAAAGGGATTTCAACATAAGATTGTTGTTTTAGGAAACTGTGACCCAAAATCACCTTGCAACAGAGTTTTTTCATCACAGATAATTTGATCCCTTGATAGAAGTTTCCTTTTAGTTTCAGATTAACCATGAAGTATTCAATTGCATGGGAAGATAAAGATGAATTTACCATTGATATTTGGTTGGAACCAGGAATGATTTTCCATTTGTTTGCTTTCATGATACTGGCATCAATAACATTTTTGGAACTGCCTGTGTCAATTAGAGCTGGGATAGTTAATCCATTTATTTTAACCCTCACTCAATTGTCTTTGAGAAACAGTCAGGGAAAACAGCTGATACTGTAATTGGTGATACAGTAGTAGCTGAACAGTTTTTTGTGAAGAAGCCGATCGGCAAATTTTCAAAAAATGTCCCTGCTTACCATAGTTGTAGCATCTAACATCCCAAGCCAGGCAGGACAAACAAGAATGTATATGGAGGCAACAAAATTAGCATTTGGGCATTCAAAGGGAGTGTTCAAGAATATCTTAAACAATGGGAGAATTTTGAACTGGAAGAGGAGAGGCAGAAACTAGGGATTTTGCAGAGAAAGACAGAACAGAAGAATTTTGAAAATGAGGAGAGGCAGAAATAGCAGTCCCTAAATTCTCTGGTTGTAAATAGAAGACAGATTACTACTGTGCCATGTCCAACGTTAGGGCTTGTTTATAAAATGTTCTAGGTTTTTATTCTCTAATAGTATTTGTTTTATTTGGTTAGACTGTATTGTGTTAATTAATGCATCTCTGACGAAAATGTCTCTTGCCTTGTTCATAGTTAAGGCTGTAAATTGGCACTCTTGACTTAATGTCTTTAGAATCTAAAAGTACTGCTCAAGGCTTTCCTCTAGTTGTTGACAGCTGGTAGCAAGTAAGTATCTAGCAAAAATATGGCCTCTAAACAATGAACATGGCCTCTAAACACATCCATGGCAGTTTTGTAATTCTTACATTCAGACAAATTTCTATAAATTGGAGTGGAAGCATGGTGTAGTAGAAGAGTAAATTTTTCAGTAACTATCAAAGTCTTATTTGAAGACAGCTGCAGCGTTGTGAGGAATTCTTCAAACATTTTTCTTCAATGTCGCCATTTGTTAGTAGAATCCGAATCAGGCGTATCGACGTCTAAACGGTCAGGTTTTAGGTAATGTTCAGGTAACAAAGAAAAATAAATTGTAATGAAAAAGAGAAGCCAGAATAAACTTAGAAATAAGCTTTGTTCTACTTTGTTGTTACTTGTAAATACACATGGTATAATAATCCACTTGCTTATATGCTAAATGAATGTTGTTTCTTATGTCTATTCCATTCATGACAAAGGTGTGAGGTTAGTATCAAGTACTTTTGATACTACATTTAGTTACTTAATTTCAAGGTTTTTTAGTTTCTTAGTTTTCCATATTATATATATTGTAGTGGATGAGGTAAGAAAGTTTAACTTGTTTTATAAAACTGCCCACTTTGCCAAAAAGATAATAGGAAGATCCAAGAGTTACTCCCCTTGTACCATAGTAATATTAGTGTATTAAGACTGGCAATGTGTATTGAATAAATCATATTCATGTGTGTTTGTTTTACATCTTCCTTTACAAAGTAGGGAATATTAGATGGTGGTAATGGTAAGCAATGTGTGATATAACACTCACCTCAAAAAGAAGGAAAGCAAGAAAAAATATTACAGTACTAGACAAAGAAAAAAAAATTGAAAAAAAAAAGGCGACTTTAAACATTCCATTGGCAAAATTGGACTGGACAAATGAAAATAAACAAAAAACCTTCAATGAATAGGTCAACTATGTCTTCTTACTTCATTATCAACAATATTGAAGAAAGATTAAAACATTTTTACATTTTACATTTTACACAAGGTCAAAAGGTGAAGAGGTAATTAAGAATGCTCACAATCAAAGAAAACAAAAATTTGGAAAATGTATTTTAAAGTTTAAGAAAAACATATGATACAAAAATCTGGAATTCACTTCAGTTCAACAGAACAAAGAAACAATTTAGGGTTAGGTTTATCGCAATTGCCTTGGAACCACAAGGTTCTAGGTTTTGATACTAGTCCTCACAAATTCAGCACATGAATAGCACAGCTTGGGTTTGTGTGGTGAGCTAATGGTAGGTGTGGTGCACCACAACAGATGCAAAAACAATCTCCCTGGTCTAGTGCTAGAGAAAAGGGAATAGATTTCCTCGCTGTCCTGCTGATAGGCCACTCCACAAACTGCATTGAATATTTTCAAAGCAACTTTTGCTGTTCATAACATACCAGAACGTCTATACACAGACAATGCCAGGTATTTTGTGTTTCCACAATTTTGCTATGGAATGAGAATTCACACATATTACATTTAGCTTAAGGTACCCACAATCAAATGGATTCATTGAATGAATAGTTCAAACGGTAACCGCCCCCCCCCCCCCAAAAAAAAGCACCCTCCCCAAAAAACCCCAAAACAAACAAAACAATGGAAAAGGCAAATGGGTCAAAGATAGATTGCCAAAAACCTAAGAGCAACCCCCACTTAATAGTCACTTGCCCTCAACAGCAGAAATCCTATAGAATAAGAAAATAAGAACAAGGATCCCAACCCTGTTGAATATGGATAACCTAAAAGACAATCAAATCCAAGAACAGATAAACAAAAGTAAAATACAGCAGTAATATTTCAACAAGAATGCAACAGGAAAGTCCTTCCTGAATTGATCATAGGCAGCAATGTATCAGTCATTCAGGAAAATGATACAAACAGTGACAGTGATAGATGAATGTATTGAACCATGTAGCTACATTGTCAAAATGCAGAATGATGTTGCTAAGACACAACAGACATTATCTACAGGAGATATATAGACAGAGAAGGTTCACTTCCAACCTATCAGATCAAGGGATTAATCTAACATCAATATCCCAACAGAACATGGAACCCACAAAGCATATTTTCAACACCCCATCTGCTACAATTCAACAAGTCCATCCCATAAAGATACAGACACAGACTAGTCAAATAGAAGAACAAATGCCAACACAATCAGAATTGCACAATGAGAACAAAAAAGACTCTTGAAAAGTTCAAGGACTTTATAAAAGTAGATAAAGCAACATTGTCAATATAAGCAATGAAAATTATATAAAATATATTCATTTTAACAACATTGTGTGTTTTCATACCCTTTTATCTATACATATACCGTCGGATTCATTTCCTTACTCTTAACTCATAAAACAATATATAATTGATTGATAAGAGGGATGTAAAGAGATAATAGGAACTCTCCATCAACCAAGAGTTACTTCCCTTGTACCATAGTAGTAATCTGTATATCAGACTGGCAATGTGTGTCAAATAAACAAGTTATTTTCATTTCGTGTGTTTTGTGTTATATCTTCCTTTACAAAGTAGAAATATTACAGCCACCTAGCACCTACTCACAGACACTGGAAGTAATTACCTTTCTTGGTCAAAATAGGAGTGTAGGGGCTAGAACTCTCCTGTGTCCAGGAGACAGGAAATAGGGAGATTAACATCCCTTGTCAGGTGGTAAGAACTTACTCTTAACTGGTTTTGACCCCTTGTAGAATTGGGCTCTCACCACTCAGTCAACTGTGACTGAAGAAAACCCCTCAGCGAGGGAGCATAGCCAGCTACACCACCTGAGCACCCTCTCAGCAAGGGAGATAAATAACTGTAAGTACTGCCTTCAAGTACTCATTATATTGTTGTGTCTAGTTGTGTTTTACATGTTAATAAACTTGGTTAAAAGTATTTGTGCTTTCCCTTGTTACTTTGATTTGTGTACCTGTATATTCTTCTTCATAGTCTGTACACAGCTATTCTTACAGGAGATTCTCCTGTAGGAATAGCTATGTACAGACTATGAAGAAGAATATACAGGTACACAAATCAAGTAAGTTCTACTTTTTTTCAACAAAATATATATAAGTATTGATCATAGACAGCAAAGTATCTGTCATTTAGGAAAATGATACAACCCAACAGACATACATTGACTTTTATCTATCATTGTGGACAACACCTACTTCACATTCCATGGATGAACATATAAACAAATCAAAGGCCTACCAATGGGATCCAGCCTGTAAGGTTTACTGGCTATCATATACATGAACCAGCTTGAGTGCTGAGCGCTTAATAACTTCTGCTCTTGCGCCTTCTTCACCAGATATCTCGATGATGTACTCATCTTCACATCTTCCTGTGAAGGAACCAACAAAATTACAACAACATTCAACAACATGGATGAAAACATAAGTTTTAGCATTGAACACCCTGACAATACAGGATCCTTGTCACTGCTTGACTTTTCGAATTAAGATACTTGAAAAAGGCCAAATCCACACCAAATATTACAAAAAGTCAACCAGTAGAGACTTGTTCATCCACCACAAATCAATCCTCCCTCTTAGTGCAAAAAAATGGATATATAAAGAACGAACTGACCCGTACCTAGACCAAATGCAGCAAGGAAGAGAACCAGATCACATATACCACACACTTCATGGTCATTCTGAAGGCCAATACTGATTGCCCCACATCAGCAATTAAAGGCCCAAGATACCACACACCATTTAAAACCTGCTTCCTGAGATTACCACATCATAACTGCAGGGCCATTTGGAGGAAAGGACTGGACATACAACTAGTCCACTATGGCCCTGTTGTAACCTAACAAAGGTTACTAAATGAGGAATAACCAAACAGAGGTTGGAAATGATATGGAATCTTTGTAATGATAACTAAATATAATACTTGCCAGCACCGTCAAGAAAGGTAGACTTCTGCTAGTGGTATCAGACTACTCAGTCAGTATAATACTTCCGTAATTATGAAGATTGGGACATACCCATTAATGTCCATAGTTAGGATATATAACTTTGGAAATAGCTATCTATGAATCACAGTAGGGACAGCACTAACAGCACACAAGTGAACTGGCCTATCCCTAACACAGGTATGTGCCATGAAGTGTATATGGTATACCCAACACAATGCGACAAATGCAACCAGTTTTATATAGGTAGCACTACCAGACTGCTACACATTAGGATCAAGGGACACCTACACACACAGGCATCTTCCTTCCACAAACACCTATTGAAATATTGACAATTTGTTTAAATAATTGTAGAGTGGTTTGTTGTGTATTTTGGTGGGTAGGGTAATGGGTCTCTGAGTAGAGGAGGTTGTGGTGGGGTTATATATGGGATATACATATATATATATATATATATATATATATATATATACCCCAAATGGATGAGATACCTGACTTCTTTGATTAGGTCAATTAGGGTGATTATTCTGTTACCTATTATAAATATTCCATTTAGCATAGAGATATCCTTTTTTCTATTATAGAATGGTTTTATTGATGCTCCTATATATTTTTTTTCCATCCATCCATGACTAGGAGTTTTAGTGACTCATTAATGCTATTTTTTCACAGTAAATGTTGAGTTTCTTGTCAGTCATTTTCCTGATGTCTACATCAAGACTTTCATATCTTTCAGTGGAGATTTCCATTCATTTAAGTATGCATGGGATAATGTGTCAGGGACTTTTGCATCTTTCCCTTGGATGTAATTGAGACTTGTTAGTTTGTTTTACACATAATAATTTAGGGAAACATGTGTTAAAAAATTACAGAACTGAAGAGCTTTATACATGACTATGAATTTTTATTACCCTTACTTAAAAGTAAATATTAACCCCCTATGCATCAGTTGACAGAACTTTGAGCATCCAAAATGACAGCCTTTATGAAGTATTTATTTTATGTGACAAGAGAGAATATCTTGCAAATCTCATATTTGGAAATACAAGTAATTTACAAAGTCAACGTCTGAGTTGTATTTTAGTTTCTGGTTAAAGAATTAGACAGAATGGAAGATTTGGATGATTTGGCAATTTTGATTTTGGTTTCAATTTATTTTTTTTCTCTTGATAACATAGAAACAATTAATTCTTTTGTGCAATGCTAGGTACAAGCAAGAATATGCGCCATCTTTTAATGTAATGAAAACTATAAATTAGAAAGACTATCAAAATTAAATAAGAACACATAAAAAGATTACACTTATCTTAATTATATTCTAATTGGTTTCTATATAAAATCATTCATAAAATTGGTTTTAATACGTTGGAGAATAAAAAAAATAATATTGGAGATCAATAACACCAAATAATTATTTATAATTTTGTTAAAACGAGTATGCAAATTAACCATACCATATATTATTAGACTGTAAAGAGTGACCAGGTCTTTTAAGAGGGAACATGTCTCCATTCCAATGGAAAGAAGAATTACCTTTCTTTTTTTCATTTACTTTAAAATGATTTTAAAACCTCTTTACATAAATGTTCCAATCTCTTCCAACAGGAAAAAAATTCATCAATGCAGCCAAACATTTAGAAATGTACATGCAAATGTAGGTGTAACGTTTTTGACAAATCTCAAAATTTAAGTTAAAAAAGAAAATTTAGTAAAAGTCTGAATAAAAATTGATAACTGAGATGAAATATCATTTCATCCTCATCACTATTTATTATTTATCAAAGTTTTGTTTATTCATTGTTGTTTTCAGTTCATTGTTTTTAATTCAATGGCTTAAGTCAGAAGGACCCAGTGTCACCTAGTTAATTAACTTATATATTTTCATATATTACATCATTTGTACATAATATTAAATTAAACATGTAAAATGAGTAAGCATCAGCTGATATAAGCACAAATGTTAAATTTTGTTTTAAAAGGAGTACTACTCTTTCTAAAATTATTACTTAAATATTTGAAGTATTTATTTTCTATCAAAAATGTATGCAGCTTTACATATTAAAAAGAAAGCAGTATTTATTAAAAATATGGTTGTCATGACCTGCCCTGATGCTTGATGAGGCACAACCTAAATCCTCACCATGCATGCTGGAGCTTAGGGTTGCAGTGTTCACTTTTTAAAAATTTGATCCCTCACAGAGATTTTCTGCTAAGCATCGAACAAGTCCACAGCATTGGAGCTACATGCTCCTTTGCAAAATGGCTCAGGTACCCATCTACTTTAAATGATCTGGCCTTTCTACTGATTTGCCAATGTCTTCTGCTGACCACAATCCGGCCAGCGACGATCGTGCATTTAGCTGTAGTTTAAAAGGTTACGGCAACAACTTAGCAAACTGTCCTTTTCAGGACAAAACATAAAGTCTACTCTTTACGACTACAGATTTTATTTCAGTCCAGAGATTTTCTACCCTGACAAGATGTCACTATCAATTTTGTCCAGCCACTTCTTGTCGGCTTGTTTCAGTATATTTCCAGCCTCCAGAAGACCCATCCAAGGACACCAACCAGCCTCACCTTCCTGGCCTACAATTCTGATGACCTAGCCACAGAAGACATTGACAACTCAATTCTGTATCCTGTTTTGTTCTTCCAGTTTATGCGCAAATAAAACTGTTTGTTTTGTTGTACCTAAATTTTGTGTCCTCTTTACGCAGTTTGTGTCACTTAAATTTTTCCTTTTAAATATTCCCAGGGTAGGCATCCCTTTTGATAGCTCCATGACACATCTTAGCAGAAAATATTTTGTTCATTATGAATCTTCACTGAATGTGGAGATATTTGTAAATATTGCAATATATAATATATTACAATAAATATGAAATTAATTAATAGAAAAATATTTAAAACTTGCATTGTGTTGTAAGTATAAACCTAGAAAATTCAATAGTAAATAAAAACTTTCAATTCTTATTTCATGTGGTCATTTTCTTGATTAATTTATTTAATGTTAATTCCTTATTTTATTTATTTTATTTAGATTTTAGTCAATCAAAAGAAATTTGGAAACCTGAAGAAATCATTGAAGGATCAGAATTTGATTCACTTTCAGATCCACGTCCACAACCAGAGTAAGTTATGAATTATTATTTTCAAATTCTTAATCTATCATTTGTAACTTATTGTCTAAAAAAAAGAAGCAAATTCATATCTTGACATCCTTCAGATTGTTATACAATTTGAAATTTGAAGGTTTTAAAATTTGTTTTATATATAGTTATTTAGGTAATTAGTAAAATTGACCAAATTCTATTTCTGTTTTACATTTTTTTCTAATTACTTATTTTTCTTTTACTCATTTTGTTTTATAATAACTAATTGTAATCTTATAAATTGTGATTTTAGGCATTTTTTTAACTACACTACAAGATATCAATTTACAACACAAGAAAAATGAAAGAACTGTTTGAAAAAACTAAAGTAGATGCTATAATATCCTTTAAAAAAAAAAAATTTAAAGATCTGATAAATAAAAAATATAAACAATACCAAAATGATATACCTGAAAATTACTGAATGAAATGAACTGCACAGAAATGTACACTATGAAGAAGTAGATATTATTGAAAGATTGACTTGATGAACTTGTAAATGATGGGAACCTACTGACATTGATTTTTTAATGCAAGCCTGCAGTTTATCAGCACATGTGTACCTTGGCTATATATTAAGCAAGAATAGATTTCAGTAGCAAGGTATTCCAGCTGCAAACTACTGTTTCAGCTCCCATCTAAGCATACCTAATAAATGCCTTGATAAAACTGGCAGAGTTACTAAGTATCCAATTAGTTACCTGTTTTCCTTCATATGCATGCATTGTAGATTATTTACTTTTCATATTTGACCATTACAAAGAAAATAAAAAAAATTGTAACCAACACATGTTGCGTAAAGATTTTCACCCTTAAGTAGAAATAACTTATTTCCTTCTCACAGATTTAGGAGGCACTTGTGGTGTAATGGTTGTTGTAGAAAATGGACATGGTGACACAAGTTCAAGTCCTGGGCGTGGCTGTTTGCATTTCATATAGTGCTAATACCCTTGGGAACAGCATGCATTTAACTATTCTCCTCCCAGCTATGGGTAAAATAGTAGAACAGACTGAGTTCTTTAGCTTTGGTTAGTTAACCTGTCTAGAAGAATGAAAACTCTGAATTCAAACCTGTTAAAACCCCACTTAAGAAATTGACCTTGTGTCATATCTTGCCTAAGCTGGAGGGTTGGATAAATACATACAGTTTTATTTTGTCTTAATTTCTTTTTACACATGTTTATATAAAACCTCAAGTCAACCAAAACATAAGCAAGGAAAACACTTAAATGTCAGTTTTACTTTTTTTCTCCTATTTTTTATAATATCCTTTATCTATATTTTTTTATTGCTCTGTTTTTCTTATTCCTACTTTGAAAATTTTCTCTTTTTTTTATTTATTTACTTTTTTCTGTTATATGTTATATTTTTTCTATGGACCTATAAATATTTTCACTCTTGTTTACATATGATAAACTACAGTATTCTTAATCTTCTTTCTAATGTAATTAAAAAAAAGTATAAGTTAAATTTTTTAATGTGTAAAATATTTTGTTTATTTTTTTTTAGATATGAGATATTTTATAAGCAATCAGTAACCACAGAAAATATCTTTTTACAAATGGGAAATAAAAATCCAAGCACAAGTAGCTGTGAGAATATGGTGGTGAGTATATAAATATTTTTTGAATCTATTGTTCTGAAAACAGACATAAGTAAACAAAAAAGTAAATGAATTTGTAAAATAATTTTTAATCTGTAATATAGGAAAATATTTGGTTACCTATAATGATAATGTTTTTATTACAAATAATCAAAAAGAAAATTTTTCTGTCAAGAAATGCTGATGACATGAAACTTTATATTTGTATTGTTTGAGGAAGAACAGTAATGTTCTTTAAGGAAATATTCTTATTGAAATGTTGTTATTAAGTATATTAGTTGCTAACATGTTAGAGTGATATGAGTTTGTTGTTGGGTATGTTATCACAATGACTCATCTAGTGTGTGTAGGTTGGTATGTTAAGTCAAAGTTTATATAAAAGTTCAAACATATCAAGGTACATATTGAGTAAGAGTTGGTGAACTTGGATATAACAGATTGTAGATTAAATAATCCTGCAATCTTGGGTTACCCCTAAGGGTCAACAGTCTCCGTTGGGTTAGAATTTTGTTTTTTTTGTCATTTGAAAGTATCCCAGGGTCAGTTTAGTGCAGTGAATAATGATTAGTTTAAAAATATTTTTTTCTACATTCTGGTCAGAGTAGAAGTATTTATTTTCCTCCATATGAGCAGATATGACATAAGATCAGGTTTAATGTAAGGCCCACATGTACATGTAAATGTAAAAGGTACCCCCCCCCATTTCTACCAGGTTTTGTCATAGGACACTATGTTAGTGCAATAAGAATTGATTCCCATGGAAGAAGTACACTTCATTTATGTTGTCTTGTTTTGGGGCAACACATAACTGTTCTTAGCCAAATAATTCATTTGAATCTACTCTTTAGTAAAAGTAAGAAAGCATTATTTATAGCTGAGAATTGGTCTAAAGTGATAGAGAATCCACTTATTATATTTCATAACAAAAAGTGATAGTGGTAATAGAGGTTTATTCTAAGATTTCACCTTATTAAAATCAAGTTAATAATGGCAATAATACAAATCTGATGTTATATTCATTATTTATAGATATCAAATTAATTCAATATATTTTTTGTTTTTACTTTATTTTTAGATGATGCTCTATCAGTTATTATTAATAATTTTGACTAGTATTATCTTTCATCCTGCTAATTCTAGTTGCTTTTTATCATAACTTAACATTGTCATAGAACTGATGATCTGAATGAATTGTGATAAAAAGCAATTAAAATTAAGAAGAAGAAGTTATTGTATATTGCAAAATATTTAATTAGAGACATTGGCATTGAGTGTCTTAATTCTATGTAGAATTAAGTTCATAAATTCCCAACACTAATGGAAAATTGGGAAAGATATGGGTAAATAGAAGGGCAGTCTGCACACTTTAACTTTGGTAAGGCAACTGGTCTAGGAGAAGAAAAAACTCTGAATCCAAGTCTAAGAGGCTCACTTCTTGTTTGTCAAAGCTACTTTGAGAGCTCCTCCTCCTTCTACTCTTCCTCCTCTAAAAATGCCTTGTTGTTTGGACTTTTGTGATACCATCTATACCTTTGTAGTTGATTTGTTATTGCAAATAGTATGTAAAATCAGGTTTTCCCCAGGTAGGGACTTGTGTCTGAATCTAACCAGGAGTTTATTCTTGTTTCTGATGCACAAGATTTTCCTCTCTGTCATAGAATTAATGGCACAAGTGAGTTGCAATAAAAAGTAAATAGAATCCGGTAGACAAAGGATAATATTAATCTAAATTATTAATAATAATTTAATAATAATTTTTTGGACACTTTAAAGATGTCTAAACTTTTAACATAAGAATATATCAATTATTTTTGTTAGACTTTAATAATAAAATTCAATGTTGTTTCTTTTAGATTTTATATTGTAACAACTTAAAAAAATCAAAATATTAATTTTCCTTTGAAGAATTTAATAAATTATCTATTTGAATATTTTCAGATTAAAATTAAGCTTCCTAATACTGAGATGAAAAATATTACTCTGGATATCAAATCAGTATTTCTAGATGTACGGACACCAAAATAGTAAGTATTTTCTGTAAAGAAAGTTTTCCTTGCTCTGTTTTCATTATTGTCATAGCTGATAATCTTGGACAAAAATTATATTTATATTTTTCCTGGAATCTGAGATTCAGTTGTCCAAGGTACAACTCCAAAGTTCCTGTAGAAGATATGTCTTTACAGTTGAGAACACATGATCAGAATGAAGATGATAATTAGGATAAGAAAGACAACAAACACGGGATTTCAATGAGAAGAGTTTAATAATCAAAAGAAGAACAAAACAAACCAATTTTCGTTATACAATGTGTGATAACATGTGCGATACCCTGCCATCATCAGCTGCTAACTAGTAGTAATAATACAGTTTTGGTAGCTAAGGCAGGACTGCCACTTCCTAGTGCTACCAAGCAGCTTTCGCCACCAGACAGGGTATTAAAAAAAAATAGATGAAATAATGCAGAGAAGAAATTATAAGATCCGTTCATCGGAAATGTTTTGTTATCAGTACAGTTTGTTATTTAAAAAGCGTTTGTTTTCGGCCGTTGACTTGATTACGTGATTGCAGATATTACATAACAACACGGGAATGATGATTCCGCGCGCACGTATCATTTGTGCTGAAGACTTTTAACCCTTGACCAGATCCAGCTAGATGTATTTTGCACCATAGTTTGAAGATGATGTGAGACAATTTTCAAACAGCGGCCAGTAATTCCTATTTTTGAAAGAAACGAAATGACTGAGTGTCCTAGAAATCCACGACACCCAACCTCAATAGGAATAATATGGCATGTCCAACCCTTTTCCATGCAGTCGGCATGCAGTGACTCGTACTGGTTCTTTTTTGCTTGTGTGCTTCCTCCTGGTTTTCTTCCCACGGTACAGTTAATTCGACGAGGAGGACACTCTTTTTTGTGTCAGACCACGCTACAATGTCTGGGCGCTTATTCGTTTGAAGTATGTGAACTGGAAATTTTAGGGATGTATTGAGATCCACTGAAACCTTCCAGTCACCAGCTCCATTCAGCAGTTTCATGTTTGGAGTTTTTTGTTTCTTCACGAGGCATTCACCTTCCTTGTGAAACTGAATTTTGGATTCCCAGGCTCTGACAGGCTGTTGGTTTGCTGCTTCACATTGTTTTCTTATCAACTCCGTGACCACCTCCAAAACCTTGTTGTGTCGCCACATGTACATCTGGAGCGATTGTAGACATGTGGATAGCACATGACGCAAGGTACCTTGTTCCTGTTTGCATGAAAAGCACAGGTCCGAAACAGTATATCGCCATAATTTCAAATTGGTCGCATTTGGTAGGAGATCATATGTGGATCGAAGGAGGAATGATATCTCCAGTGGCTCCATCAAAATTAGAGTTTTGCACGATAACTTGATTGGTTCGATATCATTCCATTTTGTCCACGCACATTGTTTAGACTGAGTAACAGCAGTGGCTATTCTCTGCTCCTCCTCAAACATCCTGACTTCTTCGATCACCATGTCTCTTTCCATTTTGGGCCCTCTTTGGAAAATACTTTGATGCTCATACTGCACAACCCAGCTCGATTGGTTTGTGTGACGCCTATAATATCTTTGATTCGTAGGCTACATTCTGCCTCCTGGGCGGTTTTAACGGCTGACCACTTCGTACCTGACTTTATTTCTGGATGCGCCTTCCGAATTACCTTGTCGACTGAGTCCTTCATCATCATATGAAGGCGCACTTTCCCAACCTTGAACTCTTCTACCAGTGAAGATATTGGGAGCTGTAGGTTTCCAGTATTAGTATATAACCCTACTTTCGAAAAACAAGGAGGAACTCCGAGCAACTTACGCAGGTATGTGTTGCTATATTGTTGGATTCGCTCAATGCGAGATAGTGCAATCTCATACATCTGTAAGGGCCATAAAAGACGGGGTTGGTAATACCATGCCTTCAACTTTCCAGGTTATAGAGAGAGCGAAGTTCCTTTTTGTTTTTTTTGTTTGTATGAAGTGAGAGCAATATTTCTGTATGAAATCAATGAAGAAGAAGATATACTTATCTGTTCAGTGGTGGATGTATCAGTGGTTTTATATTGTCCTTTTTTTTATCGTAGTGTCCCTTCCGAAGCGCAAACACCAGCTTGACTAGTACGTCAGGATGCTTAATTTCTTTTTTATATTTTTCAAAAAGAGCGTTTTTCAACTAGATCAAGCTGCCGTGGCACACGCGTGCAATTAATTCTTAAGCTGCTGCTGCTTTTTCACTTAACTAAAGACTCTCTCCCTATAGGCAAAAGAAAAAAAAAAGAAGAAATTTCCAATTTTTTCTTTTTTTTTAATCACTCCTGGGTTACTCCATCTTTGCCCAAAGAAAAGAAAGATCTACACTCTTGTTAGTGCATCAGCTGTTAGATTGTCTCTACCAGCCACATGCTTAATGTCAAAGTCGAACTCCAAGCCAGTAGTTGCCGATTCTTATTTTTTATCTGGTGTATAAAAACTAGAGGATTATGGTCAGTGTACACCCTGGTTGATTTTGCTGAGGCAGATATATATATTTTGAACTGCTTCAGGCTATCTATTAATGCTAATGCTTCCTTTTCTACAATCAAATATGATCTCTGATGGATATTGAATTTTCTTGAATGGTAACTGACTGGGTGTAACATGCCTTGTTGATCTTCCTATAATAGAACTGATCCTATTCCCATATTGCTAGTGTCCACTGCCAAGGAGAAAGGTTTACTGAAATCCAGGACTTGTAATACTGGCCCCTCGTTCAACATTTCCTTAATTTCTTCCAGTGCTCTCTGACATTCTGATGACCACTTGAATTTGCCATACCCAGAAATCTCTTGACTTCCTTCACGTTCCTTGGGGTTGGATAATCTGAGATACACTGAACCTTCGCTACCTGAGGTGCGACCCTTCTATATCCTATCATGTGTCCTAGATAGTTAACTTTGGCCTGGCAAAACTCACTCTTGGCAAGGTTGATTGTCAGATTGGCTTCCCCGAGCCTAGTGAACATTTTCCTTAAAGTTGACATATGCTTCCTCCTATGAGTCACTATATATACCACTATGTCATCCACGTAAGTGTCTACTCCTTCAATCCCCCTTAAACACTTGTCCATCATTCTCACAAATGTAGCCTGCACTTTTTTCATGCCAAAGGGCATGACACAATACTGAAAATTACAAAAGCTGATACTTGTTTAGCTCTCTCGGATAAGGGTACAGCCCAATATCCTTTCAACAAATCAAAGAGATGAATTTCACCTTCCCTATTCTATCAATACAATCGTCCATCTGGGGAATTGGGTACGCGTCTGTTCTTGTTAATTGTACAGAATCTAATGGATCCATCTCCTTTGTCCACTAGAAAGCAAGGAGATGCCCATTCACTACAACTGGGTTCAATAATCCCATTCTCCAACATGTATTGGGCCTCTTGGTTCATAAGCTTTGCTCTCTGGGGGTTCATTCTATAGGGATGCTGTTGTATGGGTCTTGCCTCTCTCATGTCTACATCATGTGCTGTTGTGGTTTTCCTGGGTATATCGGAGAATATCTCCTTAAAACCTTTCATGAGGTCAACCACGTTTTTCTATTGAGGGTAGGTAAGTTAACCTGTCTTCCAGATTCATTAAAATTTCTGAATTTGACAGCTTAGGTGACCAGTTCCAATCCATAATTGCACCCCCCCCTCCTCGATTCTTTCAGTTCACTATCTACTTCACAACTTGCTACTGCCTCCTCTTCCTTTCTTCGTAGGTAAGGCTTTAGCATATTAATGTGGCAACTCTGGCTATTCTGTTGATGGTCTGGGGTGTTAACTACATAATTCAGGTCGCTAATCCATTGAATCACCTTATATGGTCCATGAAATTTGGCTTTGAGGGGGGTGGGTGTTCATTGGTAATAATACTAGGACCTCACTCCCCACTTCAGTCTCTCTTTTTACTGTGCCCTTATAGTGTCTTTTCATCCTTTCTTGTGCCAGTTCAAGGTGATTTCTAGTTAACTCGCTAACTTTCTGAAATTCGCCACGTAATCTAATAAGTCTGTTTGATTCGGATTGTCCTCCAAGCACCTTTCTTTGATCAGCTTCAATGGGTGTCCATATACCAGTTCAAATGGGCTGAAACCTAACAACTCCTGTGTCACTTCTCTGGCTGCAAAAGGTAGGCCCTCATCCCATTCCTCCTGGTGCTCAACGCAATACGCTTTCATCATGCTTTTCAGTGTGGAGTGGAAGCATTCTAGGGCACCTTGTGATTGAGGATGATATGCGCTAGCATGGATTTCCTTAATTCCTAACTGCCTTTTGGAACAATTTTTACATGAAGTTCGATCCCTAATCTGATTGGATTTCTCTCAGTAACAAATTATCAGAATGAAGATTGGGATAGGAAAGACGACAAACACAGCATTTCGATATTATGAATTTAATAATCAACAAACAAAACAAACCAAAATTATTATAGAAATGTAGAGAGAGCGAAGTTCCTTTTTGTTTGTTTTTGTTTGTATGAGGTGTGAGCGATATTTCTGTATGAAATCAATGAAGAAAAAGAATTACTTATCTGTTCAGTGGTGGATGTATCAGCGGTTTTATATTAACGTCTTTTTTCTTTGCTTTTTTCCCTCCAAAGTGTGGACGCCAGCTTGACCAGTACATCAGGATGCTTATTTTCTTTTTTATAGATCAAACTGATGGGACATGCCCGGGCAATTAATTCTTAAGCTGCTGCTGCTTTTTCGCTTAACCAAAATATCTCTCATGTCACATTATGTTTAATTAATGTTGTTTTGATAGGTAAAATAGATTTTAAATATAAACCTTGGGTTTATATATGTAGAGAAATCTTTGGAATTTGCTTTTATTCTTATATAATATATATATATATATATATATATATATATTCTAAAAAGACTCATTGGGTCACCCATTGAGCTCGGGTTAGATTGTTAAAAAATCACAATAATGTAATTTATTTTTAATAGATTATAAACTATTTTACAGTCAATTTTGCACAAATTTATCATAAACATGGACGTCAACACTGTCTAAGATGACGTAAAATCTGTATTTTACAAAATAAATTTACCCTTCCCTCTTGATTGAAAAAAATTTCCCCAAATCAGGGATTTTTCAAATTTTAATGAAGTTTTCAGTGTTGATTTATAAATAAATGAATTTTATTAATCCATCAGTTATTTTATTTCAAAACCTTCTGACTTAATCAGGTATTTTTGCTATGGTAAATTAATATTTAAAATTAATTTAGAATATAAAACACCTAATTTTAAGTTTCAAATTTCCTATTTTTAGATTCTAAAAACAAATATCTATTCAATAACTACTATAGTTTATTATTGTTAACTAATAATTTTTGTAGAAACACTATATTGAAAACTTAGGATCCCCTCCTTTAAAACAGAACAAATATTGATGTATATTTATTCTTTCATAAGATGATAGTCAATTAAATCCAAAAGAGTAAAAAAAAGATCTACAAAAATTATCTTTTTAGTTTTTATTTTCCATTTTATTTTCCGATTTTCGGTACTTAATTTCTACCAGGATAGTTCCCTGATTGTTGGTAATTTTTTTTCAATCAGGTCAAATTTTGCATATTTTTTCATTTAAAAGAAGGGTACTATTCACAGAGTTCTGTCCCGGCCTCCTGCCTTAAAAAACCCTACGAGGTGATAGGTCAAAAAACAAACCCACCTATGAATGAAGTGGTGCCTGGTGTATATGAAAAAATAATTTGTTGATTGAAGGTATTTTTATTGACAATTTTTTTTTTGTGGTTTGAAGGCATTAAAAGTAAGCCGTATTTTTAAAAGGTTAAAATATTTTACATTTACTTATCGAAAAAAGACTTCATTAACTTTTTGGGAAAAACGCCTTAAGCGCTGTTTTTTTCTTTTTTTCAAAATATTTTCAAAAAAATGTCTTACTTTGTAATATGTTTACGTCTCATCAGTGTGGCTAGACTTAACAGCTACTTCTAGCCAGGAGCGAAACCTGACTTACTTTTCATCAGTCCAACTCTTTTCCTCTTAGGTGTCAGTAGCTGTCAGTTGAATTTTTTTTTACCTTCCCTGACAAAACTTGCACACACACACACACACACACACACACACATATATATATATATATATATATATATATATATATATATATATAATTCTTCCAAGCTGTGGTTGTATCAGTGCTGCTGTATGGCTGCAACACTTGGACCCTAATGAGGTGTCTTGAGAATAAGGTAGATGGGAGCTGCACAAGAATGCTACATGCAGTCTTGAACAAGTAGTGGAAACACCACTCCACAAGGAAGCAGCTGTATGGCCACCTGCCCCCTATCTCACAAACTATCCGAGTGAGATGGACAAGGCATGCTGAACACTCCTGGAGGAGCAAGGATGAACTCATAAGCGACATTATCCTGTGGAAGCCAACACCTGGACATGCTAATGTGGGCCACCCACCAAGGACCTACATTGACCAACTCTGCGAGGATACTGGATGCTGCGAATATTGGGAGAATGAATGATAGAGAAAGTTGGCAAGAGATTGTCATGGATATCCGTGCTAATTGCGCAACATGATGATGATGATGATGATGATGATGATATATATATATATATATATATATATATATATATATATATATATATATATATTATGTGCAGTTTTTGTCATGGAAGGTAAAAAAAAAAAAATTAAAATTCTAGTACAATTAACAAAGAATCAGGGATTGTATAATTTTAATGAAACTTTCAGCAGTTTATTCATTAAGTACTTTATTTTAAAATGAATTTTTCATTTTATTAAAAAAATTGAAAAAAAAAAGGTGATGTTAATACCAATTGTTGTTGGAGTCCTTGGAACAGTCTGAAAGAACCTGGAAAAAAAACTGGGTGAACTGAAGATCAGAGGAAAACTCAAAACCATTCTGACTACAATCAGCTAGGATACTTATAAACTGAATATATGACTACAGGGAAAAAACACCATTTAGAGCTGGTGTGAAAAACTTGGAAGGAGTAAAATAATGGTTATTTCCTATAACTCCAACATAAACAAAGGGGAACCACTCTTAACAGATAAATTATTTATTTATTTATTTATTGATCTACTAGGAAAAAAGAAGACGGGTTAGGTTAGGGTTAGGGTTAGTTTAATGGGAAAATAAATAAATAATTTATCAGTCCAGAGTGGTTCTCCTTTGTTTATGTTGGAGTTATAGGAAATAACCAAAATAATGATATTATATGTAGTATATTTTATATGTCAACTGATAAATTTTCTAAATGATTGCTGAATTTATAATTGATAAAATCAAATCATTTTTTCAGGAAAAAAAAGAATTGGTATTTATTTTGTATGAAGTGAATAGTCTTCTAATATGAAGCATTGTCATAAACATGCAAAAATACTAAAAATTATTTATATCATCATCATCAAAATATATATTTATGGCAGTTAATATTTGTTGACATGTTATGAAAGAGATCAATGAGATTCTTTGCAACATTGTACTTTATCAATAACTAATTATAAGTATATTGGCTGTAACTTGGAGAAATGTTTAAGATGACTAAAGTTATTTCCCTTTGTATTGTAGCGATGTGATAAGTGTCCTTAGATCATTATATAATTACAGACAACTACATTATTACCCAAATTAATTCATTACAAATGAGGAAGACATTATTTAAAGCAGTTGGTTGGTTGTTTTGTTTTATGGCATATCAACTCTTTTTGGGTCATTTGATGCTGAATTAAGTCATTTTAATATTTGGTTTATAGTACCTGCTGGTCACCCATCTAAGTATTGAACTGGTATTCAAAGTAGTACTGAGGCAGTCAGCATGTAAAAAGGCTAAGGTCTGCCTCATTTTCTTTGATAGTAGTAATTCTCTGAAAAGCAAATGTTATTTAAAACAAAAACAAGTAGGAAATACTTTCTCAAATCAAATATAGAAAGAAATGTTTAGTATAAATATATTGAGAATCCTTTCTATAGAGTTGACAAGGTTTGGTTATTTTGTGTTGTAACAAAAATAATTGTAAATGTAATAAATAAATAAATGTAATAAATAAATGTAATCTGAACAAAGTTTTTAAGAATATGTTGTATTTTTGAGAAAAACAGCTAACTGGTGTGGTCACTATTGAAAATGTTGCATCCTATCATAACACACTATCATGACCTAGTAGCATAGGTAGAAATATGAATGGACTACTATGACTAGTGAATTAACTTTTCATTCACATATTTATATGAAAACAATCAATAATATTTTGGCTGTTTAAGTAGATCTCTGATTGATTGAAAAATATAAATTGGTCAGAGACCATTTTGATTAGGGAATCCTTTTATGCAGAATTTCTCCTCTAAACACAATCTATACAATTTTAATCTCTTATTGAATTTGTCCACTTTTTTCCATTTTCCATTTGAGGATCTATTCCATTCTTATCGTTTAATTCCCTAAAATGTATCTAAAAAATGTAGTGCTATTCAGATAGCATCTATTTTCAAAGGACAATTTGTGATTATAAAATTTGTTTCCAAGGCTGGTGCATATCACATAAATGCGTCCTGGCCTCCTGCCCTAAAAGACGCTAAGTGGTGCCTGCTGAAATTCCAATCCGCACTACTATTGAACTCCCTATCTGTTTTTCCCAAAAAGTTAATGTGATATGAAAGCAATATTTTACCTCCCACCCAAATGTAAATATTTTAACCCCACCCTTTTTTAAAATATTTTTATTAGTGGTTTGAAAGGTATTTTTATTGACAAATAACTTTTTTTAGTGGTTTGAAAGCATTAAAAGTAAGCCACCAACCAGGTTTTTTTATAGTGATATTTTACTTCATCCTAGTCTTTTCTCGACAAGTAAATGTAAATATTTTACCCCCCACCCATAAAATATCTTTTTCTTCAGTATTTACATTTTATTTTAA
Organism: Doryteuthis pealeii; assembly: GCA_023376005.1. Lineage (NCBI taxonomy): Eukaryota > Metazoa > Mollusca > Cephalopoda > Myopsida > Loliginidae > Doryteuthis > Doryteuthis pealeii. Next base: position 18,521,835 of record CM042179.1, read on the forward strand.
TTAAAAACAACTGTCACAAATTTTAGAATAAATACGACTGAGTTTCAAAAATAAACAATCAAGTACAAATAAAAAATAAAAATATTTAGATATTCTTTTTTATTATCTAAATATTTATTATTTGCTAAAAAAGTATTCTAAAATATTTACATTTACTTGTTGAGAAAAGACTGGTGGGGGGGGGGGGGGTAAAATATCACTTTCATAACTTTTTGTGAAAAACACCTTCAAACAGCTAGGGAGTTCAATAGTAGTGGGGATTGGATTTTCAGCAGTCACCACTTAGCGTTTTTTAGGGCAGGAGGCCAGGACGTATTTATGTGATAATACCACCAAAGCTGTTATGTTGCTCCAATATAAATCCTGTCCAATCCTTATCTATTTTTCACAGTTGCATGATACCAGATTTTCAGTGAGGCTCCTTTATTATACATTTTTGTGTGTGCAATTACAGAAGAATTCTCCAGGATATATTATGTTTTTGGTGAATATTTTGTAAAGAAGAACTTGGCTTAATATCTTAATAAACATAATCACATGTGAATTAGTTTTTCTTTTCTACTTCTTTTTCTTTTTAAATGATATCTATTCATATTATATTATTTTTGGAACATATGTTATATTTCAAATATTCTTTGAAATATTAATCATGTCATGTTTTTAAAAAGACTATTTTTCTGCCCACAGAAAAAAAGAACATTTTCTCTATTACTTTCTCACTTATCGTTTTCATTTTGAAAAGAATTCTAACTCAGTTTACACAACACTATACTCATCCTAATGTCTTAGTGAAGATTTTAAAAATAAACTGAACTGTTTTAATGTTGACTTAACCCTCAAATAAATTTATATTTTGGAATAATTTTTTTTTCTTATTTACACACACACACACACACACACACACACACACACACACACAAATATAATTCTTTCTTTAATTGATAATTATATTATATTTTTTATTTTGTAGCAAACTTGGTCTTCATCTACCTCATCCAGTGGACGAAAAAGAGAGTAATGCAAAGTGGGATGGTTGCCAAGAGACACTTATTGTCACTATGAAGATGAATAGAGAATTTGATTTCTTGAATTATTAAAATCATTTTTATTAAAAAGTTGAACTAAGTAGAAAAAAATAAATTAAAAAAATCTTTTGCATCAAAAAATTATCATTGCTTTATTTTCCTGACATCTGTCCTCCCTCTCACAACAATATGGATCTACATTTGGATTTTCATACAGGTTTGACCAAAGTTCTATGGAAGATCAGCACTTGACTATGTTACAGATTTCCCCTCTTCATGATACTCATGTTGTCCAAAAGGAAGGGCAATTTGGCATTAATATATTTCCACAGGGATTGACAGAACAAGATTGAACCCAATGTTGGACTACCTCTGGGGATTCCATATCCATAACTTTGCCACTCCACCATGGCAAATTACTCTCCCATGATTGTAGAGGTTTAAATTCAAAATTTTCCTTCTTTAAATTCAGTTTTGTTCTCCCAAAGTATACCCTACATATTACTCATAACTGAAGGAGAAGAGAAGAATATATGCCTATCTCAATGTTAGAATCTTTTGGGCCATCGTGGAGCCCTTATTATCCAGTTGAATTGGATCCTTGATAAAGAGTCCTGGTTATTGGTAAAGATCTGGTAATCCTGTAAGTCTGTCCTGAGTATTGGTAAAGACCTGGTGATCCTGTAAGTCCATCCTGGGTATTGGTAAAGATCTGGTAATCCTGTAAGTCTGTCCTGAGTATTGGTAAAGATCTAGTAATCCTGTAAGTCCATCCTGAGTATTGGTAAAGATCTGGTAATCCTGTAAGTCTGCCCTGAGTATTGGTAAAGATCTGGTAATCCTGTAAGTCCATCCTGAGTATTGGTAAAGATCTGGTAATCCTGTAAGTCTGTCCTGGGTATTGGTAAAGATCTGGTAATCCTGTAAGTCTGTCCTGAGTATTGGTAAAGATCTGGTAATCCTGTAAGTCCGTCCTGAGTATTGGTAAATATCTGGTGATCCTGCAAGTCCGTCCTCAAGGAGTGCAGTTAGAATTGTCCAATGTGGGGGTTTTAAGTATTGTATCAGCCATGCAGTATTGCTAGTGATTGGCTGCAAGAATAACTCATGTGATCTTGGCTAGACTATAAATACAGGTGGTAAATTAGAGCACACCTTATATACAAAAAAAACTCCAACACACCCCCTATTTTGATATAAGGTGGGCTTTTCCATTAAGAAATATTAAATCACATTAGTTTATTTCTTTTGTTTTATTTTAATTCTTTTTATTAACCCTACTAATATTATCACTATTCCTATTATTTTGTTATTTTTAATTTTATCATTAGTATTGTCCCTTTTCTTTTTTTTCTTTTTTCATTTTGTTTATATATTTTTTATATATTTTTTTGTTTGTTTGTTAATACTAGACAAAATTAGAAAGAAATACAATACAAATTAGTGGTTTAGTAATTTTCATTGGACTAGTTTAATGTCTTGCCCAAGACATCCATTTGGGGAGAGGGTTTACCCCTCTGCGTGGAAAACAGTCAGCATATTTAACGGCCCATACCGACAGGGCAAAATTATTATATATTCTAAATTGTGTCCCCTATTTGAAAGTATTCCACTCACTGGCTTTGTAAAATAGATCCACAATATCTTTTCCTGATTCAATATACTCAAAAAAATATTGAGCCTATTTTAATGTTTAAATTCTGGTCAATCAAGTGTGGTTTTATACACAATTCTTTTATTTTTTATTTAAAAAAAAAAAAACGTTTGTGGATCTACATAATCTTCAATGATATTTTATCACTTGTAGCAGTGTTTAATTCTAAAGTGTCATTATCAACTCTTTTACTTTTAAGGTTAATTTAGTATATTTTCATTTGCATGGTCAATCGCCAGCGCATTCTTATCTTTAATGTTTATTAGAATTTTGTCCCTCCTCATTTGCAATTTATCGAAAAAGGTTGGACTTTTTTTAAAAAGCAAAGTCTGACCCAAAATTGTATATATTACTTAAGTTTTGGTTTTGTACCAGTGAAACTTTCAAAGGGGTTTTACTCGAAAAAAATCTTAAAACAGCAGTTTTAATTTAATAAGCAAACATTGTGACTGGGTTATGGATCAAAATGTACAACCGTCAATGCAATTATGTACATACCTTTAATTCCCCCTCTGCCGGGGGGGGGGGGGGTCACTTCTACCTGCCAGGTCAGAACTCTTGAGCAACAGCATTTTTGTTGTCCTGGCTTGCATTCAACATAGAACCAACATTATCCAAATAATATAAGCAGCCCATTTGTTCTATGTCAAATATTGTGCCATTTGGATAAATTAATTTGGAATTTTTTCGTCTGGAACTTATATGGGCACCAAGGGCTGTGGCTGCTTGGACTGAAAAAATATTCTGTTTAAAACTGGGAATATACAAAGCATCTTTTAAAATGCATTTGGAAATATGCCCCATATTGTCTTTTAAATATATACAAGCATCTCCTCTTTTCTGAATTAAACCATTGGATTTGCTTCCATCTGCTAATAGGACAAAATGATTTTTTGGCTTGAAATTGGGGTCCCAGTTTATAAATTTAGATTTGTCGTTAATCATGTGTTCAGTTGCTTCACAATCAATGAGCAAATTAGGATTCTTATTTGATAGGATGTCATATGCCACAGCAAAAAAATAAGTTTGTTATTTTGGATATGTTGCAATCTTTTGACAAATCCTTCTTTTTGTTTTTACAGTTATAAGATTTATGACCCTTTTTTCTGCAAATATAACATTTAATATTTGTTCTCTTTGGGGAGGAAGGATTTGTAAGGCTTGGTATAATAATTATTATTATTATTATTATAATTGCTATGATTTGTTGGTTTCCAATCATAGCAAGGATTCCAGTTTTTACCTTTTTTAAATTGGGTTTTCATTTGTAAGATCTTATGGTCTGAGACCCTAGAGTACATAGATTCAGTTTCCTCATAGCTGCGTAGTCTAATTTTAAATTCCATGAAGGTCAAACTTTTATCTTTTTGAGTTATCACCGTGGTAAAAGGATTAAAATTCGGGGGCAAACCTTTCAGCACCATGACGATTAATAAGCCGTCACTAATAATTTCACCAGCCTCTCTGAGTGAATTTGCAATGTTTTCAGTCCTTATTATATAATCCGTCATGGATTCAAAGTCGGTCCTATTCAAATTACTTAATTCATTATACAATCTTCCAATTCGGGGTTTTCCTTTTGACAAGAAATGGGACCTTAAAATCTCTAAAGCCTTGCAGCCATCATCCTTTACTTCATGCATTACCAATGAAAGACTTCGATCATGCGTAGATTATATTCAAAATTATCATTAAGTTCAAAATTTGTCTCTTCATCATCGAAGAAAATCCTCACATTAGAATCTTTTGGGCCATCGTGGAGCCCTTAAGCAAGAATTGGATCCTTGAGTCCTGGGTATTGGTAAAGATCTGGTGATCCTGTAAGTCTGTCCTGAGTATTAGTAAAGGTCTGGTAATCCTGTAAGTCCATCCTCAAGGAGTGCAGTTAGAATTATGTCCAATTTGGGGGGTTTAAGTATTGTATCAGCCATGCAGTATTGCCAGTGATTGGCTGCAAGAATAACTCATGTGACCTTAGCTAGTCTATAAATCCAGGTGGGGAATTAGAGCACACCTTATATACAAAATTATTCCAACACTCAAAAGCATTTTCATGCAGTAAAATGCTAACAGCTGTGTCCAGGATTTGAACTTGGCTTGTTGTGTCCATCTCTTAAATTGATAAACATTAATACAACCCGCTTCTCCTCTTTATATAAGCTATTAAATCAATAGAATGTTATATTTTAAATTTATTGATTATGTGGGTAGGGATCCTATCTTGTCACAGGGGACACATTGATCCCAAGAGAGGCTTGACAATGGATCCCATTATGTATAGCTCGAGGTAGAGATACTCATTTTCTAAATTTTTCTTTTATATTTAGGGATGAATTAAGAAAGCATTAATCGAGAGATTTAATTGGTTCTGATAAATTTGATCCAATGAAAAGGAATGTGTAAAGATAAAACCTAAATGTAAGTCACAGTTAATCTGATAAATTGAGTCTAAATTGAAGCACATTCTCTACTCCACCCCTACAATCAACACAAGATGGATCAATAGACTTAGATAAAAACTAACCCAATAAAATACTAAAATTAAATATTTATATAAAATACTAATTGGTCAAAAGTACTTATATTCTTAGGATGTGAAAACCAAGGTAATTCAGTTGAAGAAATTAGGTCTAATGGCTTATCAGGGGAATTTGAACCCATAAAGCAAATATCTTGGTTGTCTACCATAGTTGACAGGAGAAATAGATAGATTCCTCATATATTTGGCCAACTTACAGAAAATAATCAGTTTTGAGTAAGCATGGGCTATCCAGGGCTGGGCATTGTTAAGGGAATTTGTGGGGGGGGGTACAGTGATCATAGTCTCATCAATTAGTCAAGATAGATTGATGTGAAGTTTAGTTATTTGTCACATCAAAGAAATGGGAATAAAGATTATACAGTATTCCTATAAAATGGTTTGATTTTCTGTTATCCACTTTATAGAAGATAAAGAAAAATCAAAACCATTTTATAGGAATACTGTATAATCTTTATTCCCATTTCTTTGATGTGACAAATAACTAAACTTCACATCAATCTATCTTGACTAATTGATGAGACTATGATCACTGTACCCCCCCACAAATTCCCTTAACAATGCCCAGCCCTGGATAGCCCATGCTTACTCAAAACTGATTATTTTTCTGTAAGTTGGCCAAATATATGAGGAATCTATCTATTTCTCCTGTCAACTATGGTAGACCCAAGATATTGCTTTATGGGTTCAAATTCCCCTGATAAGCCATTAGACCTAATTTCTCAACTGAATTACCTTGTTTCACATCCTAAGAATATAAGTACTTTTGACCAATTAGTATTTTATATAAATATTTAATTTTAGTATTTTATTGGGTTAGTTTTTATCTAATCTATGATCCATCTTGTGTGATTGTAGGGTGGAGTAGAGAATGTGCTTCAATTTAGACTCAATTTATCAGATTAACTGTGACTTACATTTAGGTTTTATCTTTACACATTCCTTTTCATTGGATCAAATTTATCAGAACCAATTAAATCTCTCGATTAATGCTTTCTTAATTCATCCCTAAATATAAAAGAAAAATTTAGAAAATGAGTATCTCTACCTCGAGCTATACATAATGGGATCCATTGTCAAGCCTCTCTTGGGATCAATGTGTCCCCTGTGACAGAATAGGATCCCACCCACATAATCAATAAATTAAAATATAACATTCTATTGATTTAATAGCTTATATAAGAGGAGAAGCGGGTTGTATTAATGTTTATCATTTAAGAGATGGACACACACAAGCCAAGTTCAAATCCTGGACACAGCTGTTGCATTTTACTGCATGAAAATGCTTTTGAGTGTTGGAATAATTTTGTATATAAGGTTGCTCTAATTCCCACCGGATTTATAGACTAGCTAAGGTCACATGAGTTATTTCTGCAGCCAATCACTGGCAATACTGCATGGCTGATACAATACTTAAACCCCCAAATTGGACATAATTCTAACTGCAACTCTTTGAGGATGGACTTACAGGATTACCAGACCTTTACTAATACTCAGGACAGACTTACAGGATCACCAGATCTTACCAACCCAGGACTCAAGATCCAATTCTTGCTTAAGGGCTCCACGATGGCCCAAAAGATTCTAATGTGAGGATTTCTTCGATGATGAAGAGACAAATTTTGAACTTAATGATAATTTTGAATATAATCTACGCAATGATCGAAGTCTTTCATTGGTAATGCATGAAGTAAAGGATGATGGCTGCCAAGGCTTTAGAGATTTTAAGGTCCCATTTCTGTCAAAGGAAAACCCCGAATTGGAAGATTGTATAATGAATTAAGTAATTTGAATAGGACCGACTTTGAATCATGACGGATTATATAATAAGGACTGAAACATTGCAAATTCACTCAGAGAGGCTGGTGAAAATTATTAGTGACGGCTTATAATCGTCATGGTGCTGAAAGGTTTGCCCCGAATTTTAATCCTTTTACCACGGGATAACTCAAAGATAAAAGTTTGACCTTCATGGAATTTAAAATTAGACTACGCAGCTATGAGGAAACTGAATCTATGTACTCTAGGGCTCAGACCATAAGATCTTACAAATGAAAACCAATTTAAAAAAGGTAAAACTGGAATCCTTGCTAGATTGAAACCAACAATCATAGCAATTATAATAATAATAATAATAATTATTATACCAAGCCTTACAAATCCTTCCTCCCAAAGAGAACAAATATTAAATGTTATATTTGCAGAAAAAAGGGTCATAAATCTTATAACTGTAAAAACAGAAGGATCTTTGTCAAAAGATTGCAACATATCCAAAATAACAAACTTATTTTTTTGCTGTGGCATATGACATCCTATCAAATAAGATCTAATTTGCTCATTGATTGTGAAGCAACTGAACACGTGATTAACGCAATCTAAATTTATAAACTGGGACCCCAATTTTCAAGCCAAAAATCACATTTGTCCTATTAGCAGATGGAAGCAAATCCAATGGTTTAATTCAGAAAGAGGAGATGCTTGTATATATTTAAAGACAATATGGGGCATATTTCCAATGCATTTTAAAAGATGCTTGTATATTCCAGTTTTAAACAGAATATTTTTTTCAGTCCAAGCAGCCACAGCCCTTGGTGCCCATATAAGTCCAGACGAAAAAATTCAAATTAATTTTAATCCAATGGCACAATATTTGACATAGAACAAATGGGCTGCTTATATTATTTGGATATGTTGGTTCTATGTTGAATGCAAGCCAGGACAACAAAATGCTGTTGCTCAAGAGTTCTGACCTGGCAGGTAGAAGTGACCCCCCCCCCCCCGGCAGAGGGGAATTAAAGTATGTACATAATTGCATTGACGGTTGTACATTTTGATCCATAACCCAGTCACAATGTTTGCTTATTAAATTAAAACTGCTGTTTTAAGATTTTTTCGAGTAAACCCCTTTGAAAGTTTCACTAGGTACAAAACCAAAACTTAAGTAATATATCAATTTTGGGTCAGACTTTGCTTTTTAAACAAAGTCCAACCTTTTTCGATAAATTGCAAATGAGGAGGGACAAAATTCAAATAAACATTAAAGATAAGAATGCGCTGGCGATTGACCATGCAAATGAAAATATACTAAATTAACCTTAAAAGTAAAAGAGTTGATATGACACTTTAGAATTAAACACTGCTACAAGTGATAAAATATCATTGAAGATTATGTATCCACAAACGTTTTTTTTTTTTAAATAAAAATAAAAGAATTGTGTATAAAACCACACTTGATTGACCAGAATTTAACATTAAAATAGGCTCAATATTTTTTTGAGTATATTGAATCAGGAAAAGATATTGTGGATCTGTTTTACAAAGCCAGTGAGTGGAATACTTTCAAATAGGGGACACAATTTAGAAATATATAAAATTTTGCCTGTCGGTATGGGCCGTTAAATATGCTGACTGTTTTCCACGCAGAGGGGTAAACCTCTCCCAAATGGATGTCTGGGCAAGACATTAAACTAGTCCAATGAAAATTACTAAACCACAATTTGTATTGTATTTCTTTCTAATTTTGTCTAGTATTAACAAACAAACAAAAAATATATAAAAATATATAAACAAAATGAAAAAAGAAAAAAAGAAAAGGACAATACTAATGATAAAAATTAAAAATAACAAATAATAGGAATAGTTATAATATTAGTAGGGTTAATAAAAAGAATTAAAATAAAACAAAGAAATAAACTAATGTGATTTATATTTCTTAATGGAAAAGCCCCCTTATATCAAAATAGGGGTGTGTTGGAGTTTTTTTGATATAAGGTGTGCTCTAATTTACCACCTGTATTTATAGTCTAGCCAAGATCACATGAGTTATTCTTGCAGCCAATCACTAGCAATACTGCATGGCTGATAAATACTTAAACCCCCACATTGGACAATTCTAACTCACTCCTTGAGGACGGACTTTGCAGGATCACCAGATATTTACCAATACTCAGGACGGACTTACAGGATTACCGATCTTTACCAATACTCAGGACAGACTTACAGGATTACCAGATCTTTACCAATACCCAGGACAGACTTACAGGATTACAGATCTTTACCAATACTCAGGATGGACTTACAGGATTACAAGATCTTTACCAATATCAGAGACTAGGATTACCAGATTTTACCAATACTCAGATGACTTACAGGATTACTAGATCTTTACCAATACTCAGGACAGACTTACAGGATTACCAGATCTTTACCAATACCAGGATGGACTTACAGGATCACCAGGTCTTTACCAATACTCAGGACAGACTTACAGGCATTACCAGTCTTTACCATAAACCAGGACTCTTTATCAAGGATCCAATTCAACTGGATAAGTTGCTCTTGCTTAAGGGCTCCACGATGCCCAAAAGATTCTAACATTGAGATAGGCATATATTCTTTCTCTCGTTCAGTTATGAGTAATATGTAGGGTATACTTGGGAGAACAAAACTGAATTAAAGAAGGAAATTTGAATTTAAACCTCTACAATCATGGGAGAGTAATTTGCCATGGTGGAGTGGCAAAGTTATGGATATGGAATCCCCAGAGGTAGTCCAACATTGGGTTCAATCTTGTTCTGTCAATCCCTGTGGAAATATATTAATGCCAATTGCCCTTCCTTTTGGACAACATGAGTATCTGAAGAGGGGAAATCTGTAACATAGTCAAGTGCTGATCTTCCATAGAACTTTGGTCAAACCTGTATGAAAATCCAAATGTAGATCATATTGTTGTGAAGGAGGACAGATGTCAGGAAAAAAGCAATGATAATTTTTTTGATGCAAAAGATTTTTATTTATTTTTTTCTACTTAGTTCAACTTTTAATAAAAATGATTTAATAATTCAGAAATCAAATTCTCTATTCATCTTCATAGTGACAATAAGTGTTCTTGGCAACCATCCCACTTTGCATTACTCTCTTTTTCGTCCACTGGATGAGGTAGATGAAGACCAAGTTTGCTACAAATAAAAATAATATAAATTATCAATTAAAGAAAGAATTATATTTGTGTGTGTTGTGTGTGTGTGTGTGTGTGTGTGTGTGTGTGTGTGTGTGTGTGTGTGTGTGTGTAAATAAGAAAAAAATTTCCAAAATATAAATTTATTTGAGGGTTAAGTCAACATTAAACAGTTCAGTTTATTTTTAAAATCTTCACTAAGACTTAGGATGAGTATAGTGTTGTGTAAACTGAGTTAGAATTCTTTTCAAATGAAAACGATAAGTGAGAAAGTAATAGAGAAAATGTTCTTTTTTTCTGTGGGCAGAAAAATGTCTTTTAAAAACATGACATGATTAATATTTCAAAGAATATTTGAAATATAAATATGTTCCAAAATAATATATATATGAATAGATATCATTTAAAAAGAAAAAAGTAGAAAGAAACTAATTCACATGTATTATGTTTATTAAGATATTAAGCCAATTCTTCTTTACAAAATATTCACCAAAAACATAATATATCCTGGAGATTCTTCTAATTGCACCACACAAAAATGTATAATAAAGGAGCCTCACTGAAAATCTGGTATCATGCAACTGTGAAGAAATAGATAAGGATTGGACAGGATTTATATTGGAGCAACTAACAGCTTTGGTGGTATTATCACATAAATACGTCCTGACCTCTGCCCTAAAAACGCTAAGTGGTGACTGCTGAATCCAATCCCCACTACTATTGAACTCCTAGCTGTTTGAAGGTGTTTTTCACAAAAAGTTTGAAAGTGATATTTTACCCCCCCCTCCCCCACCAGTCTTTTCTCAACAAGTAAATGTAAATATTTAGAATACTTTTTAGCAAATAATAAATATTTAGATAATAAAAAAAATATCTAAATATTTTTATTTTTTATTTGTACTTGATGTTTTTATTTTTGAAACTCAGTCGTATTTATTCTAAAATTTGTGACAGTTGTTTTTAATTAAAAATGTAAATACTGAAGAAAAGATATTTTATGGGTGGGGGGTAAAATATTTACATTTACTTGTCGAGAAAGACTAGGATGAAGTAAAATATCACTATAAAAAAACCTGGTTGGTGGCTTACTTTTAATGCTTTCAAACCACTAAAAAAAGTTATTTGTCAATAAAAATACCTTTCAAACCACTAATAAAAATATTTTAAAAGGGTGGGGTTAAATATTTACATTTGGGTGGAGGTAAAATATTGCTTTTTCATATCACATTAACTTTTTGGGAAAACAGATAGGGAGTTCAATAGTAGTGCGATTGGAATTTCAGCAGGCACCACTTAGCGTCTTTGGGCAGGAGGCCAGGACGCATTTATGTGATATGCACCAGCCTTGGAAACAAATGTTTTTATAATCACAAATTGTCCTTTGAATAGATGCTATCTGAATAGCACTACATTTTTTAGATACATTTTAGGGAATTAAACGATAAGAATGGAATAGATCCTCAAATGGAAATGGAAAAAAGTGGACAAATTCAATAAGAGATTAAATTGTATAGATTGTGTTTAGAGGAGAAATTCTGCATAAAGGATTCCTAATCAAATGGTCTCTGACCAATTTAATATTTTCAATCATCAGAGATCTACTTAAACAGCCAAAATATTATTGATTGTTTTCATATAAATATGTGAATGAAAGTTAATTCACTAGTCATAGTAGTCCATTCATATTTCTACCTATGCTACTAGGTCATGATAGTGTGTTATGATAGGATGCAACATTTTCAATAGTGACCACACCAGTTAGCTGTTTTTCTCAAAAATACAACATATTCTTAAAAACTTTGTTCAGATTACATTTATTTATTACATTTATTTATTTTATTACATTTACAATTATTTTTGTTACAACACAAAATAACCAAACCTTGTCAACTCTATAGAAAGGATTCTCAATATATATACTAACATTTCTTTCTTATTTGATTTGAGAAAGTATTTTCCTACTTGTTTTGTTTTTAAATAACATTTGCTTTTCAGAGAATTACTACTATCAAAGAAAATGAGGCACCTTAGCCTTTTTACATGCTGACTGCCTCAGTACTACTTTGAAATACCAGTTCAATACTTAGATGGGTGACAGCAGGTACTATAAACCAAATATTAAAATGACTTAATTCAGCATCAAATGACAAAAAGAGTTGATATGCCATAAACAAAACAACCAACCAATGCTTTAAATAATGTCTTCCTCATTTGTAATGAATTAATTTGGGTAATAATGTAGTTGTCTGTAATTATATATGATCTAAGGACACTTATCACATCGCTACAAACAAAGGGAAATAACTTTAGTCATCTTAACATTTCTCCAAGTTACAGCCAATATACTTATAATTAGTTATTGATAAAGTACAATGTTGCAAAGATCTCATTGATCTCTTTCATAACATGTCAACAATATTAACTGCCATAAATATTATTTTGATGATGATGATATAAATAATTTAGTATTTTTGCATGTTTATGACAATGCTTCATATTAGAAGACTATTCACTTCATACAAAATAAATACCATTCTTTTTTCCTGAAAAATGATTTGATTTTATCAATTATAAATTCAGCAATCATTTAGAAAATTTATCAGTTGACATATAAAATATACTACATATAATTCATTATTTTGGTTATTTCTATAACTCCAACATAAACAAAGGAGAACCACTCTGGACTGATAAATTTATTTATTTATTTTCCCATTAAAACTAACCCTACCCTAACCTAACCCGTCTTCTTTTTTCCTAGTAGATCAATAAATAAATAAATAAATAATTTATCTGTTAGAGTGGTTCCCCCTTTGTTTATGTTGGAGTTATAGGAAATAACCATTATTTTACTCCTTCCAAGTTTTTCACACCAGCTCTAAATGGTGTTTTTTCCCTGTAGTCATATACTTCAGTTATAAGTATCCTAGCTGATTGTAGTCAGGAATGGTTTGAGTTTTCCTCTGATCTTCAGTTCACCCAGTTTTTTTTCCAGTTTCTTTCAGACTGTTCCCAAAGGATCCAACAACAATTGGTATTAACATCACCTTTTTTTTTTCAATTTTTTTAATAAAATGAAAAATTCATTTTAAAATAAAGTACTTAATGAATAAATGCTGAAAGTTTCATTAAATTATGACACATCCTGATTCTTTGTTAATTGTACTAGAATTTAAATTTTTTTTTTTTTTACCTTCCATGACAAAAACTGCACATATATATATATATATATATATATATATATATATATATTATATATAATCATCTCATCATCAATCATCCATCATCATCATCATGTGCGCAATTAGCACGGATATCATGACAATCTCTTGCCAACTTTCTCTATCATTCATTCTCCAATATTCGCAGCATCCAGTATCCTCGCAGAGTTGGTCAAAGCGTAGGTCTTGGGGGTGGGCCACTTAGCATGTCCAGGTGTTGGCTTCCACAGGATAATGTCGCTTATGAGTTCATCCTTGCTCCTCCAGAGTGTCAGATGCCTGTCCATCTCACTCGGATAGTTTGTGAGATAGGGGGCAGGTGGCCATACAGCTGCTTCCTTGTGGAGTGGTGGTTTCCACTAACTTGTTCAAGACTGCATGTAGCATTCTCTGTGCAGTCTCCCATCTTACCTTATTCTCAAGACACCGTCATTAGGCCAAGTGTTGCAGCATACAGCAGCACTGATACAACCACAGCTATGGAAGAATATCTATATTTATATATATATATATATATATATTATATGTTGTGTGTTGTGTGTGTGTGTGTGTGTGTGTGGCAAGTTTTGTGCAGGGAAGGTAAAAAAAATTTCAACTGACAGCTACTGACACCTGAGAGGAAAAGAGTTGGACTGATGAAAAGTAAGTTCAGGTTTCCGCTCCTGCGCTAGAAGTAGCTGTTAAGCTCTAGCCACATGAGAGCGTAAACATATTACAAGTAAGACATTTTGAAAATATTTTGAAAAAAAGAAAAAAACAGACGCTTTAAGGCTTTTTTCCACCAAAAAAGTTAATGAAGTCTTTTTTCGATAAGTAAATGTAAAATTTTACCTTTTAAAAATACGGCTTACTTTTAATGCCTTCAAACCACAAAAAATAAAAATTGTCAATAAAAATACCTTCAATCACAATTAATTTTTCATATACACCAGGCACCACTCATTCATAGGTGGGTTTTTTTTTGACTATCACCTCGTAGGGTTTTTTTAGGCAGGAGCCGGGACAGAACTCTGCTGATAGTCCCTTCTTAATGAAAGAATATCAAAATTTGACCTGATTGAAAAAAAAATATACCAACAAATCAAGCAGGAATATTCCTGGTAGAAAACTTAGTACCGAAATCGGAAAATAAAATGGAAATAAAACTAACGAAGGTAATTTTTTGTAGATCCTTTTTTTTTAAACTCTTCTTGGATTTAAATTTGACTACAACATCTTCTGAAAGAATAAATAATGTACATCAATATGTTGTTCTGTGTTTAAAGGAGGGCGAGTCCTAGCGTTTTTCAATATAGTGTTTTACACAAATTATTAGTTAACAATAAAGAACTATAAGTAGTTATTGAATAGATGATTTGTTTTTAGAATCTAAAAATAGGAAATTTGAAACTTAAACATTAGGATGTGTTAAATAATTCTAAACATTAATTTTAAATATTAATTTACCATGCAAAAAATTACCTGATTGTCAGAAGGTTGTTGAAAATAAAATAACTTGATGCAGTAATAAAGTTGCATTTAATTTGTATAATCAACAACTGAAAACTTGCGATTAATTGAAAATCCTGAACTTTGGGAAATTTTTTTTTCAATCAAGAAGGGAAGGGTAAATTTATTTTGTAAAATACAGATTTTACGTCATTTAGACAGTGTTGAACCGTCCAGTGTTTCATGATATAATTTGTGCAGAAAATTGACTCGTAAAAGTAGTTTAATATCTATTAAAAATAAATTACGTTATTGATGATTGTTTAAACAACTTCTAACCCGAGCTCAAGGTGACCCTATGAGTCTTTTTAGAAATATATATATATATATAATAATGATATATATATATAGAGAATAAAAGCAAATTGCCAAGATTTCTCTCACATATATAAACCCAAGCGTTTATGATTTAAAATCTATTTGTACCTATCGAAAACAACATAAGTAAACATAAAATTGACCTGAGAAAGATATTTTGGGTTTAAGCGAAAAATGCAGCAGCACTTAGATTAAATTGCCCGGGCATGTCCCGATCAGTTTGATCTATAAAGAAGAAAATAAGCATCTGATGTAGCTGGTCCCCAAGCTGGGCGTCCACACTGTTGGAGGGAAAGAAAGCAAGAAAGACGTTAATATAAAACCGCTGATTACATCTCACCACTGAACAGATAGTAATCTTTTTTTTCATTGATTTTCATAGCAGAAATATGCTCACACCTCATACAAATCAAAAACAACAAAGGAACCGTCGCTCTGCTGCGATCCCATTTTATATAATTTGGTTTGATTTTAGTTTTGTTGAATTAATAAACTTCATAATATCGAAATGCTGTGTTATGTCGTTTCCTGATCCCCATACTGTCAGTTCTGATAATTGTTACTGGAGAGAAATCAATCAAGATTAGGGATCGACTTCATTGTAATTGTTTCGAAAAGGAGTTAGGATTAAGAGGAAATCCCATGCTAGCGCATAATCAGTTCCTCATCACAAGGTGCCTAGAATGCTCACTCCCACACTGAAAGCCATATGAAGCGTATTGCGTTGAGCACCAGGAGGAATAGGATGAGGGCCTACCTTTTGCCAGCCAGAGAAAGTGAACAAGGTAGTTGTTAGGTTTCTAGCCCATTGAACTGGTATATGGAGCACCCATTGAAGCTGAATCAAAGAAGGTGCTTGGAGGACAATCCGAGTCAACACAGACTCTAATTAGATACGGTGGCGAAATTTTCAGAAAGTTAGCGAGTAACTTAGAAATCACCTTGAAACTGGCACAAGAAAGGAATGAGAGCTAATAAGCGCACAGTAGAAAAGAGAGACTCGAAAGTGGGAGTGAGGTCCTAGTATTATTACCAATGGAATCCCCACCCCTCAAAGCCAAATTTCATGAACCATAATATAGTGATTCAATGGATAGCGACCTGAATATGTAGTTAACACCCCAAGACCATCAACAGAATAGCTCAGAGTGCCAACATAATATGCTAAGCCTTCCTACGAAGAAAGGAAGAGGAGGCAGTAGCAAGTTGTGAAGTAGATCAGTCGACCTGAAGAATCGAGAGGGGGGGGGTGTGCAATTATGGATGTGGAACTGGTTCACCTAAGCTGTAATCAGAAAATCTTTTTAATGAATCTGAAGACAGGTGAACTTACCTACCCCATATAGAAAAAGCGTGTTGACCTCATGAAAGGTTTAAGGAGAATATTCTCCGATATACCCAGGA
This sequence comes from Doryteuthis pealeii, assembly GCA_023376005.1. NCBI lineage: Eukaryota > Metazoa > Mollusca > Cephalopoda > Myopsida > Loliginidae > Doryteuthis > Doryteuthis pealeii. Next base: position 18,538,441 of record CM042179.1, read on the forward strand.
ACCACAAACAGCACTGATGTAACTATGAGAGAGGCAAGCCCATACAACAGGCATCCATATAGAATGAACCCCCAGAAGCAAACTTATGACAAGAGGCCCAATACTGTTGTCGAGTGGAACCGTGAGAACTGGGGATTATTGAACCCAGTTGTAGTGAATGGGCATCTCCTTGCTTTCTAGTGGAGCAAAGGAGATGGATCCATTAGCGATTACTGTACAATTAACAAAATGCAGACGCGTACCAATTCCCCAGATGGACGATTGTATGATAGAATAGGGAAGTGAAATCATCTCTTTGATTTGTTAAAGGATATTGGGCTGTACCCTTATCCTGAGAAGCTAAACTTGCAGGATG